>NNCF01129305.1:427481-460328 GCA_002313205.1 Laupala kohalensis
GATAATAACTTGTACATGTAAATTTACAAACATATTTGCGTTAAATTACAAACATATTGACATTATATATGTATTATAACTCGCAGCTAACTTTTTATCTTATCTAGGAACTTTTGCTGAAATTTTTGAATCTGCCTCTGCCTTAGGGCCCTTTATCGGAATTGATGGGATGGTCCCTTGCTTGCCTCCGGAGAGTAAATTAGTTTATTGTCCTCCACGTGGGTCATACGCAGTCTGTACTGTTTTTTGACAAAATTTTATTATTATTATTATTACTATTATTATTATTACTATTATTATTATTACTATTATTATTATTATTATTACAAATACGAGAATTGTTACGTTCCATTGTTGGCAATGATTTTACTTAAGGAGAATGTTGTCTAATATATCTAGATATGAAGAAAATACCACAAGTTCTTTTCACTTATCACATATTTAATGTAAATGTACTCTTCCGGGGCCGGAGTCAATATAAACTTGTTTGTCCGAGACAAAACGCGTCTCAGTGGACAGAACTACCACAGTTTCGGTCAACTTGCTGTGGCCTTCTTAAAGACAATGTCAGACGTATGTCACTGTTGTCCCTGTAGTTATGTCTACTGACTGTGAGACACGGTTTGTCCTGGACAAAACGTTTACACAAATTTAATATCTCCTCTGTGACCTTCCACGTGGAGGAAGAGATGTTCTAATTCTTCTAGGTCAAAACGACCATCGAAACCGAAATCCCTAGTCCCAGGTACGTGAACTTCTTCCCTACCTGTGTACCTCATCATACACAACTAATTCACACATGTTGTTCAGGTTGCAGGTTGTTCAGGATTGATATTTATACAAGAGGAAGAATAAATGCAAAAGCTTTTCGATTCAATAACTGAATCGTCACTATTTTCATATGACCGATGTTATTCTCGCGAATTAGAATGTTTATGTGCTACAGTGAGTTATTTTTGGTAGACGAAGAAACATCCTGATCTGTGTTCTTGGGGATTTTCACTTTCCCCTATCTTTTATCTCATTAATATTCATGATTTCCTTCATGTAGTGCATATTTACACAACTCTAACCTGCGGATCCCCACAAAATCAAACTACACGAAACACACTCGTACAAAACTTCCTCTTCAATAGTTAACAAACCATATTAATATCCTTATTAGCAGTGAAACTACTTCGTTATTACTTTTTGTAATTAGACCGTAATGTCACGGAAAACGACACTTCTCTAAGCAAGTTATTTCTATGTATTTTTGACCACATGATTGTACTGGGTTCAGCTAACCAAAAAGCGGTACGTTTTGTTTCTAGAGCATGCACTTGTACGCGCTCCCTTTTTGATATTTTTATTTGTACATTTTTGATATTTTTGATGTATTTATGTTTGTTTAATTTCAATGTATATGACATGTACATAGGTGGCTGGTGTATCTTGTCTCGTGGAAGGCGCAGAATGTCCACCACGTGAATGGCGTTGTGGAAGCGGGAGAGATGGCGATTGCTTGCCGTTGACATTCGTATGTGATGGCCACAACGATTGCCCGGGCGGTTCCGACGAGAATGTACACTGCGAGGTAAGATATGTGTGTCCTTACGTTGCCTATTTGTATTATTTTCTTTTCTTCCTGTTGCAATTGCGTTTAGAAAATATGCGACTTAAATATTCCTTTATTATTTTAACCATTTGATATATTTTTCATGGGTTTATTTGTTTCCAAACATTTTTTATTACCAAAATACATGTAATTGACCCTACTCAATTTAAAATGACATTTTTTATATAAAAAGCCATTCAAACCTTTTTAGTCATTGCATAGTAAACCGTCTCGCCTATTTGATTTTGTTACACAGAAAAATGTATTATTAACCCAGAAATCTAAGACAAAATGAGGATGAAACTTGTCTATATTGCACCTAGTAATATTGTTCTACGTAATATTTTTCTACACAATTACTGTTAACTCAGGTATATTTTCACCTGTTTTCTCGGAGCTTGTTTACGAGAATCTCCGTAAATCGTCACCCATATTTTGAATCTCGACCAAGTAGAGATATAAATATAACGAAGTCACGGTTTGAAGAAGTATGCCATACTCGCAAAGGGTCTATGGATTTGGGTAGATGAGGATTCGAAATTACTATCGATATAAAAGCATTTGAGGGTTAGAAAAACTGCAGGACAATGCGCGTACTATCATTTACGAAATACCATGAATCACTATATGTCCCCCCCCCCAGTCTAGTAAGTACGTGTTTGGCAAACACGGGGCCCCGAGCTGAGTCTGGCATTTATTGTGCTAGACTCCTTCCTTTCTCTTTCCTGATCTTCCTTGGTTACCTCTTGTTCTTTTCGATCCCGACGCTATTAGGACTAGGGTATCTTTCATTTTCCTCATTTTTTGTCCACAATATTTTGATGTATGTTTTGAGATATGTTTTGATATATTGTAATTCAGGAGGGTTTTTAGTGGGTATGGTTGAGTCATTAGGCGAGTCCCACACGCGGGGAGAGTCGTGTTGGCTCTCCTTAGTGCGTAACTGCATTTTCCCTGCCTGTACAGAATTTTAGGGCTCTAATGACTTCGATGTCGAAGAGCCATGAAGCCCCAGAAAAAAAACTATATGTCATGGGATTAAGAATCACTGTTTCTATCCAAGAGTTTTCTGTGAATCAGGATCCTCTAGCTCTACGTCTTGTGGGTGGTGGAACTGCTAAACTGTCTGGCCGTCTGGAAGTGCGCCATCATGGTATATGGGGCACCGTGTGTGACGACGACTTCACTGACCACGGTGCTGCCGTCGTGTGTCGTCAGCTGAACTTGCCTTGGCGTGGCGCCCGCGCTCGCAAAGGAGCTGTCTTCGGGTCTGGCAGAGGGCCTATATGGCTCGACCAGGTAACGACTTCCTTGACCTTCATCCACCTCCAATTTGATTCTCGCCTTCCCGAAATCATTTGCAGTGACTTGATACACTTTCGTGAAAGCGGACCATCTAATCAAATCTCCTTAAGTCTGTTGTATTTGAAGAAATTAATTTTTTAAAGTTACGATATCTCTATTCGTGATTTGATAAAAAAATTCTAAGCCTCTTATTTATCCATCATTCTTGTGTAAAGTTATCTTTTGTTTATCGGAAAATACACTTCATGATCATTATTTTACATTCAATAATACACGTTCGGAAAGACAATTTTAAATTTAAAATATGAAGCGCCAAAAATCAGGAAATTCAATAGGCGATACGCTCTTGAGGATCTCATCGCGTAGTCTCTTGCATATGACATTTCTTTGTCTCTTTCAGAATATCTTATGTAATTCTATCTTACATCCCCTATACTACTTTATATTCTGAAACTTAAGTTGCGAGAGAATCTGTGCAGCAAAAATCGGAAGAACGAAATTTTAAAAAGAAGAAATTTTATCAACTTGTATCGGGTATTACTGAGAGAAAAATTATTGAATGATCGCGAATTGCGAACGAATCAGACAATAGAACGCATGGAAATAAACACTATTAGTACTTATGTTCGTTGTTAGATTGGACCTGATTTTAGCTGTGCTCGTTTATACTTCATTCAATCATAATTTAGTTTATTTTATACTATTTCAATTATTAGATTTAATTGTGAAGCTAACCCGAAGTTCGAGTTACCTGAACGATTTGTCTCGTGACTCGACATGTTTCACATCATTGGCTGTGAAGGGATGGAATGTTTTCATTTTATAAATCTTTTACCTAACATTCTCTCCCCTCTTAGGTTGAAAAGTATGAACATCTAAAGTGTATTTAGGAGTTGTAGGAATTTTGTTGCGACAAATTTGTGTTAAAACATTCTCCCACGATAAATGTTACCAAAAAACTCTCAGACCTCTTATAAATGTTTAAAATAGTACTTAAGAGATATTTGAGTAAAAATTGGCAAAGAACTTTGATATAAAATGTTCGTATGGAATAATGAATGCAAGTGATATGTGCTTGTACAGGTGATGTGTCGCGGGAACGAATCATCGCTGGATGAGTGCCTGCATGAGTCCTGGGGTAAAAACAACTGCGCTCATGATGAGGATATCTCCATCGAATGTAGTGATGAGGAAGAAGTCAACTCACCGGTAAGAAAGAACAAAACCTCCCAAGAAATTCAATTCAGACTTGTATCTGAAAGGCTGGAAAAATATCGTGTAAAAATAACAAAAACTGTACGATGTCCAAATAAGTTTCACTTTCCATTGAAACAAATATTGGTTAACTAAGTTATTTCCATAGAGTTAAAATTTCCATATTGGATTGACAGTGTAAAATTTAGACGGATGAGCAAAACAAAAATTATTCATTGTCGGAGTATCTCTAAATTGAATAATTCTATCAACAATTCATTGCGTTTAGTACGTATCATGCATTCGCAACGTGTCGACATACATTTGCAATACGTAAAACATTAGTAAAATATATGCCGTTGTTATGTATTAGACGAAGTGGAAATAAACACTTGTTGCACACCGGTATTTTATTTTATATATATGTAAAATATGTTTATTAAAACTTAAATGATGTTATCTTTTGTTGAAATCGGAGGTCTTGATTTTTTATTGAAAGTTTGTCTTCTTTGGTGAATAATTATATATTGACAAAATACATGGCTAATATGATATTCCAAAAACAGACATAAAATAAAACAAGTTCTGTTAATCATTTTTTAAATTTAAATAGTATGTTCCGGGAATACTATCACTGGAATACCAAAAGATTTTTTCAAAAATCCATAGTTAGTCAATTTTTTGTTCGACGATATCGTTAGATATCATTCATTTTAATAACCGAATGCGGAACGTTTGGTATTAAAATTGTGTGAATATTATAAGAAATAATTGGTTTCCGTTAATTCTCTTACATATTCTGCATATGTTCTTACCGTGCTTTCTCATTCTCTTTGCAGGAACCACGTCTCTCCCCGAGGACACAGACGCAACCCAATAAGATTGAGAACGTCACCACGTTCTCTTATTCCACTGCAGCCCCCAATGTGTCTAACAATTCATTTACAGAGAGAAAGGCCCCAGGTAGTGTTAATACCGTAGCTGGGATATTGCCGGAACGCTGTGGTGAGCGCTGGCCGGAGGTAGCTCCGACGGACTTCCGACAACCTCGAGTGGTCGCTAGTCTTGAGGTCCCGAAGGGCAGCTTCCCTTGGCAGGTACTCAATTCCAATCGAACAGTACACAGCGTATTGTTTTGTGAAGGCCATTTAAAGCCCTCTTATGAGACTATATTTATGTTCTTCATTAATAGGTTAATCCAAACAATATTATTTCATCTGCAGATCATGACTTTGGAAAACAATTCACGAATGGATGTTTTTCTGTGAATGCTCTGCGAAACTCAGTTTTTTGGTCGTTTCCTTGTATGCTCATCAAAACTTATAGGGTGGTTTATTTTGTTTAAATTTTGACTATTCATGGTCAAAATATTTACCGGAAAATCTACATATCATGACTTTCATGAAATTACTTTACCTGTCATAGAATTCAATAACTGGAAGATGTGGTTTGACTATTCTGCTTTCATAACCAATTTATTGTATCTAGGAAATATCGTTGTATTCTCATATAAGGAAATGTTAATACACTTGTTGGTCGCATGTGAAACGAAATACATTTTTTAAATGTTACATACTTTTTTATCAATAATTTGACCTTTGGGTAATCATTCATTGGGGTAAAACTTGGAACCTCAGTTAAAATTCCGCATCATCAAATTTTTATCCATGGAATAAAAGATCAGTCTTATTCAAAACCACTACAATAGGAGTATTAGTTTCTCATTTTGTAAGTTATTCTTCTGTGCCCAGAAACTAGACTTTTGTGGATAACTATCTTTATTTTCATTTGTTTAGGTAAATAATAAAATAAGCGTTTCTGTTCTCTACTGGGAGCGAACACAAATTATAAATCTACTGGATATTTTCCCTAATCAAATCTATATTCCCATAGCTATTTAACTGTAATTTCAAATCAGAATACTATTTGCTTCAACAAATCACTTTTTTTTCAGGCATCTTTACGAGCTCGCGCTGGACTTAAATCGGTGCACTGGTGTGGCGCTGTAGTGTTGAGTCCATTGCACGCACTCACTGCTGCCCATTGTTTACTAGATTACGTTAAGTCCGCATATGTGGTTCGAGTTGGTGATCACGACTCTGAGGTATGTTCTTTACCCCATACTCATTTTCATTACACTTCACCCGAATAGCATGGAGATTTTTGAGTTTCCTGAATAATTTATTTATAATTTAGATATATTGTGTTTTGAATTTTGAAGTGGTCGTATGTCATACGATAACAAGACCGAACGATAAATTTTATTATTTTACATAAGGGTATTCATTTCAGACTTTAAAGTTACTTTTAATGGTGGATTCAATACAACCGGAAAGATATCCAGTTCGTAAAAAATTGCTTGCTTAAAAAGAGTTTTCAAAACGGGATACTCCAAGTGAATGAACAGAAAATGACGTTTTGCGATTTCTACGAGCTTCAAGTATGTTGACTCTCTCTGAATAAAAGGAATAGAACTTGAATTAATATTGCGTCGTGACCACTCGGGAACGCATGAGGATCCATGACCAGAGTTTAAAAATGGTCAGAGCAGGGCAGATAGCAGAACTCGCTTATTCATTAGACGCTAATGAGTATTTATATTTATAGGTATTATGTTTATGAGTAATGAGTATTAGTCAGTATACAATTAATTTCTGAAATTTTAAGTGTAACTAGCTGAACCCGTGCAGTCAATTCTTTCTCAAAATCGAATGCAATTAACATTCTGCATGATAATACGAACATTTACTTTTATTTAGCAAAACTATTTTATTGACTTAAATAAGTGGCGGATTCTACATTTCCCCATATCTGATAACTGTACGCAAGTTTCACTCTGTTTCATATTTAGAATTAACAACACAATGACATCAAATAAATCATGAATAGTGTATGATAAGAGACATAGGAGCATTACGTAACTCACGTACAATCCTTGTTTTACATACTCTGTCCTGAATTCACTATTATTTGTTAGCGCCAGAGCTGTCATTTGTTAGGACTAATTAGTCAAGTAAGATCATTTTCAAATGAAACAAATACCTTCTCTTCTTGATGTAATTTTTAAATTCTGTAATCTCGGGAAAGAAAAGGTGAGAGATGAAATAATAGGAAACCACAGTCACTGCTCTAATGTGCGATACTTCATTTGTGTGATTTGCACCGTCCGCTTAGGTAGAAAAGGAACGCAATATTTTGTGATGCGTATGATGATGATGGACTAATGTCACGGTGTCTGATATATGTGACAGACTGAGGAAGGCTCTGAGCAAGAAGCGGAGGTAGAGGAGGTGTACATGCATGATGCCTTCAACCGCGGAGCGCGCCTCAACGCTGACATTGCGCTGCTGAAGCTGAAGGGTCGTGGTGTGGCGCTGGGTGAACGCGTGCAGCCAGCCTGCCTTCCACCACCACTGCGACCAAAATCCTTACTTTTCGCCAGCGGACTCGCCGAAGAGGAGCTCTTCCCTCCGGGCACAAACTGCACCGTCTCTGGATGGGGATCGGCCCGCGCTGGAAGCGACGGTATCGGCGTTATTTCTTCTTCTATTTTAAGAGTCTTCTGAGGTGTAGCAATAAACCAAACATTCGGAAATATCTTTGGTTGGAATGGCATTTGAGCATATAATCTAGACATATTTTTGTCCGTATTCTAGGCATAGTTTTAGACCACATTCTGGGCATATTCTGGATATATTTTGGACCATTTTCCAGAAAGTTTCTGGTTAGATTTTTCATCACATTCTAGGCATACTTTGGACGTATTTTGACATATTTCTTTGTCATTGTTAATATTTTGGCCTATGTATTAGCAATATATTGATAATAATCTTATTTTCTTTGTACCTAATATCGACGTAAATTTTAGCAACGCTAATTTTTCTGTCAACATTGACCTGCTTCCCCCCCCCCAACTTTTTACCTCCTTCGACCTTCTTTAAAAAGTTCGTATTTTTCTCTCGAATATTACGGACGCTTATTGCTTTCAAACCCTGTGCTCATGTAAAACCATTTGCCCTCATTTTATTTTTCCGTACAATTTTTTGGTGTCCACGTTTTTAGTCGTCTTTTGTCTAAATATTTCAGGATTTTTCCTCCTATTTCTTCAACCCATTTCCATACCACATTTTCGTACAAATTTGTAATGATCATTTTTGTGTGCTTTATCGCACATTATCGATTTTTCTGAACGAATTTTTTAGATTATTTTCCCACGACTAAAAATAATTCTTTCCAGCTTTTATCAAATTTTTATTCGACTGTAGTCAATTTTTTATGTTTTTCTTCTTATTTCTGTAAATCATTTGTCAAAATATTCGTAAATTATTTCCCTTTTTTTCTTTTTTTGCGAAAAAAATCCATTTTGCATCCATCATTTTGCTAAATATTTACTGCAATTTCTAGATATCCGTTGTTTATCGTGTACGATTTATTAGTACTGTTTTATATCGTACTGTTGTTATTGTACATTTTAATTCTAGTTTTAATCGCGGGTTTTTCGGAAGATTTTTGTGTACCGTTTTATCCAAAGAATTGTCCTTCTATTCCTTTCTCTCTCTTTCTTTATTTTTCTTATTTATTGGTTTAAATGGATATGTTTATACATTTTTTACGGAAATATTTTCACGATACATTGGAATTCAAAACGTATTCTAATTCTAAAAAGTAGTTTTTCGGTATCAGGAACACCCAGAGCGATTACAACACTTTCTGTATTCGGAAAATTGAGTGAAAAAGTAAAAAGGAGAAATATAATATATACAAGTGTAAGGTCTCGCAAAAACCAGGTTTCCATTGCAGAAACATTCCGCGAATTACGTTTTTGTTGCATTTTAGGTCGCTCCCGTCGCCTTCGCGCCGCGTTGGTGCCTCTGTTGCCACAGGAGACATGCCGTGCAGAGACAGTGTATGGTCCCAATGCACTCACTGATGCCATGCTGTGCGCGGGTCGCCTTGAAGGAGGCGCTGACGCTTGTCAAGGAGACTCCGGAGGACCTCTCGTTTGCCAGCGCACCGACGGTGAGACGTTTATCTCTGCCATTTGATCCACGTCACAAAATAGAGTGTCTGTGTGTTTGCAGCAGAGGGCAAATAACGGTTGGCCTCGAGCTTTGGAATTTGATTTGCGCTTTCTCAAAAGAGGAACCAAATATACCACCAACAATTTTTTCGAAATATGATATGATATAATGTTATGGAATGTTATTTTGATTTTCTCGTCTAGCGAGGGCTTTTACGACCCAGAAATCAAAATTTGACACACGTGATCTCCAGAGCTGGTTCGTGTGCACCTCCGACACATGTTTTCGAAATCTAGATTATTCTAGATTACTATTTATGTAATTGTCAAGTAACGTATACTGAAGTCCGCTAAACTTGTTGAGGTTTCCTAGAAGGACGCGATATTTTGTACAGCGGGTGTCGAAAAATACTAACGAAGAGAGGTTCGTTAAGGTTGCAGTTCCTTTAAGACGCGTGCGAGAAATCAAAGTAAAGATCATGTTAATATCTTTCACCGATTTTGAATAAAACGTTCATCGGGATTTCGTCCAGCCTGGAAAAAATTGTGACAGGAACCATCTATTGTCCCGTACAGCAATTGTGACAGGAACCAACTTGAAGTCCCGTACAGCAATTGGAACGTCCCCCACAACTAAGCTGGACGAACACATTTCGGGTACTTCTCTTCAAACAACGCTCGCCTTACTCTTCTTCTCTGACGATTGAAGGGTGACAAAGCATCTAATATGTTTCAACCCATAATTTTACTTGCGTTATGCTGGGAAAGTCCTAGCGCAAGTCATTAAGTGAGCTCCCAACAATATAGTTTATCATACACAGGCAGGAGAACCGAGAAACAGATCAGCCATTCTAGGTCTGGAGTATGTCTAGTAGTTGGCTCTAGTGGTGGGACTAGCGAAGGGTCGACTTCGCAACGCTACCTGCCACTTACCAAACCTTTGTGTAAGTATATGAGGGGGCATGGCGAGCAATCAGGTGGAAAGGAAATTGTGCCAGCCATTTTTTTGAGCTAGTATTTAAAGGTATTTACGTGTATGGTGATACCGTACGCTTTACTGTTGATGCAACATCATTTTACACATTACACATGACATTTATATAACTTAGTTAAGAGCAAAAATATGTTTCATACGCTCCCACTTTACCAATTTTACGGTATTTTACCAAGTGTTCGACTGGTTTCGATGGTGGTGATTTCCAGTGGCGTACGTTCAATGGATGTAGGACAATTTTAAATTTTTGTAGCTCTTTCTCATCCTTGAGTACTCTCCTGTTTTATTAGTATATTTCGTTATTTACGTGCGCTTCCAATGGGCGTTTGTCATCTCGTTGGATGCGACGGCGTGAGAAGGATCCTACGACTGTATTGTTTCATTAAGGAGGTCACTGAACTAGCGATCAAAGGCGTTTTTTATTTGGTCATTGGTGATAGGCTATCGTATTCGCGGTTACAAACGCATATTCCTTTTCCCAATCATTTCGTTTTTCCCTCTTATGAGCACCGCTCTAATGGAAGATCTGGGAATCACACCGGTTATGTCCTAACGTCAGATGACTCCACAGCAGAAGTGGGGGTGAAGAATTGACACGTTAAAACTCCTGCAAGCTTGACAATATTCTACAAGCAAAATAATCACTCTTTTGTTTCTTTACAGGGAGGTTCTCACTTGTCGGTGTGACAAGCTGGGGTCTCGGATGTGGTCGACCCAACAAGCCCGGAGTATATTCTCGAGTTGCATACTTTCGAGATTGGCTGGACCAGAAACTAATAGATTCTATGTCTGGCAAATAATTTTTATAATATATTTAACAAATTTATAATATATAATGAACTGTCGTGGATGTTTTTGCGTTGTACCAGAAAATGTTGAACTGTTTTAGAATTTCGTGTAGAAGATACTTCCCTCATAGAAAATGTATTATCATTCCTAAAAACACATTCTAGTATATCATGTAGATTGTTATTATGGAAGTGGAACAACGACGTAATAAATCATTATGAAACGTTATATTATATCTCACAACTTCCGAGTACCTACTCGTGGAGGAGTGTTTGCAACGTCAACAATCAGGTGAAAATTGCGAATATTAGTCCCGGTCCGTCGCAATTTTCACCTGGCTGTTTACGTTGCATTATGAAACGTTATTGTAAAATTGATGAGACTTTCTTTTACTAACTACACAAAAGAAAGTTTCATCAATTTTATGAGACAGAAGTGCTAACATGGGTTGTCTTTATATGGAAATGCTAACATATAGATATTTAAAAATAAATTACTTAGTTCATAAATTTATAAATCAACAATTCATGAAATACTCAACAGCACTTGTTGATTTAGCTCCTTAAGCATCTCCATCTACAAAAATGTTCATGAGAATACTGTTTTAATGACATTTAATTCTCTTTTGGGGGGGGGGACTTTAGGGCTCGCCAACGTAATTCTATTTATTGACATCATACAAAAAATGTAAGTTTATTGAATAAATACATTAATTCCATGTTAATGTCATTGTAGATCAATTTATTGTATGCAATTTACCTGTAATATTTCCTGAGAGCTCCAATATTTATTAATATAAATATTTTGCTTGAAATACTTTTTGTTTGATTTTCTGACTTTTTCACAATTGAAGCCACACTATTTTTTTGTTAATAGAAAGTTGTATAATACTCCAAGAGCTGTACACACATTGCGATCCGGTGTGAAACATAAAACTGATTTTCATGTCAATCGTCAGTTTTTGTGCCATTGAGGAAAAAAGTATTTCATCATTTCTAAATACCCTTTAAAGTATACAAAAACAATCCACTTCCAGTTGTGATTTTTCTGTAGAAGTTCATAAATAAAGTCGTTTAAAAACAAAAATTGATGTTGCCATTCAATTCCTAAAAGATGTGCAACAGCAAGGCGGAAGTAAAAGGAAATTCTATTCTTTTTCCTCCCACAAAACATACATTTAATTTTTATTTTATAGTCTAAAAATTTTAACTCAGAAAAGTACAATACTGCGAACCCCCAAATCAATCGTTACGTTTGGATCCACAGGCACAGTACTCCCTTAAACGCTTTATTGAATCACATAAGTTTTGACCCACAATATTCTCTTGGCGACCTCGTCATTGACGAAACATTTTTAATGATACAAATTATGAGGAAAAATAAAATGTCAATGAGGTCACTGATAATACAACATTTTTAGAATAAAAGTTCTTATTAAATTATCACAATATTCTAATATGATCGATTGTTTTTCTTCTATGTATTGGTAATGTTTTTGTTTCCAAGATCATAACTTTAAAGCATTCATTAATTTTTGATTGTGTTATTTTGCGTGGGAGGTGACACCTAGAGAAGGAAGGGATTTATCACATGAAGCTCTGTGATTGATCTTCGTGATGTTGAGAAGAGTAGAAGTCTCTCCTATATGAAAACTTTCACAAACTGTGCATGCTCAAAGAAAAATGCAATATATGGAGATGTATTAACTGCATTGACGTATTTTTGTGTGGGTGTATAGAGTGACAGGACTTTTAATTGAAGAGGATGAATCAATGATATTACTATATCAATGATATTGTAGGTTTTTTCACGGCATTTTGCACCAGGAGAGAAAGTAAAAAGGACGAGGTTGAATTCTTTGTTTTATTTTATAATTTGTGGAGGTTAGATGGTTATTTATAGACAAGTAGGAGTTTGTTGAAGGGAGAATTTGTGACTTTGGCAGCTATAATTTGATACTAGTTTTTGAGAAGAGGTTTAATTTTGTCAATATCAGGGAAAATGTACATAATACGGGAGCAATGGGTTTAGTTACATAGTTTGAGCTAGGAGGTAAGATTCTTTTCTTCAATAAATCTCTGGGATAATGGTGTAGTGAGAGTGTGATGTTATTTGGTAAGGTTATGATGGCGATCTTTTACAGATTATATGACCACAAATAGGGCTTAAGGAAGGGAGCGCTTAACATAGTTTGGGTAGCAACTATATGAAATGAAGGTATTGTGTATTTGTTGGTTTGATGTGTTCTTTAGTTTGGAGAGATTGAAGTCAGAGTGAGATGCTGATGTCCAGGAAATGTGTTGATTTGAGGTAGATATTCTAGGAAATCGTAATATGATCATTGTTTAAATTTGAAGAATTTCATTTCCACGATTCCAAATAATACGTATAATCTATACATTACCCATAGCACCAACATCCTCTAGCAATTTCTCTAAAAACGTGGTCCCCGTTGTTTCCACCCTGTGTAAAGCTTGTCTCGTTTTCTAGGACATGCCTTACTTGTTGCTTCGTGAATTTGTTTTGTACTAGGAATAGAATTCCTCAGCACTTGTTCTCCCATATCCCAAGAAGTCCATCCCGTGTTTCTCCTTTCAGCGTGTTTTCATTTCCTTAAACTTCGTTCTCAATTACTTATAAATCTGTAACTTCGCCTCTACGTCCTTTCTCAACTTCTTCAATCACTGATAGTCACGTAGGGCCTGTTTCTTCCGCTTATTAAGGAAAGTTCACCCTTCCACAATCTCGTTCCTTTTCTCATGCCATTACACTTTGCTGCATTTTGTAACAATCTCAAAAGTATTCATCTATCCTCTGTTCTAGTTCTCCCACTGCTATTTCTGCATCGTGGAATGGTCGAGATTATCTTTCCACTTCTAGAGCAAATTTAACCCAGCTCTTCACTTTCAGTACATTTACTTTCTCTCACTTCTGCGAACTCATTTCACTCACAATGCGAACATGAGCACCTCGACACACACGCCGACCCTGCCTCTCAAGTACAAGCGAAATAATTTGGAAGGTATTCGAAACCAAAGCTCGTTCTGTTTGAAACAGCGGTGTCCATCCGCTTATTTCCGACGCGATTCGTCTTACCATCGACATGTTATTCCGTACATTTTTCTTTCCACGATCCGGTGGTATTCCGTGTGAATCTCCTGACCGACACTTACCTTTTGCGTTAGCTTTCGCTGGATTTTTGGATGAGGGTCTTCATTTTCTCTCTCCCAATCTACACACACTACCTACCATGTTTTCCGTTTTTCTTTCGTTATTTAAGCGTTCCGCTGTTTGATCGTAAGAACCTTGCAGTATCAAAAATTTATTTAGATAAACAACAATATTTTTGCTTCCCTGTCCTCTAATTTTTTTTCGTGGATTCTTGGATATCATTAACTTGTGACTCGAACGATCCCACCCGTTCGTTAATACTAGCAGCTATTTCGATCTTCGCATTTTTTCGCATAAATTTGAATTTTCTTATCAATTTTATTTGTTGCCTCTTTTAATTTATTTTCACACTGAGTTTTCACGCCAAAAACGCATCCTTCTGAATCAGTTTCACGGGCTTTCAGTTTAACTTTGACTTCGAGGAACTCATTATTGTGTGATTTTCATTTCACTCAATGGATTCTTATTGGTATTCCGAAGAGCCTGCTCAGTTGCCTCGATTGTAAGACAGTCTCTTTACTTGCTTCCAATTTAGTGAGAAGCGCGGCCTTGCTGGCTTTTAACCTAGCGGTCAACGCCGCGTTATCTTCAAATCTAGCAGGGAGGCTCGCGTTGTATTAATTGAATCGAGCTTTAAGATTCGCATTGTTTTCATCGAGTCGAGCGTTGAACGCCTCTGTTTTCTGCGTCGCTTTCCTTTATCTTTGCAGATAACGCTTGGAATAATTCTAGTATTTCATTGCTTACAGCATGCCTCAGCGTCATCAGGGTCTCTGAGCCCTAAGGTTCAATAAGCGGTACCTCCGTTATGCTCTCCCCTTCGGCGCGTTCATCCCCCACTTCGCTATATGATCTCGTCGTTCCTGTTTGTGATAATTCCCTTCGATACTTAGAGAAAGTATTGCGTTTGAGAGCAATAATACTGCTAGGAAATACCCAAAACCATTCAAAAAAATTTCACACAAAAATTCAATGAATGAGTCAACGCTGTCGACAAATAAATAATATACTACCTTTCCTGGCAATAGATATCAATAATACAAAACAAAAGGAAAGGAACTTCTTTTCCTCCTTATCTGCATTTAGGTTCAATCCATTGCTTTGATACGTGCTGCAATTCCGAAGAAAGTGGGAGGTCTAAAGAGTAAGCGTACAAAATTTGGGACCTTCAAGGGTACGAGATATCTCTGTTTAAAACATTGTTTACGTTCGTCTTCGTCATAGTTGTTGTTTACGCTTTGTTATTGTGTAATTCAATAAGTTTTAAAACATTAAAGGAATAAATCAGATAATAAAAAGCAAGAAGAAGCAATTCAAGAAGCGAGGTCAACATTTGCTGATGGAGGCAGATTTGCATTATATATTGGCAAGTCTTGGTTTTGTTTACGAACGTCGTCGTTATAATTGTTGTTTAAATTCTGTTACTGTGTTATTCAATAAGGTTTCAAAGCATTAGAAGTTTAAAAGAGTGAAGTAAAAGAAAGGAAATATTCGAGAGGTGAAAATAAGATTAAGACAATTACGGGAGGTTATTGTTCAGAATAGAAGCCATTTATTGTTAGTAACAAGGGAACCAAATGTCCTCGCCACTTTCAATAGCGGTACAAAAAATTCTTAGATGCTGTCGCGTTTTAGCAAGGAAGATGTACACAACGGCTAGTAACTAAAAATAAATACAAATACTTCACGGTCCTAAAAATTACATTGTCGACTTGTTGAAAAAGTGGTCAGGATGCATGTTGAAGGATCATCTGAAGTTAGTGACGGTAGTCAACCAAGACCGAGGTGAAACAGGATCAATAGTTTTGAAAAACAGTACACGATTGTCACAAAAGCTTTATCAGATGTTAAATTGAACAAGATGGCAAACGGAGGGATTCTACAAATCAGGGAAGGATGCGGGATATTGCGCATGATCAGAAAGAATAAATGAAGAAAGTGAGGGATGAGGCACGTGATGAAAGAATAAATATGGACAACAGGCTGCAATTAGGAAATGTTCAATAAGAAACTGTATATATTTAAAAGTGTCACTTTAGGGCAGTCAAGTGGTTTTATAGATGATCTGACAGAAGTATTTCAGGCAAGACTCAGTCAATAAGAAAAGTGGTGGGAAAAAAGGAGGAGAGAGAGGGAGCAACGATATAACACCGGGTCTGGATGAGCGTTTGATTAATATAATAAATAAAAGATTCAATATAACGCAGGATCGAATAGAGAAACGGGAGGCATCATGGAGAAGAGAAACGGAAGAAATGACACAAGATTGGAAGGGGCAGTTGAAAAGAGATATGGGAGAGTTGTTTGCGGAAGTAAAGACGAATGAAATGAAGGTCGCAATGAACATCAGAAAACCGAAGCAAGGGATAAAATTGGGAGCGGTCGACAAACTTGGAAAAACCAAATTGGGAACAGAAGGCTTAGACATGGGGTCCACGCCCCACAGGGGGTCAATCGAAAATGGACACGTACAGAGTTTAAATTTACGGTACGATGACTCTCAGTCGCTACTCGAACTGGATAAACGTCAGTGTAAGTAACTTCTGTCCGTCATGTTAGTAGCCGTGATTTTATTGTTAGATGTTAGAGTTGAATAACTGGTCATACTGTGCAGGCACTAAACCTTTCGCGCTATTTGTTCTGAATGGTACGAAATGCTTAGAGTCGGTATCCCAGTTTCTGTAGTGTTCCGCAATAACGCTCATTATTCACCGTTTACATTAATTTGAAATAAGTGTCCGTTAAATTGTTGTAAAAGTCTCGTTGTTTAAAAAAATATTTACATAGTGTTAATATAAATGGTATGTAAATTCAATTTGTAATTTCAATTTTAGAAGCATTTTCCAGAAAAAAATTGTCAAATGAAAAAGTATGGTTCTTGCGGTGAAATAAATGTGCCATACATATTTTTTTTCTTTGAACTATTTGATACTCTCAGTGACTTTTTAGGCGAGAAAATTGAAATTAAAAATCTGATAACGGTCGATGGCAAGGCATTTGTAGTTATTAAGCCGATATCTTTGCAAAACTAAATATATTAACCAAACAACTTCAAGGAACAAATAAAACGCTTGTTGATGCAAAAGCAAAGATATTTGGTTTTATTACCTTTATTGAATTAAGTCAGACATACATTTACAAAAAAAATTTTGAAAGTTTCATTGGCTCCAAAAGAGTGTCGTGACTGATACCTGTGTAGCTGTTAATGCTGATCATCTGAAAATTTTATCGGCTGATTTAAAAGACAGATTTTCTAATTTAAAACAAATTGATTTCCGAATTTGGATGAAGCAACCAATATAAGTGGATTTGTCGATATTTCAAATATGCAGTATCGAGAAGAACTCTCAGAAATGCAAAATGAGTCAATTAAAACTTTATTAATATAAAAGGAGCGACGACATAGCTTTGTGAGGACACCTAATTCAAATATTCAAATGCAACCAAATGGGAAAGAGAAGTATTGTTACCGTTTCCATCTTCATATTTAGCTGATTTAGTACCATAAATGATTTGCTGCTAAGAAAATCGACTGGATATAACGAAACTGAGAGACGTGAAACTGAAAAGTACTAAATTGAACCTGACATAAAATCTCCTTCCAGCAAGCATCAAGTGCAAGGATCTTACTAAATTTAAATAATAAATAATTACTAATAATTAAAATAATATAGAAAAATATTTCATTAAAATTATTTTGTATTTGAAATTCAATTCTCAATTATATGTTTTGAAAATATACTTACTGTGTTTTCTCAATAATTTCCTAGTGATTTCTTCCTAAAACCTAACATTCAAGTTTCTTTATTTAACATTTCATTTTTTTAATATTAAAAATTATCTATGTGTCCCTAGGGCATAAGAATTTTAGAAAGGCTTAGTTGGGGCATAGAACAAAAAAGTTGGGAAACGCTGGCTTAGACAATGCATACAAGGAGGTGAGATCACAAAAACGTATGAAGAAGCTGCACCATCGGAGTGGGGAAAAGGGTGAGACGGGGAGTAGTGGTTGTGGAAAAGAAGAAGTAATCTAAGGTTCCTGGCATTAAGGATAAACTAAAGGAAGAACTGAAATAACGCAAAGTCAAGGTTAATGTACGAGCTAAGAGAATGACGGGATGAGAAACTGGTGCTCATATTGGAATCTGGAGGAACTGACTGCTACCTCTACTCTTGACTGATAGCGAGCATTTAAGTATGAGGGACGATCTGAGAAGACGACCTGCTATAATTTTCTTTTCAAATTTGGGCTTTCGGACTTGCCAACATCAAGGTCATTAGAGCCCTTCGACCTGTTATGTTCATAAGAGATGTACCAAAAAACGAGTAGGAGGAGGAAGATTTCAACTCTGGATGGAAGGAGAAGTCTCCAGGTACAGGAGTTAGGAGACTGCTTAAGGAAGCTGATCCAGCAACAACTGGTGTCTCATGACTTAAGTGCTAATAGGATTGAGGAATTCGTGGAACCAGTTCGCCACTTCCGGTATCAGAGATACGGACATCAGCCGGCGTTGTCAAGATCACAGGGAAACATGCGGGCACTGAGGAGTCCGAGACCCCAATTTTGCGAAGTGTGAGAAGAAGAAAGATGAACAATGGGGTGTAAATTGTGTACGACATGGACAGGGACACCAACATTGGGTGAAGTCGAAGATGTGTGAGGAATACCAAATCTCCATGAGAAGAATAAAAGAACAGACAGATAATGGAGTATAGAAACAAAAGGATGATCAAATAAAGTTAACATTAACAGTATTGCTTCAGAACTTGCAGAGAGCAGTAGCAGGGTACCGGGAATTGTTCAGTCATTTAGAAAAGGCGAGAATAGATATTGACTGTGTTCAGGAGCCGCATTTGCTTCGGGGTAGCATGAGATGTATCTCATGTCATGTACCAATGAGAGTAAAGAAGGTGAGCGGATGTAAGTCATGGTGTGTGACATACATCCTTGACCCTTGTACATTTTTTTGACAAGATGCAGACGATGCTGGTGAAGAAAGAAGAGGTAGAATTGATCGTAGTCAACATATATTGCAACTTTGAAAGGAAATTAGGACTATTGCTCCGACGAATGCACGACTTATTGGACAGATACCGCAGGAAAAACTAGCCATCTTCACAGACAGCAATGCCCGGACGCAAATCTGGCGAGATCATATTACAACTAACAGAAGGAAGAAGTTGGAAAAGTTCCTAACCGAAAATGAGATAGTTATTGAGAACGGGAAGTCATATTCAACTAGACGGAAATTGTCCTTAATACACTATACACGAAGGAAGGGGATCACCCGGGAGGAAGTACGATGTAGCAATTACGAAACTGGGTGGAGAGCGACCACAATGGCATATTGTTTGAGATAGGGATAGACAGACAGACGGAAGAGAAAATTGGTACGTACAGTGTAGGGATACGAGATTGGAAGAGATACAAAGGAGAGAAGGAAGGTAAGTAGTAATTGTTTGAAAAGAACACATTCACAGAAAATGAGACAGTCACAGAGAGAATAGACAATTTACAGTGAACATTGTTTCGGGTGGCGAATAACTGTTCAACAAGATTAAGGAGGGGAAGAAGGGAAAGCGCTGGTGAACAACAGAACTGACGCAGGCGAAACGGTAAAATATTTGGCCCAAAGTCAGATGCGGAAAAAGAAAAAAAGGGACAACAAGTAGAAACAGAGTAGAACTGTATAAGGAAGCAAAATCTCGTTATAAATAAATAAATTTATTGTCAAAAAACAGTACAAACTGCGTATGACCACGTGGAGGGAAAAAAACTAATTTACTAAGGTGCTCATTAGGGATGCGAAAATGAGATATTGGAGAGACTTTCTGGAGGAAACTGTCCAAAAGAGTTGTTGGGGGATGCCTTACATGCTGATAGGTGGGAAAACGAAGGTGAAAATATTATGTAATAGCGTCAGGAAGGAACAACAACAGAAAATTGAAGATAGCTGGGCTGGGAACTTATAAGCCAACTATTACCAGATGAAAACCAATGCAAACCTACAGGCAGCGAACGAAGCGGAGAGGAGGAAACCTGCAGATGGAAAGGAGGAATTGCGAGATATTGTTCAGCATTTACGTGGAAAGAAAGCACTAGTTATGATGGGATAAGCCACGACATGGTAAAGCAATCTATGAGACATACTAGGACTATGTGCTATGATTATACAACACGTATATTAAAGAGGGAATTTTTCCCAAAGAGTGGAAAATAGGGGTGCTGCTTGTATTTCCAAAAGGAGGGAAGGGAGATCTCGAAGATGTTAGCTCTTACCGTCTAGTGACCCTCCCATTAACCTTCGGAAAGATTCTGGATAAATGTATGAGAAATAAGATAGAGGAATACATGGAACATAATAAAATAATATGTTAAGATCAATATGGTTTTAGGGCGTTACTGGGAGATGAGGACGCGATCCATGACTTGTTGAGGGCAATAGAAGAAGGACAAAATACGCCTTGGTGTTTTTTGGGATACGAAAGGCACCTTTGATAACGTGATATAGACAGATGTCATACACAAGCCAGACGAGATAAATCTTCCGGAGAGACTTGTGAACATGTTAGAGTCATTCTTGCGGGAAAGACACACGGTGCTACAGATCGGAGGAGAGGAGATTGTAAAGGAGAACAACAGAGGATGTCCTCAGGGATCAGGCAGTTTACTCCCCTAATGGAATATATTCATCAACGATGTACTACAGAGCTTAATAGAAAAGAACATATATGTGGTAGCATACAAGACGATGGTAGGGGGGAAGAATAGAAGAGAGCTTGAAGCGGAGGGGAACAGAGGTATGGGTCTATGTGTAGAGCTATTACAGGCAAGATGAGTGCAGCTATCGCCAGGGATAACTAAATCAATGTTTTTAGGAATAGTAGGAAGAAAAGACGAAATTCAGTGCTAAGAGTCAAAGGAGAACCAATAGACATTGCATGCAGAAACAAATATTCAGGGGTAATTATTTATGAGCGTGTGAGTTGTCACTGAAATGCCAAGAAAATACTTTTCAGTCTCCTACGAATCGGTTACAACGTTCGGTTCACACTTTCATAAAGGATGTGCAATTTGCATATAAGTATAGGAAATGGTATAGACCCGGACGAGAGGTACTAGAAATGCTAACCGGTCATGGGAATATTCAGGAGTACCTACATAAGATTAAAAGAGCAGATGATACTTAGGTGACGAGAACAGGCAGTGTGAGTTATGAGTAGAGAAGAGATTTAATAATAAGGATCCGGGGAGTAGTAGTAAGTGACATCCTTGAGTAACCCTGACCTGTTTATGTCGGAAACAAAATATAACATCTTTGAAGAGTGCGTCGGACGGATGTGTATGGTACGAAATGCTGTAAACGAGAGGAGGGGACTTACGACGAGAGATTACACCCATATACCCGGGGAGAGGACGGAGATGAGCATGCCACACCGTAGCACAGCAAAGAGGTGTCGTCTAGAAGAGAGACTCGATTGAAAATGGAATGTAAACTATTTGTAAATAGTATGTTATCCGTACAAAGAAAACTGTTTAATATACGGATTAAAAAGTACTTAACATCTAATAAAACCCATAATTCCCATGAGCGGATTTGTGTTTCCCGCTCCACTACCCGCTCAGAGACAGCGTGCGGCTCGCCAAGCAGCGCCGCGCCGGCGACCGGCGAAGCGGATCCCCGCGCCGCCAATCAAAAGATATCGTACGTTGGAATAATAATTTTTGTTGGGGAAGAAAGACAAAGACGAGAAATTCTCTTTGTGCGTGGAAGGTGAGGATGGATCGATGTAAGAGAGTGGTGATTCGGAAGAGTTATATGAGATTTAGGAGTCAGTCAATTATCGGAGTAATCGTATCGTGTTGTAATGTTGACATGGGAACAGCTACAAGAGACAACTTTCATCACCGTCAACTAGGCGTATGTGTGTATCAGCCTTTGGGTTAACGATTAATAGTTACTTCAATATTTTGAGTTAAAGTTGCTGCAATGTTCTTACATTTTATCTGCAATACGAGATGGTCTGTGGAACACTTTGTGTGGGTACAAATGTGTCCCTATGGAGGATAAAGTCAGCGTTCTTATGTTGTGGTTTTTTGTTGAAAATTTTCTATATTCCACTTAAATCTTTAATTGAAAATAAGTGAAGGCCATACTAACGACGAGACTTCTCCGACTTCGTAGAAATAATGTGTTTGAAATCATCAGATTTTTATATTTCAAGAGAGCCATTTTATTGCGGCATTCTTGGATTCCAACAACGAGACCTGCTCTTGTGGATCCACATACGCTCCAAGAGAGAGTGCTTTGTATTTTTCCATCAAGAGGTGGTCAGTGGTACATTCCGCGTGAGTCGGTTCACCTTCTTTCCGCATGGAAAAGGCGCGAGGTTATGTATCACTGATATATTTTGATTCAAATATACATTTTTTCTGTTTTGTAAAGCCCACAATTAAATCGACGTGATTAAACACAAATATTTTAATTTTTCAAGTTCGTAATTGCTCGATTCCTACTTCACAGCAGAAACCATTTACAATTTCAAAATATACAGACGAGTAGGTACGAGTCTTAACACCTAAATCAGGCAATTTACGACCTGATATTAGAAATAAATGATAATATTCCTGGGAGAAGGGTAATTTGAAAAAAGTTATTGACGGAAACAATTTAAAAGTTATAGTGAAAATAATTTTTTAGGTTAACGACAGAAATAAAAGGAAACCTTTTAAACCAACACATTCGGAACATCTAACATGATGAGAAAAATCGATACCATGAGTAATAGGTGATTGGTCCTGTCAGTGGCGTAAGTTCAGATCGAGACCCCAAGGACCCCATGAGCACCGTAATTTCAGTATTTTATTATAGTTAAATTACAAAATATATTTTATGTTTTTAATAAAAATAAACCAGTTCAGTTATTTGATTTAGCAATATTTACGTACCATATATTTTTAAATACGATAATTGTACAAAAAGTCAAATGAGACATTTGTATTTTCATACGACATACTTTCGTTTCAGCCAATTATAACTAACTGACCTAACCTGCTTCTTTAATCATTGTAACCTCACATTCGATTTATAAAACACTTAAACCATTTATTGTATCCACAATATTGAAACCACAAATCTGTATTGATTAATAGAATTTCTCAAGTAAGTTTTGATGAGCTTCAATTTCGAAAATGGCCGTTCTGCAGTCGCAACTGTAAGGGGTATAGTTAAAAATATTATGACAACTGCGCAATTGTCCGAAAAACTGGCAGATGGCGTAAAATGATCAATAAGCAATGATGTAACTAACTCCCTTTCTGAATGCAATTTAGCTGACTGTTTAGACAACTACATAATGACAAAAGTTGATTCGGAAATCGATCTGGTATATATTTCTCAAATAAAACGTAAGATTCTCTCTGGAGCTCATTATATGTGAATTTCAAAAGTTCTTGATTTGTCAAAGTTTTCCAAATATAACAATTCTGGAACCGAATAGCTAGCAATGAGCCACTTTTATTTGGATTTCTAATCCTTGAACTTATAAATACATGACTGACACCGGTTTTTAGTTTTTTTCAGTCACATAATTTCATTGCCTACCATCAACCTCCGATATGATTTGGTAAAATAAAATAAAATTGAAATGACCGAATTTTTTAATGCCTTGAAGACTTTTTATCACTTCTAGAAATAGGGTACCCCGTGTGCCTGGGGTCTCCGGGCAATGTCCGGGTTTACAGAGTGCTAGTTACGCCACTGCCTTCAGTTCTGATTCTGACGAAAATATTATGATTCATACGAAGCAGGGAGACTTTAATGTTTATGTATCGATTACTATGAAAACTAGGTCAAAGCATGCCAATGCACACTCACCGGTAGAATAGCTCTTTGTAGTCTGACACGAGAAGGTGACTCATTCTAGGAATATCCAATGAAAGTGTGTCCGTAGCCTATAAAACGTGATTTTTCCCAAAGACAAGATTTTTGAATGCCTAATGATTTATGTTCTTAACAATAACAGCGAAACTTTCAGATTTCAATTTTGAGTTCTCTTTCTTCTCAGTCTCTGTTAAATGAGCGGTTATGTTAAAGAAATATTAATCACGTTTTACACTTTCCTTCAGAAGCTTACATAGAAATGGAGCAAATAAGACAGAAAGTTGAGATAATATGGATAAGTTCCATTCAGTCCTTTTTCGTTCTTTTCTACAGAATTACATTTCAGATTTTATTTTGTCCTTGAATTATTTTGGAGTTTAAATTCGCAATAGTTAGGAAGAATGCACGAGTAATGGTCCAAGTAACATGTATTTATTTGTTAGGAGAATTGAAGCAAATGAAGGGTTTGGCGACAGATTTAAGCACAATGCTGTAGAAAATATAGAAAAAAGAGGAGAGATAGTAATTCATGAATTACTACAGCAAGCAACGGTTCGGAAAGAGTCTAGACGATGAAAAGAGAACGCGATGGTAAGGACTGGTATATTGAAAAAGCTTGAGAAAAACAGTTTCGGAGGAATGGAAAAGGTTGGAGGAAAAACTTGATAAAAGTTCACATAAAACTAGTGACGTTAAAACATTTATCGAAATTGCCCGTAAGAGGATAACCGAAACTAACACAAAGAAAATTGTACGATGTAGAGACTATTTATAAGGGACAGCGGGAAAGGATATTATGAAAAGTATAGTCAGGGAAAGGTGAAAGTCCAAATAGATACGCTATGTAAGCCCCAGAAGAAGGGATTACGATATACTAGCTGTACCCTGCGCACGATGCTCCGCCTCCAACAAAGATATAATTTAAAGAAAACTCGTTGTAGTAATATTCGATTCATTTTTATTTTGGATCACTTACTTGTAACTTTTTGTTTACTTTCATGGAAAAAATTCTGACAATTTAATATTTCGTTTTAATTCTGTTTATTAAAGTACTTGTGGACACACAATAAGTTTTGTTTTTCCGTCCTGTGCGTAAAATGCGCCATACTACTTCATTGCTGCTAATGTAGCGACCGAGTTCATATTGGATAGATGCAGTTGTATTTTTAAGTCCAAAAACTGTTACTTCACTTCCTCTGTAAATATATTTGCAAATGTACTTGATTGATTTCACCGAGTTACAATATTCGACATTGATGTGTGCTTTGAACGTCTTCGAGAGTAACAGAAAATACGGGACAATCCAACGATTATCGACCACACCATTGTTTCGTACTTTTAAAGTGATGTATTTGCCACCGTCTTCAGTTGATCGTCGGCGAAAAAGTGGATAATCGTCATTGCCAGTGATAGTATCGGTCGTTTTGTGCATGTCCCATCACAAATGCATGGAGAATTGTTATTGAGTAAGTCGTGTGGACCATGAATCATGTTTTTCGTGACAACTTCAAATAAGTCTGAATCAATGTCGACATAAAGTATTTCTGCTGAGAAGACTTGATCATTTGATTCGGAGTAGCTTTTTCGATCATCCAAATAAAAATGTAGCAATCCTCTTTTTTGCCAACAGCATGTCTCTTCAAGTGCTTGACAATGAAATCCATCAAAGGTTTCAATTTTTGTTTGAACACATTTGCGCGGTAAGATCATGACGATCCGAAGATGATTGTTCTTGTAACAAAAGTTCTTTAATTTCATACCACGTGGGATTACATGTGAATTAATAAACAAATCTGGGCAGACACGCGCGAACATTTGTCATTGCATCTTGTGCGTAGTCATGTATGTGCCGTGGACTCTCTAAATATAGCACAAAAAAATCATTGGGATGCACATGCCATCATTAAAAATTGCATCACGTAAATGAATGAATGTGTGCAATTAGGTTTGATTTAATCGAAAATAGAGGAGTAGTTCAGTTTCGATTTTCGCATACATATCGACAATGGTCGATATTTGAAAATATGATTTTCAGCGAAATCACGATTCATCAAACGATATGAATAGTAATTGATGGCACTGAGTTTCTCATTAGTATTCTCATTTGTATTTGGATTTCTCAATTTGATGTTGAAATTATTTCCATCATCTTCTTGCGCTCTCCTGTGATGTGGAGAGCTGTGCCGTCGATAGCATAGCTACTGTTAGGGTCTCCCTAGCCTGGCAGGCCTCCATGGAGGGGCCAGACCACGGCGTTCCACATCGCTCCGTCTTGTACATCCTATCCTCCCTGTCCTGTCATCCGGTATCCTTTTCTGCCCTCAGCATAAACAGAAAAAAAAGCCCGGACGTGGCGAACTCTTTCGTGCCTCTAACAAACTGTTCTTCTTGTGCTCAGAAGCTTGGTGACAGCGCGACCGTAGAGATTTAATTTCAAGCGCAGCCCATCATATTAACACACATACATTAATGATGAACAGCTCGAGCGGGACAAAATTTTCCGGAGGTACAATACCTTCCAGTTCGGATCTCAGGGGAAAGGTGCCTGCTCGTGCCATTCGTTGGGAACGGAAAAATCAAATTTTTAATGCCCTTTAGAATTACAACATGGAACGTAAGAACGCTTTCTGATACTGTAAAATCAAGTCATCCGGAAAGAAGGATAGCAATGTTATACCGACAGCTGAATGAACTGGGAGTTGATATTACCGCTCTCTGTGAAACCACGTTTTCAGACGGTGACCTCAAATAAGAGGACTACACTTTTTACTGAAAGGGATATCCATCATCTTGTAATAACAAACTATACGCAGTAGGTTTCGCAGTTAGAAATACTCTTATCCCCTACTTAACGAAGATTTCAGAAGGACTCTCAGAGAGAATAACAACTAAGTCTAATATTAGCAATTAACAAGTACGTAAACATACAGTAAATATTATACGTAAACATTACAAGTACGTAAGCATATGCACCCATGCTAGATTCTCCTACAGTCAATAAAGATATTCTACCAGACATTAGAAACAGCAATAACTCGAATTCCCGAACACGAGAGACTTCTCTATCTCGGAGATTTTAATGCTCGCGTAGGACGTGAAGTCCATTTATGGTCAGGTTCTTTGAAGGCGCATGGATTGAGGAATATGAACGCTAATGGGGAACTATTGCTAACCAAATGTACCAAACATGAACTGATTATTACCAACTGTCTTTCGATAAAGAATAAATTTAAGGGTACATGGCGTCATCCAAGATCAGGACACTGGCACATGCTGGATTATGTAACTGTTCGGAAAAGGGACCTCAAGGACCCGCGCCCGTATAGATGTTGAATGCCCGTATAGATGTTGGACAGATCACAGAATTGTGATTTCTAAAATGGGATTCATATTACAAACAAAACCAGTGCCTCGTAACTTCTCAAAAGGTGGTTCAATGACAAATGTGGAGAGACCAACGTTCCAAATCCAGAGACTCAATATCCTACAGGTGCAGAATACGCCACGAAACAACTTTTAATCATTGAGAGATCAGATGACCGCACCTGACATCGAGCCTGAAATCTTCTGCCAAATGATGAGAGACGTTGTTATTGATAGAAGCAAAAAGGTTAAAGGTTTGCAAACAGGAAGATTGGTTTAATGATAACTTTCTCATTACACAAAACATAATCAGCAGGAAGAAAGAAACGTTGATAGCTACATTAAACAAACCACTTGGTATTCAGTTACTCAAGAATATGAAAGAGTCAAGCGCCATACACTCTTCGTCATACGACGTAGTATAGATAACAGGTGGATGCAAAAAGCGTCCGAAATCCAGTTGTACGTGGATTACAATAGCCGCATGTTTTTGACTCCATCAAAAGAATATATGGTCCCATCAGGAAAAATGTATTTTCAATCAGAGACAAAGATGAAAATCTTCTAAGGGAAGATGAATCTGTCACAAAACATTGGAAGGAATATTTATTTATTACATTTCCCCGTCCTGTTACTACCAGGGTTCGATTCCTCATCCATGTATGCTGATATTTAGACTCTCATGGAGATATCGCAATCGATATCCTCATTATCAAGAGCCTTAAGGATAATTTCCGTAGTAATCTAGTATGCTAGCACAATAACAATGCGTGTTATTATTGTACATCTTCAGAGCTGAGGCAGGAAGGTTCCCACCATCTAGCCTTTTCTAACCACCTCATACCACACATGTCAGTCCAGCATGCAGAGCACTTTCTTCGCCTATTCACCGCCATCTCCATTGTCAAATAACACTCATGGAACGACACCTGAATCAGACGCTCGTACAACACAATTGGCACACCTACCTTTAGCTGCCATAGTGGGACACAGTTCAAACGTATGTCCATCACTACCACAATAGTCACATGTCGCCCTATCCTACCTACAGGAGCGCGTCATGTGGCCATAACGCAAACACTTCAAGCAGCGCAACGGCTCTATATATTCTTCTACTCGATGCGTCACATGCCGCAGAAACACTTTCCCGGACGCATCATGTCTCGATACCATCCCGCATCAACTTCTACAACTCAGTGCATCTTGTCCATGTAGAACGGCCTATAGTTGTAATCACTCGTATACCCCTCTCGTTACCGCCATTCCTATCTCGGAATTGCTGCAAGAAATCTTCTTCAGCCCTCTCTGAGACACCCAAAACTATTAATTTGTGGGAATTTCGTTTCACTGGCAACACCATAAGACCTTCTAATTGTTTAATTTTTCCACATAGTGTGGCACAGCCACCCAAATCGTCCACCTCTAATAACATATGGCCACGCCGCGAGCTCCTGTATACATCGATGTTCACAGTTGGTACCTCGTCAAGTAAATCCCGTGCACACTGCTCCACATTCATATCCTCTGTCTCTTGGTCTTCCACCACAATTATCTGCCGCTGTGCTCGGTTGCGACGGTGCCGAACTGTGGTGAAACGTTTTTCTTGATTTGGAGATGGCTCAACATCATTTCCTGCAACGTCCGCATACCTTGTACCCCGTTGGTTCACCTTATCTGCCTGTATACCCACCTTTATGCACTGTACATTCAATACTGTTTATGCGCTGGTGTAGGATCGTGATGACGGGCTCTATCTTTTTGTCGATTTGGCTGATACATCTGCTGCATCAGTTGCTTGCCTATCTCGCCCCTAGTACATTCAAATTGCCGCGTCATCTGAGCTCATTAGGCGCTAATTTTAGAAAACAAGTCCCTGTCAAGTTTGTCCAATGCCGTATGTTTTGCTGACCTGTACATCCGGACTGGATAGCCTCTCCTCCTCACCTGTTTTCTGGTTATTTCCTTCCGTCCGCAGTAATTTGTTCCGGTTTATATTTGTCGTCGCGCAATTCACCGTGCTTTCAACCCTCTCTTCTCTCGCATGGGCATCCAAACGTCACGTCCATGTGTAAGTCGCGTTCCGTCCACTACAACATCCTCTTTCATTAAATTTCCGCAATAATTTTGCACCTACTGCGAGCAACACCTCCAATCTCTCGATTTTACAATATTGTAACCCTACAACATGTCGAAAATTTGACGCCACCCAATAATGCACATTACAGACCTGCTGAGATCTGTATTTTTTCAAAATCATAATTATTTCATCACACAATTCTTTCGTCGATTCCTTGCGTCTTATCCATCTCCGATAACTCCATACACCTATCATCGACGAAGAACTATCATAGCTGTTACTGTGCTGTGTCTCACCGAAGCATGTTCCACTATCGGGATGCGCTAGCGTGCCCTTAGTCACGTTGGTGCTCTATTACGAATACAAACAAATTTGTAACCTGCCTACAAGTTTACTACAATCATTATTCTATAAACACAATAGAACAATATTCTTATCTTGATTCAGGTGACACTATCAATTTAGAATCTCAATTTCACAAATACGCAATAAGTCACTCACTTGTAATGTTCATTAATAATAATCAGAAACACCCTACATCCTTATGCATTTCTTTTCTATTCGCATTGTCTAGTGGTTAGGAGGCGCTGAACCGCATATTCCACGTAAATAATTTCTGCAAATGTTAAAAACTGTCTATGTGTGCTGTCCACATACCACGAAAAATAATCCCTCCCTCTTGAACCACCATGACTGGTGTGTTCTTAACCTTGATATCTCCACTGTAACAATTACGCCCCCTCCCACGTTCCCCTGTATCATCACTTCACATTGATCCGCAACATAATGTCCTACGATTCCTATCTTCAGTAGCAAATTATCCGGTAGAGTTTATATTGTTCTGTTGCTCTAGCGCAATTGCTTAATAAAAGCAACACTGTTGTCTGCGAAGTATTGACGCTCATCCCACAATATATGGAAATCCCTACCCTGAGCCCCCCACTAAGATCAGAGGAGATCGATGAAGCTTTAGCCCAAATGAAGAATAAAAAATCGCGGAGATTCTCAAAGAGATTGCTGCAGAAGTTCGCTTCCACATTAAGATCCTGTTTGACTGCATATGGGAAAAAGAACATATACCCCATTACTTCAGAAGTACTATAATTGTAAATATATTTAAAGGTAAAGAAGATCCATCCTGTTGCAAACACTACAGGGGAATATCATTGTTAGCTGTCACTGGAAAGATCATGGTAAGAGCTATGGCTAACAGACTGCTTAGATGTATTGATAAATTGTTGCCCCAAACTCAGAGTGGAGTTAGGCCGAATAGATTAACAACGGAATGATAATCAACTTCAAGAAAAAGCCATCAAACTAAACAAACGCGTATGTAGCTTTTATAGACATCAACAAAGCTTTCTACTCGGTCAATAGAGATATACTGTTGAAAGTCATGGCTCGTTTTCGTGTCCCCCAAAAGTTTATTGCTATATGAAATGCATTATTTACCGATAATTGGAGCAAGGTTATTAGCAATGGGAAAACAACTACCCCTTTTCAGACAAACAGGTATGAGGCAAGGGTGCGTGATTGAGCCATTGCTTTTCAACATATACATGGCGGCATTGTCCATCATTGTAGATATGAAATTCACTCAAAGAGGCATCGGCATTATATACCGATACGATGGTGACCTTTTTAAGTTGGCACGCCTGAAATCGTCAACGAAAACTCATGTCACAGAACTTATGCATGCGAACGATTGTGGATTGGTTTCCCATTCTCGTGACAACCTCCGAGACAATCTGAACGTGTATGCATGGGCGTATAAGGACCTTGGTCTTCGCCTGAATGGTGAAAAAAACAAAATATTCACCACACTGCGATGTCGATACAAGCGCTGAAATCTGCGTAATAGGTCTACGACTGGAAACAGTGGAAAACTTAAGGTAACTGGGTTAACTCCCAAGGAAACATCGATACCGAGATAAAACATCGCGTCAGATGTGCCACTCATCCTATTTGAAAGCTACATCAAATAGTTTTCCACAACCACATCCTATCTGCTATTTCTAATTATTATTTAGCAAGTTCTTACTGTCGGCAAAATTTTAAAGGCAAAAATCCCCACGGAGGTACGTGTATCTACGTTCGTAATGATATCTTATCTTCTCCACTGACAGGATGCGAGAACTTCTGCGTAGATAGTGTGTTCGAATTTTCTGCAGTTAATCTGACCGACACCGGTATTGTTGTTTTGTGTATTTATAGACTTCCTCAATCAGATCTTGACATATTTTTGAGGAACTTCGAAATTTTTTTAAAACATATCACACATAAATCTACTAAATCTATCGTTATATGTGGCGATTTCAACATCGATTTCCTGAGTACATCCGACTGTGCACATTCACCAGTTAATCGATTCAAGAATCTTATCGACTCCTTCAACCTTATTACTACGATAAACGACCCCAGTCGCCTCTCCGACTCATCTCAAACATTGCTAGATCAAATTATAGTCAACAATGGAATCTCGTATCTCTCTGAAGTGTTTATCGCCGGATACAGTGATCACCTTGCTCAAGTATTGACTATTAATAATACACTAAAACCTCTTAAAATCCTTTACAAATTTACNACACTTAAAATCCTTAACAAATTTGCTAGAGAGTTTAATGACATAAATAAATCCATATTTATAAATTATTTGCGTGAAGAAACATGGAAAGATGTTTACAATTGCCAAACAACGACGACAACTCTAGTTTTCCCATAAAACGCAAGTTAAATAACACAAAGAAATACAATAGATGGATCACCCAAGGGATAAGGATTTCTTCAAAAAACAAACGCCGTTTATATTATCTTTCAAAACGCTATAACCAGCCACCCGAATTCCATAATTATTTTCGTAAATATAAGACTATTCTCCGAAAAGTAGTCTATGCAGCTAAAGTTATGGAAAACGACAGGCATATACTAAAATCGAACAACCGGATGAAAGCCATGTGGAATATTGTTAACCATTACACGTCAACTTCTGAAAACCGCGAAGAAAATGTTTCTTTACTAAACGATGGCAAAATCGTAACAAATCCTCAGGACATCGCAAATTTGATTAAATCTCTCTTCTCATAAGTTGGTAAAATAACGAACTCAATATATCCCAATCAATTTCCTCCAATTATATCCACCCACGTACCCAATTCTATGTTCACTTCCGAAACTAACGCCAGTGAAGTCATGAGAATAATCAGCTCATTAAAAAAAAAAAAAAATTTCAACAGGCGTAGATGTTATACCTGAGTTTATTGTTAAATTTTCGTCCCATGCTATATTAAATCCACTCATCAATATTTTTAATAGTTCTTTATCAGAAGGGGTGTTTCCTAAAATATTTAAGGGAACTAAAGTGAAACCTTTACACAAGAAAGGAAACAAACTTAATATTGGAAATTACCGACCAATATCTCTACTACCCACTTTCTCAAAAATCCTAGAAAAATT
>NNCF01129305.1:460456-526190 GCA_002313205.1 Laupala kohalensis
TTTCTTGACTTATCCAAAGCATTCGATGTCATCGATCACGGAATTCTCCTTTCCAAATTGCATTCTTTAGGCATTCGTGGACTTCCACATCAATGGCTAACTTCTTATTTAAAACATAGATATCAAAAGGTAGAAATATCCTATACTAAAAATATAATCCTTGAGCGTTGTCTTTCAGAAACAAAGCCACTTACTTGCGGAGTACCCCAAGGTTCAATTCTAGGTCCTAAACTCTTTTTATTGTATGTGAACGACATGTCATCATCCACATCAAATTGCAAAATGGTTCTTTTTGCTGATGACACTAATTTACTACGTAAACACGCCAATGCTCAAAAAGTTTTGTCTAACCTTTCGACTTGGTTCCATGCAAATCGTCTCATTGTAAACACTGACAAAACAGTGTCTATGTCATTTCACAATAGTAATACAAAATCTTTACCCCAGGTTTCTCTTTCTTTAAACGGAACACAATTAAAAAATGTTACGAATACAAAATTCTTAGGTCTCTGTATTCAAGACAACCTCAAATGGAATTGTCACGTTGACAATCTTAATTCCCAATTAAGCCAATTGTGTTATGCATTCCGAAACTTAGTTAACGCAGTTAGTCTACGTATTTCCCGTTGCGTATATTTTGCAAACGTGTACTCTCATTTACGTTACGGCATTACCTTCTGGGGTAATACCGGTCAGAGTATGCAAACTTTCAGAATTCAGAAGAGGATAGTTCGGATAATTTGTAAATCTCACCCCCGAAACTCTTGTAAACCTTTATTCAAGGAATTAAATATCTTAACACTTCCCTGCATTTATATTTATGAAACGGTCGTGTTTGTTAAGACCTAATTACTGAAGCACCACCCTTGCTTTATGCGAAACAGTCTCATTCACGAACACAATACTCGCAATAGTAATAATATTCATCGGCCTAGAGTGTCAACCACTCTTTGCCAAAAAGGACCGCATCATTCGAGAATCGTTCGATATAATTCCCTGCCCAAGAATATAAGAGACATTATGAAATTGAATATCTTCAAATCCGCGGTTAAAAACTACCTCCTGCACCAGTGCTTCTACACTGTAAAAGAATTTATTGATTTTAATAAAAGTTAAATTCGTCTTGTACTTTATCACGCCATTGCTGTAGCACTTTTTAAATAACTTATAACAATTTCAAAAACTATTTTCTTGCATGATTGTGTTGCCGTATGGCTCATATTAATTTAGTTTTATGTGTACTCAACTTTGGCACGGTTGTGTACATTAATTCTGTAGCCCCATCCTGGCCCGGGTTTTTCTCCGTTTTTCCTTCGGGTAGAGGCGGATTTCTTATACAGGTTCTCTAGGCTTTGTCTAGGGGCGTGTTTATTGTAACAATAAATCGTGAATTTAGTGTTTTTTCAACTCTTATGATTTTTAAACACTATACTCAGAATAATCTATAGTTCGATAATAACTTGTACATGTAAATTTACAAACATATTTGCGTTAAATTACAAACATATTGACATTATATATGTATTATAACTCGCAGCTAACTTTTTATCTTATCTAGGAACTTTTGCTGAAATTTTTGAATCTGCCTCTGCCTTAGGGCCCTTGATCGGAATTGATGGGATGTTCCCTTGCTTTCCTCCGGAGAGTAAATTAGTTTATTGTCCTCCACGTGGGTCATACGCAGTCTGTACTGTTTTTTGACAATAAATTTATAAAATTTATCTCTCAATACCAAAATTGCTGTCTACCGTGCATTTGGAATCGCAACAGTATGTGACTGTGAAACTTGAACCACCTATGACAGATATTAGAACTCTAGAGAGAACGACGCAGAGACGTCTGAGGCAAATAATGAAGATCCAGTAGTTACACCACCACATATATAACACTAACGTTTTAACGATGGCAGACTTATTTATTGCCAGTGGAGGTCTTAATCACCAGAGCACGTCTTAGATGGACTGGACATGTAATAACAATGGGTGACAACAGCATCCCTAAACTCGTTATGTGTGGGGAGTTTGCAGAGGGAACGAGACAGCGTGTTGGCCCCAGCCTTAGACATAAAGATCTGCATCACGAAGCCCTGAAAAGCATGAACTCCGTGAATGGATGGGAGGTTACTGCACTGAGCCGACTGGAATAGAAGAAAGTGGTCGCCAAACATAACGGGTCGAGGAAGCGAACATTGGGCGGTCTCCCACCTAACCACTTTGAATGCCCTGTCACCGTGTGTTCACCTCCAGTATCGGACTTAACAGCCACAAACGAGTGCATAAAAATGGAAGAATATGAACTTTGAGAAATTTGAGAACAGTGAGATTTTCTTTGTGTATGTATTGTAATGTGTATATAATGAAAGTATATGTAATTGTGTATTTAATGTATGTGTAATTAATGTATACTCGGAAATGGGTTATATATAATTAATTTTAATAATATTAATTTATAGTATATACAATGTGTGTGTGTATACACGCACGCGCGCTCACACACACGCGCGCACACACACAAGCGCGCACGCACACACGCCCGCACGCTCCCACACACACACACGCGCGTACGCACACGCCCGCACGCGCGCGCACGCACACCCCCGAACGCGCCCCCGCACCCACGCGCGCGCGCCCACGCAGTGTGTTTGTGTGCGCGCGCACACACACACGCGCACATGGATTATTTGTATCATTTATGTACATTCACTAATCGTAAATGACCTTCACAAATAGTTTCAATGTGAGAAAAAATTTCCTAATTTTTTAAATCTATAATTGAAGAATGTGTCTAAACACTAAAAATCACCTCATTTCATTTCAATTTCCAAAAACCTAAAAAAAATTACATGTTCCTTGTCTTGGAAAGGACTAATAGGTTGCTCCCACTCACCTGCAGATACTGGGAGATGTGGCGGTGTATGTGGTGACTGTATGTGGTGGCTGTATCAGTGCTTGTAGCACACTTAGTACTCCTCATCTTTAAGTGAAACCCCCGGTTTTACCATACCTACACAGGCTGTCTCAGTGTTGGAAGGGGCCTCTTCAGCAATTAGTTTCAGCTAATAGAATTGGGGATAAGATGTAATAGAAAATTAAATAGAATTTTGTAAGATCAATTAGTAGAACCAAATGGAGCGTCACCTTCCTGACTTTATACATTGTAGCAAAAATTACGTTGTCTTGTAGGATGAAAAATGTAAACGTACTTTGTCTTAAAGTGTTTTAAAGTAAGAGCTTTGTCAAATACAATAATTTTCAAGGGCTTTGCCCAAAAATGTAGCTTAATATTTCTTGTCTAAGAAAAGACTGTTACATCCCTCACTCATACACCAGCATATTTTTGACACTACATAATACATCTCAGCATTAGGACAAAATACAAAGAACATTGTCTTGGTGGATGAATCGTGAATGTTCTTTGTCTGCAAGAGAGTAATAAGTGCAATATCATTGTCTTACAAGATACATTTATAACAGCAAGGTGAGGAACCTCAATTGGAGGAAAGAACTATTTTTAAGTTCAATCAGAAAATATGTCTACCTACCCAAAAATTCTTCAATTAAATTTATTTTTATGGAAATAAATTTTACTTACTAATGTTAAGTAAGGAGGGTAACAATAGAGATAGAATAATCCGACAAATGAAAAATAAATTGTCTTGTTGCATACAATTTTCATCCATAAGAAGTCCAACATGTAATGTTATTCAAACAAGTTCTACAGAACGGTGAATCAATAGTTTTACCCCACTTTTCTTGCCATTTCTGAAAAAATGGTCTACCTAAATTCTTGTTTCAGAAACTGACACTGCTGGTCTGAGATGATTAAACAATGAGAATTCCATGAGAAAAGTATTAATAGTAGGCCTACTAATTATATAAGATATAAGTACTTCAAATGTCTCAAGTAACAAATACATTTTAAAGCAAAATGGCAGTATTAAAATTTAGGATGATCTCTGTCAAATTTCCAAAAATAAAATTAGTGGTAATTTACAGTACTGGTGAAAGAAAAAAAATATATATGTAGAGGTAGCTGCTTTAGTTTGCCGAGTACACTGAAATATAGCTTTTTTTTTCACAAGAGGACTGTCTTCTTAGAAATACATATTTGCACATGTCAAACTCTGACAATTAGATACTTTTTACTGAAATATGGATTGGATAACTATCACAAACAAGAGAAGCTGTAGAGAAAATTGCTGCTCTGTTTTGGAACAGTTTGGTAGAGAATAGATACTTAGATTTTTGTCCTTCACTTTCCTCGCTCTTCAAATTGAATCCCATCAAAATTGAAATCCATTTCTTCCAACTGTAATAGATTTGTGACTTTTCCATCCAGTACACACCCTGATTGTTTATCAAGACATATTTCAGAAGCTATTTCTGACTAAGCTATTTAAAGCAAGTTAAACAGTAACATGACAATTATTTCCATGCAAAGCCACAGCAGGTTGCAAGTTTACAATATTACTAATAATTTAATACACTAGGTTGTTTCATTTCAAATTTAGTTTATTCAAAATGACTTTTGTGAAATACAATATATTTATTTATAATATTTAGGAAGCAGTCTTTGGCAAATACATAAAAGACAAGTATATTTAAGTCTAAATACCATTATATAGTTGTACAAATCTTTTTCAATTAAAAGAACAAAGTATGAAATCACAATATTCAGGTTGATCAACAATAATACTCAATATTCAAATAGCTCAATGTATAGAGCTTCTCATATCTTAACACCTCCAAAACTGTGACTAGAATCATTCTAGTGCAGTAAGTAATGGCCACGGACATTTTGCTTTGGCACTATTCTTCTAGAACATACAAGTGCTTGAGCAAAACAGCTATCACATTAAAGGATCAGGTTCATAAAGGAATTTAAATTCCTTCAGTCAGAACTCATCACTCCTGGAACAAAAAAATAAAAAAAGAATTGATGAAATACTTCATAAAAATAATTTAGTTAGAAAACAACAAGACTGAGTCTAAGGAATCAATCACTCCAACTTAGGAATTAACTGAAATGTAAGTAATATTTTATTATAAAAAAGAAATCAAGAAAAAGATAAAACTTGTACTTCATTTAACTCTCTAAGAACAAATTTTTAACAACAGTTTGGCAATAAAGTTAAATTTTTTAAAATTATTTTAATATTTTTTCTTAAACTACTATTTATGTTGAAATACATAGACTGTAATAAAATTCATACCTTAGGGTGAAAAGTTAAATCACGTATGAGCATTGAGTTAAAACTAGGAATCTGCTTGCACTGATTCTCCCATGGAACTAAGTCATTAAATGACTCGTGATCCAGAGCTACTCGACGAGAAACCCTCGTAAGGATACGAAGGATATCCATTTGATGACCATGAGCAGTCAGCTCTTCACTGAGGCACTGAATATACCAGGTCCCATTTTCTGGGTTACGCCAAGAAAAGTAACCTGCAACATATTAATCTACCTCTAAATACATCAATATAATTACATAAAAAACACTTACATTTTGAGATCATTTCACAACAAAATATGAATTAAATCCAAGAACAATTCTACAGTACCGTCAGAAGAATAAATATGAAAAAGCCAGATTGTCTATTAATGGTTAATAATATCTTTACACTAAATTACCATAAAACAATTTCTCAAGTTTCAATAAAAATTTTGATTTGTATCTTCAACAATTTTAAACCAAATGACAAAATTAAATTTTATTATAGTTTCATTGTATTTCCATTTAGTAGTAAGATAAATAATAAAATTTTTGTATAATATATTCTGGAGTTCAGAACCTCCCGTACACCTTATTTTCTAAACTATTTGTGGACATAATATGTTTTTGGAATTTTTCCATTTAATAGTACTAGGTAATAACACGTGATAATATTCACCTTCTGCAGAGCTGTAAGATAATAAGAAATCAGCGTTTGAAGGAATTTTATATGAATCAACAGATGAGTCAGTTTGTGTTCGTGACCTTCTCTTCAAAGCAACACCACTATCAAGCTGGTCGCCTCTGCAAGCCTGGATGAAAAACAATTTTGGTTTTCCAGCAAGAGAAGGGCACTTGTCAGCAGTGAATGGCTGCCACAATGACTGCACAGTGTATGGTACATCACGAGACAAAAGGTACCCATTGGCTATACCATGAGTCATTACAGAGATGCAAAAACAATCCGCATCAGAGTGATCCTCAGTTGCCACTTGAAACAGAAGAACAATTCAAAGTAATCATTACAATCTCTATAACAGCAAGAACTCCACTTTCAAATGACCTCTTACATAACAGTAGTTGAAGGGATAAATTGAAGTTCCCACAAAAAGTGATTTTGTTGAGATCGGCAAAACTTTCCAATAAATTTTGAGGTGAAATATGGAATAATATTTTAATCATGATTTATATGACATATGATTAATATGATTTATTTTTATCCCTAAATTCATAACATTTGAGAGCAATGGAATTGTGCAATTTTGCATAATAATTGAACTAACATTCAAGTAACCTCTAAACTTAATGTAAACTTTATTGTCAAAAAAAGAATGCAGTTGTAAACTGTGTAACCAGTAATTATTCTATTTGGCTGTGAAAAAATTAATGTTTTTAACAAATAAACAAATTAATATACTGAATCTTTATATATCTTACACACTAACTTTTAATAAGAGTTTCATGTAAACTATTCACATACATAAGAGATAATAATGGCACCAGACATGCTCCCTAGGGCACACCCCTAACACGCTTTGAGAAGATCTCTCAGAATTAACTTGCACTACTTATCAGTACATTCAATTTGTAAGAAAACCAGTTATTAGTGCTGGATTTAGGTTGGCAATATGTAATCTTTGTCATCCATGTTTATTTTATGTACTGTTTGTACTGCATGTACTGTTTCCTGTTTCCGGCAGTATTCATTAAACACCCAAGCTGGAAGGAGTGTGCATGTCTTATTTGTGTTAATCTCCTTTATCACTCCTAATCACTGGAATAGCCACTGCTATATAATTATAACAGGTTATGGGTCCAGGACCAATTATTTGTAACAGACGACAGTGTGTTTCTTAATGTGATTGAGAGGGGATGACCCATGGTTGAGGATGAGCACATGTAATTGTAGTCGCCAGTAATTCTATAATCCAAGATGGGGGAATCTGGTGCTAAGGGGTCCTTTTACTTCGGGATTGCGAAGCTGAAAGGACGAGAGGTCTACAAAACTTAGTGTTTCTAGATGACTAACTATTTTCGACGGCAAGGACTCTGGAGTTGGGGACCAATACGGTTGATGGCAAGGAGTGCCACGAGGAACATGCTCTGGCCAACATCTGCCTTGACCCCAAAAACTATCAATATGTTGAGTCCAGGAAGACAGCTAAAGAGGTTTGGGAATTGCTCAAGAAGAAGTTTGAGACCAAGGGTTGTCCACCTAGTGCAGACTATGAGCCAAGTAAGGTATCAAGATTTCACAAATATAGAGTCATATATTGGCCACATAACCTCTGTAGGCCAAGAGTTAAAAAGTCTAGGAGAAGACATTAAAGACAAGTACCTGACTGCTATGATTTTTCAAGGACTGCCAAGTGAGTTTGACAACATAGTCATGACACTGTATACCGGGGAAAATGACATGGTATTGGACACTGTGATTAGTAAACTCCTGAATAATAGTCAAAGAAGAGATCTTACTAATGAAGAGTCATTTTATCGTGCTGCTTTCTTTTTGAAGAAGATACGTCCAGATAAGAAAAGTGACAAGTCTACTGACATGTATACGGCTGACGTGTCTCGAAGACGTTGTTGGTGTTGTCACAAAATTGGGCACAATATCAAGGACTGCCCTAAGCCGAAGGAATCAAAAACTGGCACTGAAAAGAAGACAGACAAGAAGAGTAAAGATCAGAAAAGACTTTTGATCTTGTAGAAGAAAATGATGTAGACTACCAATAGAATACCAATAGAAGAAAGAACTGATGAGTTTCATGATGTTGAACATAGTGAATTTGAATGGGAAGATGAAGTCATTAACGATAATAATGAAAACCCTGAAACTGAAAGAAAGTAGCCCTTGCAAGAAAGAAAGAGAAGGGAATTTTCTGATTTTTAACTCTATGCTACTTCATAATATGATAATGTAGTTTTTGAAGAACACATAGATTCTGCAACAGTAAGTGAAGCTTTGGCAAGTAGAGATGCTTTGCATTGGGAAAATGCTATGAAAGATGAACTCAAGTCATATGAGGATAATAAAGTATGGGATCTTGTAAAAAAGCCTAAAGATAAAAATGTTGTGAAAAGCAAATGGATTTTCAAAATAAAGTGTAACAGTGAAGGGGAAAGTATCAAATATGAAGCAAGGCTTGTGGCTATAGTTTGTTCTAAAAAATATGGTATAGAATTTTTGGATACCTATGCTCGTGTTGTTATTTATAGTACACTGAGATTATTTTTCTCTTTATTTCTTAAACATGATCTGCAAATCCACCATGTAGACATCTCCACAGCCTTTCTAAATGGTGAGCTAAAAGAGGAGATATATATGTCTCAATCTGAGGGTTTTCCAATAGTAGAAGGCCAAGTGTGCAAACTAAGGAAAGCTGTTTACAGTTTGAAGCAAGCAAGCGTTGTATGAGAAAGTTCATGTAATCCTGATAGAGATTGGTTTTGATCAGTCAAAATATGTACCTTGTGAGTGTGTATGGAAGAAAGGAGAAAAACTTGTAATAGTTGCATTGAATGTAGATGAATTTTTTATATTATTTAATGATGTGAGTCATGTTGAAAAATTTAAGACTGTTTTGTAAAAGAAATTTTCTACCAAGGATTTAGGACAAGTGTCTGAGTGCTTAAGCATGAGTGTGATGAGAACAAAAGATAGTGTAAAATAAGGCCAAATGAAATATTGTGAGAAATTATTGTCAAAGTTTGGTATGCTGGACTGTGTGAGAATAAAGACTCCCATAGAGTGTGGTTTGTTGTTATTAAAGAGTAAAGATTGTGCCATTGATGTGCCATAGCAACAGGTAATTGGAGGTTTATTGTATTTAACATTGTGTACTAGGCCAGATATTGCATATGCTGTAAATTACTTGAGTCAATTCAACAATTGACATGAGTAAGAGCATTGGAATGCTGTACAGAGGATTTTTAAGTGATTTTAAAGGGACTAAGAGTAATGGAATTGTTTACTCAAAGTATGATGTTGTTGGATATTGTGATGCTTCTTTTGGTAATGATCTTGAACAAAGAAAATCAGTTTGTGGATATGATAAATTAAATTTTAAATTTATTGTCAAAAAACAGTACAGACTGCGTATGACCCACGTGGAGGACAATAAACTAATTTACTCTCCGGAAGCAAGCAAGGGACCATCCCATCAATTCCGATCAAGGGCACAGGCGGATTCAAAAATTTCAGCAAAAGTTCCTAGATAAGATAAAAAGTTAGCTGCGAGGTATAATACTAATAGAATGTCAATATGTTCATAATTTAACACAAAAAATATATTTTACATGTTCAAATTATTATCGATCTATAGATTATTCTGAATAGAGTGTTTAAAAATCATAAGAATTGAAATAATTGAGTAAACGTTTGCAAAATATGCAACGGGAAATACATGGACTAACTGTGTTAACTAAGTTTCGGAATGCGTAACACAATTTGCTTAATTGGGAATTAAGATTGTCAACATGACAATTCAATGTTTTTAATCTTTGTCAAGGAGCAATTAGTTGGGAGAGTAGGAAGCAAGAGATAACTGAAGCAGAGTATAATAGTATAACTCATGTCTCTAACAAAGCAGTGTTCCGAAGGGGATTTCTGTTTGAGCTCTGTGGACGATCTGGTGCTATATTAATGTACAATGATAATATGAGTGCTTTAAAGTTGATTGAAAATCAGGGATTTCATGCTACAACTAAACACATTGATGTTAGGTTTCATTTTGTTCGGGAGCTATGTAAAAGTGATGTGATAATATTGTGCTATAAATCTATCACAGATGTACATACTAGAGGGTTAACTAGTCTGAATCATTCGAGATGTATTAAAGCTATGGGTGTGATTTAGATGTCAAGATTAAGGGAGTGTGTTGGATTTAGATTGGCAATATGTAATCTTTGTCATCCATGATTTTTTTAATGTGCTGCATGTACTGTTTCCTGTTTCCGGCAGTATTCATTAAACACCCGAGCTGGAAGGAACGTGTGTGTCTTATTTGTGTTAATCACCTTTATCACTCCTAATTGCTGGACTAGCCACTGCTATATAATTATAACAAGTAGAAGATTCTGAATATTTTCAATTTTAGAATTAACTTTTGGCATAAAAATAAATAAAAGTAGCTGTACAAATACTTGGTAGGAAAGAGCAATTATAAGATTTCAATTGTAATATTTGATAAGATATATTTTCTATAACATTGATATTTTTTAAGTTACAAAAAATCTTTTTCAATATATTGAATCACAAAACCATCCAGTTTGAAGATTTTCAACAAAACCATTCAAATTTAGGAGAAGTGTATGTGGGTTTGTTTTCCATGAATTATTTTCCTGATAAGGGCTCTATTGTCAAGGGCTTGCCATTGACGAACCCTAAAGCCCCAACCCCAAAATAAATAAATATAACATAGTTCAATTTAGTGGCACAAATGAAATAATCTGCAGTACTCACACTGTTGTAGAATATTGGCTATTTCCAAGTAACTTAGGTTGTCATACACAGTAACATCAAACTGCAAGGCTTCAAAAGCACTTTTCAGGCTTTTAACATCCACTTCTGAACCCAGCCGATCTGCCATACCAGCCATTTGAAATGTGTCATTATTTATTATAATAGCACGTCCTCTACGAGTGTGTCTCATGTTATATTCCTCAGCATTCTTTTCAACAAACATTGGGGCTACACTTGAGTGATGTCTGAAAATAAAAATACAAGGACAAATAAAAAAAACTTTCATTTTCTCAACATCAGATATACAGGTAGCAAAGGGTGCCATAAGGATATTAAACCTTTTTGATAATAAGGCAATACTCTCATTTTATTTTTGTCAAGTGGTCTTGACAAGAAAAAGTAGTTAAATGTATTCACAAAATCTCCACCAGTGCTTTAAATTATAGAAATCCCTGCCGATGACTTAATTGATGGAAAACAAATATCAATGTGATCAAATTAGCTATACTTTGAGAGCAGAGTACTTTCAGGGCTGAAAGTACACTATCACCACTAATCACAATACAAACAGAAAAATTATTCTAATTCCTTCGAAATACTGAAAATACTACAAAAATTATGGAATAAAGGAAGAACTACTCTGCCATTAAAAATAATTTTTAGTAATGAATCGATCAATCATACCAAACTGCAACATACTTCGCTTTAAAAAACAATTAAAATCCTCAGAGTCCAACTTACTCTTCGACAGCAGGAATTGGCGTGGCGCCAGCAGGACACGCGTCCTTCTGGTCCCGCATAGGAGACACGGGTGAGGCGAAAACACTGCTGCCATAGCCACCATCCGACAGGGGTGAGCGTGGTGAAGTCGGTGTGCGTGGTCCACCTAACAGCAACTCGCGCGGAAGCGAAGAGCCAAGTTGAGAGGGAGCGCTTGGACTCAGGTTCATTCTTGCGCTGTCGATCACATCAGAAGCGCGACGCTGTCTCCGCCAATGGGCTGGCGTCGACGGAGAACTGCTCTGAGGCACCTGAAATGAAGGGGAGTGGAGAATTCAGGCTGCGTTACCTGTCGCAATATTGGAAATCTATCTCTACAAAACATTTCCCGCACAAACAATGGATGAAGTAACAACAATGAAATAAAAGAAAAATTGACATCTAAAATCCCATCCTGACCCCGGTTTTCCTTCGGGTAGACGCAGATATTTTATACAGATTCTCATCTAAGGGCGACGAATAATTTCGAATTTAGTGTGATTTTATTACTTACGATTTATAACAGTAAAATTAGTTTGTTGTCCTCCACGTGGTCATACGCAGTTTGTATTGTTTTTTGACAATAAATGTATTATTAAATTTATTATTATTAACAATATTTTCCGAATAATCTATAGCTTGATAATAATGCGTTCTTCTGAAATAACTTTTTTGTGTTTCATTAAATACAAATTTGTCGGTATTGAATTAATATTTTAACATGTACCGAATAATTTGTATTCTTATCTTACGAGCTTGCTGTGCTGTTAAGTCCGCCTCTGCCTTAGGGCCCTTGATCGGAATTGATGGGATGGTACCTCGCTTGCTTTCCCGGAGGAGGAAATGAAATTGGAGAGGAAATTAGTTTATTGTCCTCCACGTGGTCTTAGCAGTTGGTACTGCTCTATAGACAATAAATTTATTTTTATTAAATAATAACGTAAACATTAATACAATAAATGATTAATGTTTTAGTAATTTTACTTCTATTTTCATTCATTTTTTAAAAAATTGTATCCATTCAGCTCAAGTGCAAATATGCAGACACAAACAATAGAGCACAAAACCTACTCGCAAGGGTTGTCCCTTCACACGCGGACTCGGGGGTTGGTCTAATTGAATACGAGTCCCATTGGAGAGCGGGGGTGGCAGCGCGCCATTGGAAGCAGGCATCGGTGTGGCAGGGGTATGTGATAAGGTCGGCACTGCTTGAGGCTGCGACATCTTGATGGGCGTCCCTGAAGTCGTCTGCTGCATAGATGATTGAGATGACTGAGCCTGCGAAGAAGGCAGCGTCTGCGCCACGGGGACTGCGTCTTTCTGAAAACACGACAAACTAATTGTAATTACAGTTTTATTCGGAAATTATAATTTAAAAAATCTTATGAATTGATTGAATCACAAGTGTTGATTTTAATTTTTATAGAATATAATATTTTGACGTATGAAAGTATATAATGGAATTCACAATAAACACATTATCCAGTGAAACTTCATCAAATGTGAGACCCTTAATGAACTTTCCGGATCAAGATTAATTTTTGAATGTTCTTTAACTAAAATTAATTTGTCCTCCACATATTTTAAGGAGTGTTGGACATATTCAAGTCGAAATTTTGGAGTAATAATGTAAAAATATAGTATTCACACTTTCATATAAATTATTTGGAGTATAATAGAATAATGGTCGTCAATTTTTTAATGAATTTTTTATCCTCCAAATTCACAACTGTTCATCTAATTTTAATTTTTCGCTGTTGTAAAAAGTTCTTTACTATTATATATAATTTATCTTTACATAGGGGCAGATGTAGCGTAAATAAGCCATGACGACGAGGATAATTCGAGGGGATCGTTTTCCATGTAAATCAAGAGAACCAAAATACTTCTGAATCAAACTGGATCTAATGAAAAAGATTCAGGAATGAATTTTCGTTGGTTATATTTGATGGCTAGTTTATTCTATTAATTTCTCATAGTTCCGTTCATGTTAAATTCAAGTTCCTAGCTGAATCACAAAATACAATTATTCAACGAAAAATGAACGGTAAATCAAGAAATTCTTCACTTTGAAATAAAAGATGGATAGCATCCCCGTCAAAAGAAGATAATTTGTGTTAGGTTACACTGAAAACCACCCTACAGACTGCTACACTCGTCACTCGTAGCTGCTGGGAAGAAGGGAAAAATCTTAGTTTTTAATGTAACTAATGATATATTTTGAAATGATATCGCTCCAACGGGGTTGTGCTAATACTGAGTAACACTGAGTGCTAATGATGCCAGTACACATCGGTGCTCCTTTTATACCCTCTGCATAATGGGAAAGCAGGGAAGGTACCAGCCTGTCTCGCCCCACAATGTCAGGAGACTTACCATATCATTTCAAGAGAGCGCAGAGTACCCTATTGGAGTGTCCCGATAAAAAAAAACTTCCGAGGATAATGATAACAAATTCCACTAGAATAAGAATAGACAATATAAGAAAAAATTTCACAACGTGAGTACACATTAACGAAAACGCACGCACAGTTCATTACGTTTGAAATCATAAAAGCGCAATGAAAGAAGGAATTACATGAAAACCACTAATTTAAATAATCAAAATCTTTGCATGCAATGGTATCGAGTAGACAAAAATGATAAACCTCTGGTGCGCGAATTGGTTGCCGGTGGTCACAAATATATATTTACATACACTGTATTTCAAGGAACAGATGGCTGTCTTAATCTTCAAAACATTAATTTACTATTTAATAAGTTAAAGAAGTCGTGTTTGTGTAGTCATAATACAACTTGAAGCCGAAATGAAAACTTCTTTGTAATACATTTTTCTAAGGCTTAAGGTAATTACGTCGTGGACGAAATCTTTATTTTCGCACTATCATTTCTTTACCTTAAAAAAATTATACACTAAGTTGGTATTTTCTTTTCTCCAAGTCTTGTAAAATACCTCTTCGTTATTCTTTCTATGACCTCGAAGGCGGCTGCTGTGTCTTCAAGGTTCAGAGTTTAACTATATAGAAGGACAGACATGTTTACGAGGAAGTTCAGAATGAAAATTTAATGCTTGGACACATACAGTCCCTCTTTAATTCAACTTTCAATTTTCACTGACCTTATCATATTACAAATATTTACTATACGTAACTCCTTCCATTTATTATGACAATCCATCAGTTTCCGGTAATGAATTTCAAATACATTTTTTCGTTCGTAAATGTGCTCTATGTTTCGAATGTTGGGTCATTATTCAGTTTTTATTTCATTTTTGTACCTATTCCAGAAGTGTTTTACAGTTTCATTTAATCAACATTTTTACGATAATAGGTCCTCTGAAGGTAGAATATTTTCCAAAAGTGGATCTTGTAAAATCTTAATATTTAATACATTTGTGAATATATCCCGCCTTTAATCTACTGTTTAAACAATAAAATACTTTATACGTTTCCATATGTTTACATTTGTACTAAAAATACATTTCTGATATGCGTGAAACTTAATCGACAAATACAAAGTGAGATTCCAGATTGAGAATTAACGCTATGAGTATTACGAATATTTCATAATAATGCTTATTCATTTCCCATTTGAAGACCAACAGTTACTTGATATTACATAGTGCTGTATTTTTTAGACAATGCAACAGGTGTATAACTATTACATAACAGCTTGCTTTTTCCAGAGATTAATACTTAAAAGAAAATAAATTCCATTAATATGTTGCGATTCGAAATATTCTACAATTCTCAAGAGTATGAATATAACACTACATTATCTGATCTGACAGCAAGTTTCAGGCTGATATGAGTCGCCAATCGATTGTTCTTATCATCACAAATCAATCATCATTTCTGAAACAGAATAAAACACCTTGAAAGATAATATCACCGTTACTCGCGAATATGAGAACAATGAAATATAGAAACAAAAGAACTCGCAAAATAACTTAACCTTGATATTCAATCAATTTAATGCTCAAAAAATTGAATCTCATTGAATTGTACGAGCAAAAACACGAACTAAATCGCTAGCTCCTATCTGCTATTACACCTAAAGCTGCAACTGCTTCTCGTGCAAATTAGTCGCGGATCCTGTTGGACAAACTCAGTATATTAAAAACACAATTTGAAAATGTTAATGTGGCGTAAATTGTGATAATTTAATTTTGTTTCATATTGCGTACGGACTCCGCCCGGTCAAAAGTACCACGTATCAAGGACTTGTTCCAAACGTGTTCGGCATAAGGTTCGATTGACTATTTTATGTAGAAAACATTGTTATGTATCGTCCTTTATCTCCACTGTCTAGATATAACAGTATAAAAATATTTAACTTATTAATATTGAGTTTCCACTCCCAAGTGTGTTTGAACCTATCTTTGCACTTCGTGAGAACAGGGAACATTTCAGTGTTCATGTCAAATTCAACACAAAAAACTGTTATTAATTACACAAATATCAATCGCTACCTTGTGAAAATGTTAAACTTATGGTAAATTATAAGAAATAACTTTTCTTTTCTGAACAGCATTCTGTTATCGAATGGCCGTATCATGTAATTTTGAATATAACGGGGGAAGTTTTTCTGACACCATGCTACAAGGGAAGGAGATAAATGGGAAACAAATTCGCAGCAGTCTTGGGTCTTTAAAAAAAAGCGTCCATACTCCTTTCCAAGAAAATCCTACATCAAACTCTCGTAAAACTCATATTCGAAATCGTTTCAATAATCTATAATGGAAGGATATAATAAATAACTACAATGCATTTTTAAAGTAATGGCCAGATTAACGATTAATTTTTTGAAAGTAACAAAGTAGCATAAAAATTATCCCTTAAAGAGTAAAACCATAACTAAGACAATTCAATTAATAAACATAGATAAAATGATGAATACTAAATAAACCAAATTGAATAGAACTAATGTTTCATAAATACCAAAGAAGATTTTAATGTTATGGTTTAGATATTAAAGCAATGAAAAATAACTAATAGATAGAAAAAGCAGTGACAAAGTAAATCAAGACCCAGGTATAGAATAGCGATAAATTAATCTCAAGATAGCTTAAAGGAAGAACATATAACCACATCCTTTCTCGCAGATAAGTTGACCTTCCCACATAACATACCTTAAAGAAATATACTTAGTTATAATACGTTCGCTTTGTAACACAGTAGTCCGTAAACGCTGAAAAAATGAAACCTATTACTTAATTTTGAAGGTGTTTAGACAAAATAATAAACCCATTCATGATGAGAACTCGAAACATGGCACTTGGAGAAGACTTCGCAATGAGTACCTTATAAGTACATCAACTACAATTTCTATGAAGGAGAAAAATTAATCTCACTGGGTAGACGGCGGAGCATCCATAGGACTAAAACTTGTTTGTCAGGTGGTTGATTTTTCATCCCACATTTAGAGAGATAACATAGTGGTGGAATCAGAAGAGGGCTAATGGGGTTTTCATCTCCTCCAACCCTTGAAAATATGAAGCATTAAATGCCAATTTTTTTTACACTTAACATATTTTGTTAATATTCCACTTATTGAACTTATTTCCATTTGAAATTAAATGTAAATATTTTATCGCGATTTCGTCACGACAGCGCTGTGCATCTATTTGCCCCCCCCCCCCCCCCCCCCCCCCACAAAAANTATGAAATCGAATTGAACAAAGCATTGATATTTTTATTTAGTAATACGAGTGTTTCTACTTTACTCTGAATATCACGCAAGCAAATTTTTTTCATTTTGTACTCAACGAAAGAGCGCCTGAGAATAAAAGCTTTGCAGAATTTGATTTAAATTTCATAAACATAATTGATTTCCCATACAGTATTAAGGTACGATTTTCTTGAGGAGGAAGGAGAGGGTTTATGAGTTTCAATGAAAGAGTTTATCAAATGTTTTCTTTAACATACAACGATTCATCACTTTCGAGGGACACATAAGGTTGGTCAGGAAGTAAGAGATTCAATAGCGCGTAAACAAACTGTGATTCGATATAAACAAAACAAAAACATCCTAATTTCTTAATCCAAAGAAACATCCTAATTTCTTAATCCAATGACTTAATAAAGAGACGTGTGGCTTTCTTTTAAGATGTTCTAAATGTTGCTTTATAACTCAAGTCATTTCCTATTAAATATTAAAATGGTCAAAAGCTGTTCAATTCGTTTAATTGTTACACTATTAAGTAAAATATTTAATGCCATTTAAAAAAAATTGTTTTCTGACAAGAAGATCAAATACATCGTAATTCGAATTAGTTTGTTTTACGCGAAACAAACTGAATATAAAAGAACAATACCTACGGACTATTTTACGAAACTGAATTGTTTTCTTCATAACCTGAAAACGAGCATAAAACACACCGAAGCGAAATCCCTATTGTGTGAAATGTATTCCACGATGAATCATCCCCAACGGTTGTGAAAGTGACAACCAAGATATATCCAGGTGCGCGGGATTACCCCATTGAGACAATATCACGCTGCAAGTATTTCAGATACATCAAATAAAATTATGAATTCTGTAAATAATTTAAAATTCATAAAAAATTATATTTTTCAAATCTGAAAACGTTCTTGTTCTAATTTAATTCCTCATTCAATGACTATGGAAGTGCCTCTTTATTTTTATTAAACTTATTCGAAAATAATTTAAAAGGGTTCAAAATTGTATATCAAACCTTTCACTAGTCTTGGTATCTCAAACACTACGGAACTAAATGAATATCACTGATTTGAGTTTTTAAAAAAGAAATTTAATTGACAGGATCCTAATCTACATTGGCAAAATTACGCAAGAGTCGTTAGCGGGTGGACAAGGTCGGCTAAATATAAATAGGAATCTCGTTTACGCAGCAAGTTTTGTACATAGGGAAGGTTTGCTCACTAAATTTATCTCATTCCTTTCCACACCTATATCGAAAGCGTTATCTTTCGATATCGCGGCTGCTATTTTCGCATTGCAAACACCAGCTTCGGTTCGATATCGTGAGGTAGGGTTGGAAGCTTCCCTAGGAACCCAAGTTCCAACAGGTACAGGTTGGGACACCTGCAAGCTTCTTTTCTAGGTAAACACCTTTGTCCCCCTCAGACGGGAGTGTAAGGTCTGTTGTCTCGCATGTGCCAACACACAAGAATTCCCCTTAGTAACATGAAATAACTTATTTCAAATTACTATTAAGAGAGAAGTACATCCCCACCACTATGCGCTATCCACGTGTGCGTCCTACGGGGTTTGTTCACCCCGCACCCACCTCCGCCATGGTTCCTCACGCGTCGAGTGCAAGTTGCTGCTACTCCTCTACAGACGTTTGGTTGAGGCGTCTTCCTTGTTTGCTTCTGAATGTCGACGCGTAACAAAAACTCGACCTTGGGCTCAAACTATCAACCGTTCCTCGCGATCGTTAGCACTAATATTTATTTCACATACACACACACACTTTCGAATTAGGAACTTCACACGGAATATCTCCAGCGACCACCGACGCCAATACTCGCGCACAGCTCGCGCATCTGAAGGCTCCGCCACGCTCCGCAATACTGCGCGCGCGCGGCAACAAGCATTGGCGGCTAGAATAGGCCCAAGCCAGCGCTCGATGGCGGCGACCAATCAGAGACGCCGACGAGAAGGGGCCGCCTCACTCACTTCGCGCACATCAGGAACAAAGGGCTGGCGGGAGGCCAGGCTGTGTTTCGTAACGAGGATGAGGCGAACACCTGAGGTGTGTTCTCTTGAGGAAGGCGCTGCGCACAGTTACAACAATACAATGCTTTTAAATGCGATACACTTCAAAAATAAGCTCGTGAATGCGTTGAGGTGAAATTATTCAGAAGTGAGCAAGTATGCGTGAGTAAAAACTATGTAAAACATGTGTAGTTATGAATTCAATTGGAAACATATTACTAACTTTTTTCCCTTAACAATACGGTTCATACGAATTATCAATGATTTTTAAAAAATCATAATTCACATAGAATACTGAATATGGGATTTCGATTTATTCAGAAAAAATAGTTGTGATATATCTCTCTACCTCATAAGTTCTTGCAAGTATATAATACGTATTTCGAGCATATACCTAGAAGGGAAGAGCAATTTTTTAATTACATTTTCCATATCGCGTAGGTTTATAATAAATATTTTTCTCAAAGTATTATTTATGAAATTCTTCCTTGAATGACACAAGTCTTCATATATTCAGAGCATCTTGACAGTTCCTCGTAACACTCATATCATGAGTGGAAGGAATTATCAGCTGACGCCTGTTTTTTCTCTTTTGAAATGAGAGTTCATATCTAGAACCTTTTTCCACACATAAGTATTGGTTTACACTTTCTTTGAACAAAAGAAGGTTTCTAAACTGAATTTTTGTTATTTTTATTGAATGGGTGGTTCCATGCATCTTGTTATTTAAGAAGAAAGGATGACAAAAATACAAATTCATGTAAATTGGTGTTATTTCTGAAATGAACAATAACTTTTTGTGATAGGGTAGATGCGGAAGGTAAAAATTTAAACAGCAGTAGTTATTTCTTTAAAAAAAGAATAGTAACTAGTGTGGTAGGTTGGGTACGGAAGAAAATGCGGACGAGGAAATGCTAAAATTCGAAAGAAAAAATGCTAGTTGTATATTATTTTATTATTATATGAAAATTGCAAACAGCATATGACCACGTGGAGGAAAATTACTCTCCGGAAGCCAGCAAGGGACCATTTCACCCATTCGATCAAGGGACAATCGGCAATGGCGAATTAATATTTTTTAAAAATATTTAATAGATACGTGCTGTCCTCCATTCATTCTTTTCAAAAATTATTATAGATATTAAATGCAGTAAAAATTCGAGATTAATAAAAAAAGTATTAAGNAAAAAAGTATTATGACATTCCGCCTAAATCCACCTCTACCCGAAGGAAAACCGGGAAAAAATCCGGGTCATGATGGGGTGAAATTAATATTACGTTTATATTATAAGTGAAATAAATTTTAAGTTGTATTCTAAGTGAAATAAATATGTTTGTATTCAACGCCATGACAATTAAATGGATGTCGAGTTATCTACCCTGGCGAATATGAAGCCGTTTGTAAAATTAGTAAAATAGTTAATAAAGCGTTTGTAAAACGCTATGAACCGATAGTAACACTAGAATAAGCGATTATTGTTGCAATTTCAAAGGAGGAATTTGAGCCAAATCCGCAAAGAGTTCATTCTCTAGTAAAAATGGTCATAGGGATGGCCATCTGTTATCGCCAAACAGCCATTGGTGGCCACTTAAAATGAATGGCCGTTAGGCGTTAACAAAGGAACATTTACCAATTTTACTAGAGTTTCTCAAAACTCGGGGGAATCGGAAAAAAAGCCAATTTATGAAACTGGTCCTTTGATGTCAATGTCGAAAAAATGTCACGAAACTGGAGGGGGACATTTTTTTGTAAATTTGATCGATGAACGCCACAATATGGACGTAAGGAATTTATTGCGAAACCGCGAGTCGCTATTGTGTAGGTAAATATCGTCGACGTGTTGCCCCGCGTCGCTACTACTCGCGCTGCAATCGATTTTTCGAAACAAAAACTTTTCACCGTACTAAAAGAACATGCAAACAAATGTAAAAAGAAATGAATTTTTGGTCGTAGCGAAGTATTTAGTTTGTAGTTATTACAGGCAATTCTATACTTGTTATGAAATAAAAGTGTTGTTGTGTTTATTTACGAGAATATCCCATTGCTTTTTGTATCTATCGCAATGGTTTAGGGAACTGGCCACTCATCGTGTATTACAGTACAATGAATATCTGTTACAAATGATTTTTTTTCTACGGCTCTGCATTACAAAATATTTAAAAAATGAATAAATGTTCTAATGTAATACCACCAAAATGTCTATACAAAACACCAGTATGTTTATGATCAAACCCTATACACCTCAAATAACTCTAAGGAAGGGAATACCGTATTAAAATTATCGAAAATTATATCACCGACGAGATTTCGGAACCACTGAGCTGATATAGTGACAGTCTGATATCGTGTGAATCTAAATTAAACCCCCATGGGCAATGAGACACCCCTGACACCTCTTGGGTAAGGAATAGGAATGGATGACGAGTAGGAGTAATCGAAAGCGACTGACATGTCAGTTGTATACATCATTTTTGGGGTCGCTGAATAAATCGTATCATTCTCAATGTCGTTTAGGTCCGGAGATCATTAAAACAACATTAGGTCCTGTGCGTGTAAAGATCATTAAAACAACAGATATTCGAGTTGATTCCATTGTTCTCTGACTTGCTAATTGTAGTACTAAAAAGTATAAAATAATACAAACGTACAAATCTTTTTTAAACAAGCTTTTATATAGAAGGCACTGTAAAGTATAACTACAAAAATATCCCTTTCTCGGTCACTCATATATTAGGTACAAGTATTTAGAAAATAAATAAATGTAGAATTTTTAAAACATAAAATGTATAAATTTTAAAAGATTGAAGATTTTTTCAGGATTTTTTAAAGTAGTTCTTACGACGCTTAACGCCTGAGCTTTTAAAATTTAATTTTTATATTTTTTAAAAAGTATCTGTTTATGTACCTTCTAAGTATTTCCACCTCTCATGAGTGACCAGGGAAGATACTTTTTGTAGAACGAATAACACCCATATGATTATAACCGCTCTTTGCATTGTCTCTCAAAATTCTGTAACCAACCACTCGAATTCAAGATTATCTCCGCAAATATAAGACTATTCTTCGAAATGTGTAGCTCAAATTAGAGTCATGAAGTTACTAAAACCGAACAACCGGACTAGTACCATGTGAAATATTGCAAAAATAACACGTCCGCTTTACAAAATTGCAAGGAAATCCAAAACTGTAAGTTTGGTCTACAACAAAATTTACTGGAGGAGGCACTTCTGTTCTTAGTATTAAGTTTAAACTAAATTGTTTAGTTGTGTAGCTGTTAATTCGAACTGTACCTTCCTCTCCCCCAAACTCACAGTGACCGTTCGATCTACGCGGCACCTTTGTGTGAGAGGGGTAGCGGGGGTATTTATTTATAAATATTACTCACAATTTGAATAAAAATAAAAGGTGAAAATTTAAACAGCAGTAGTTATTTCTTTAAAAAAAGAATAGTAACTAGTGTGGTAGGTTGGGTACGGAAGAAAATGCGGACGAGGAAATGCTAAAATTCGAAAGAAAAAATACTAGTTGTATATTACTTTATTATTATATGAAAATTGCAAACAGCATATGACCACGTGGAGGAAAATTACTCTCTGGAAGCCAACAAGGGACCATTTCACCCATTCGATCAAGGGACAAAGGGGAATGGCGAATTAATATTTTTTTAAAATATTTAATAGATACGTGCTGTCCTCCATTCATTATTTCCATGTTCGCACTTGCATAGCAAGTAATCTACATGCTAGTTGAGCTAGAAATTTAGCTTATTTTTCTCGCGTTTACCAATAAAAATCAAATAAGAAAAGTATTGTTTTCCTTTTATTTAGGTCACTGATACCCAAAGTGGTCTATACCGACCCCTAGGTGTCGACAACTCCCTGCAAGGGGTTCATATCAGCGGAAAACAAAATTGGGGGTCCATGAGATGTAAATAGGGGTCCACGATAGTGGTTCTCATTTAAGCGGGTAGTATAATATAAAGAAAAATAAACCTTTGGCATTCCATGAATGGAATAATCCACACACAGTGTATGTATGTCATGTGCGGTCATGTTTATGTCATACCTGTTACTTATCCCGTATTATATCGCAAGAAAGATTTTAATTGTTTTACTATCTTCATACCAAGTGGGAAGGGATTTCAGCGCGATAGCCAATCACCTAACAAAAAAAGATAGATTGGACATCACTGCCCGAAAAGATTGTAGGTTAAACGTAACTAAATTGATGCCAAATGTTCAAAATTTGTTCTTAAAGCTTCAGGTTCATACCTCCCACTAAAAGCATTTATTTTTTTGTTCAGTTGTTTTGTGTAATAGGTGCTATATTTTAATTTGGTTTGTTTTAATTTAAATTCAATAAATAAATAATTAATTTGTGTTTTTTCACACTACAGTTAGAAATGTAAATCGTGCTATAGCAGCTGTCAAAACACATATGAAGTTGATGAATTTGCAAAAGTTCAATATTAGATAAGCAAGGGTTCTACCCAAAATCAGAAAACATGGCAAGTTCTTCGAAACTAAAAAGTTTGGGGACCTCTGATTTAGGGTATTGGATTTTTATGGCCACCGTTTCTGTAACATTACACAGTCCTTTTCTACATTATCATTACAATTATATTTTACACATTCCTTTTCTTCTCACTATAATTATTATTATAATAATCTTGTGACCGCATATATTTTTTAATAATAAAGTTTACCCTTTTATTTTATTTTTTTTTTCATTTTGTTTAAGTCTGATTAAATAAGTCCTCCTGGAGACAACTATATCACTATACTTCATTCTGTAGGTATCATTTAACGACGCAATATCTATTATCTTTAACATCTTTCTCTTTATGCGATTAGATAGTGTCTCTTTTCTATTTTTTGTACATCGGACAATTTCATTATTTCTGGTACAAATACCCGGAAGCTTTCAAATACATCTCCTTCTCTGATGTACTTGTTATTGCTCCGTACGGAAAAAACCTAAACTGGGGTAGCTAATGTATCGGCTGCCTGCTGAACAGACAACACATAAGCTGGCACAGCTAACATCCGTCTGCTTTGACTTGAATTTTCGCCCTTCTGTTCCACAGCTTACAGCATTAGCTCTCACTGCTTAAGTAGCTAATCTAAAAGATAAGAAGAGGGAGCTTGTTGTAGAGGATGAACTTGTAAACATGTAATATTGATTCGACGTCGACTCATCTGCATGCTTTCTTCTCTGTACGACTTTTTTGACAATATTAATTTTTATTATAACTCCATCGTCTTACCTTCTTTAATCACAGGCAAATAGCACAGGTATCCGTGAGATCCACGGTACTTTTCTTCTCTAAGCGAGAACGCTACCACAGGGCTACTGCAGCCCGGCGACAGAGTTATTTTTTACTCTTGTGTAGCGCTGTCTTAGATTTGGCACCATAGTGATAGCCTGAATAGTAAATACGTAAAATAGTAATCATCTCTAAAATCTTGCAAAATATACCTTTCAGTACCAAGAAAATAGTTTTTATGTGTCCAAACGTTTCTTTATTTTGAATATATTTGAAATTTACTCTTATTAGATTATACATTTGAAAATAACATTATTTAAAATAATTAGGTATTGGTCAACATTACATACATAAATTCAAAATATCATCAGGATACACCTGCTCGACGTAGAGTTAAGCAACATTGTAAATCTTCGTCGTCTAGATTTCAAATTTTGGGCGATGCAACGTCGGGATGGCGTCGCTTAGTGGTAGAAATTAATCATTTTTTCAAGTGAACAACTATTCATAATTGCTAAAGCCATTGTCGATTTGACTCCGTAAAACAATTGCTCAGGCTGCTCTGCCTCAGTACGGAATGCATAGGAGCCAGCGCAGCCGAGCCTCATTTAGCGCCAAATACGAACAAGATGGGCGGGGAGGAACAAACAACTGTTCTTGTAGCTGTCAGATTTGTGAGCGGAGCTGAGCTGTTGCGCGCAAAACCCATAAGCTGTTGATGTAACTTTCTTCCTCTGAGGCAATAAAGCGATAGCTTTCGCGGTGATAGTAAATTGGTCTCGATCATACGAAAACTTGTTTAGAGCAGAAACAGCGTGAGCTGTGGCAGTAATGGTGCTGTCTGTCCGCTAGACAGCCAACACATGACCTGTCACAGCTAACTTTAGGCTGAGCTATCCAACTTATTTTTTTCTGTGCGAACTCGCAGCTTCACCTCACTTTTGGCAGAAAACGCGCTCTCCCCTTTCCATACTGATTTTAGTCCCACTTGACGTGTTCTCCTGTTTCCTGCACTTTACCACTTATACATCCATCATCCTCTTGTGTTATCTGTTATTTAAATGAGTAATGAAATTGTCCTGCTCCGTCAGAAATTCGATCACGTATCTTTTGAGTTCCGAATTACATTCCACTTTTCTCCGCAAGCGTCACATTTGGAATGTTCGACTTTTCTCCAACGAGTCCAATCGTAACTGCCACCCACTTATTAGCATTCTTGTTGAACTCCACAGCGATCCTCTATTGTCACTTAGCACTTCGCCATTGATTACAACTTCTCCCTTCCTAACATTACTTTTCTTGTATGTACTTTTGGATATCGGCATTATGTGGTAGATGACCTCTTCCATCGCATCCATCGATCCTTGGTACACAAGGAGATAATGCATTATTTCCAGTCAGTCGTTTCATGGAAGTGAATATTTTCTTCACTTTTTCCTAGTTTAGATTCAGTTTTCCTTGCCTTGGTTTCTCTTGCAATTTAATTATTGTATTCTCCTAACTCTCTTTTATGACCCTTTCAAGTACTCTTATTTACCTCCTTCAGAGCTGCATATTCCTCTACTATCTCCATTCTACGTATTGTTCTTCCCATTGCATTTAGTCTGTTTAGCATTCCTCTCTATAGATCAATTAAATTCCAAGAATTATGAGATAACCACTATTTTTTCTTTTCGTTCACATATCTTAATACACTTACTGCAGTAATATTCAAAGTTTCCTTAATATTCGTCCTGGATTTTTAAAAGAATATTTCAATGATCATACTTCATTTAGTTTTTCTTTACGCAATACCTGGTATTCTTTATTTTTTCACTTATCCAAGTGTTACTTCTTCCTAGTATCGGCCGTTTCCCTCTTATTTTGAGTTATCGGCTGTTTCCCTTGAGACTCTTATTTTGAGTTCTTCTATTATCATATGATGATTCGAGCTAATGTCAACACTTCTCTTATTACGGACGTCTAGTATACACGGGAGCAATAAGACAAGTTCATGGATGTATGGTATGGGGAAAAAGGTTAGAAAATATTACTTATGAAGGCCGATTAAGATAGAGAGAAAATGCCTGTTACTTACAACAGGGTGTTACGAAACGGTATCAACAGATGCTTTAAATGTCTTAACGAAATTACTACCAATTGACCTATATGTGCAAAAATTACGGTACAGACATATTCTAAAGCAGAGTGGGACATAATGTTGAATGAGGAGGAGATACATGCAATAGACAAGAATTGACGAACTATATAGACAAACGTCCTAATGACAGCATGGCAGACCCGATGGAGAGCAAGTAATAAAGGCCGTCTGGCGTTTGACCATATGTAAAATTTGTTAAGAAAAACAGAAAGTGGTTCAAACCACCATGTATAATGTATGAGTACCTGACTGGACATGGAGCAATTCGTGCGTACTTGGCGCGCTTCAAAATAGAGGACGGTGATGAACGCGAATGCATGCAGGGAAGAGAAACACCAGACCATAATTTATGGGATTGTCCGCGTTATGCGCCAGAGAGAGGGAGAGAGAAAGTAATTTCTGCGGGAGTTTGGATACAATAAATATGAAAGAACATCATCGATTCTTTGAGACAGAGGTCAAATACATCGTATTTGAAGACTTCGTCAGCCACTTAGGAGGACTACGACAAGCAGTAGAAGATGGACCCACCTCAACTCTCGTTAGGGACGAAAAAAGCCAGGAAGATGTTAAATTGAAGAGAAACGAAGTGAGATCGTTGTTTTTCGAAGATAACGTATACAAGGGGACTGACTGTCAGCCATAAAAATATTTTTTTAAAATTACGTACGTTTTTTAGAGACTTTGTGATCAATAAAAAAATGATCTATTTGATTTTCTGCTCGTTTGTCTTTCACCGGTGATATCCATGTGACTTCAAGGTATTCTTTATGACAGAAAATGGTACAACCTACTATAAGTCCACGTCTCCCACATATTTCAATAACCTCTGTCCATTTTCTTTTCCAGTATCTCAAGGCTCACCGTGCTTAATAAGTTCGATGTCTCAATTGTTGCTTCCAACCAGTGCGTTGAAGTCACCCATCGACAGAATTACATGGCTTCTACTAATTTTTATCCAATAAACTGGAGATAGCTTCCTTCTTTGAAATATCCGCGTTTTTAGTAGGAGCATAACATTATACCATGGCAAGTCGGTAATTCGCTCTAACTGTAATGATTCTAGAAATGCTGGGTTACAATCTAGAAATGCATCTATTATACATTTGTTTTTTAAAATCCCTACACCACTTACATGCTTCATTGTGCATAGCCTAATCCATGATAACATTTCCGTTTGTGGTCTCTATTCTTCCATTTCTGTTCCAACTCAACTCACACGTAGTATACTCAGACTATATTCACCCATTGCATTGAATTGAGCCAACATTCCTTCCTGGAACAACATTCTTACATCATATTGTCCAATCCGCGGCCATTTGGTCGTCAATACATAATCCGTCCGACACTTCCTTTTCGTGAACTTTGTGAAAACTATTACAAGTATAATTAAGTCAGGTATAAGTCAGGTAGTTAATCCAACTAGCCTACCCTGATGGTCGTGCTGCCACCTTCTTGGGGTCAAGTTTCCACTTGTTCAGTAATGAGCATATGACAGCATGGGTGGAATAATCTTAACACCATCCTTGGACCAAGTCAGCAGAACCTCGTTTGTGTTAACAGGGACAACCATGTGACGATTATACTATTTGGAGAGGAGAGGTTATATTATCCACAAGGGCTTCACGTCACTCTGCCATTTCACCATTATTTCGACATGGGATAAGAAAGAAAATACCAAGGAGTGAAAGGAATGCACTAACGTGAAAGTTCCTAAGAAAGAAAACCTTAGTCAACGTAAATATAAAGAGAAATTACAGTACTTATTGTGATAAGTAAATTTAAAAAAAACTGAATTAGAACGTATTAAGAATATGTCGGAGACGAAACTTCGTAAGAAACAAACTGGATTCAGACAGAGTAGATCATGTATTGATCAAATCAATAGTGAGGATTATTATTGAACAATCCCTTGAATATCAATCACTTCTGTATTTACTGTATTAATTTGATTATCAGAGAATGTTTACAGAATATGGATATAAGAAGAACGAAGAATGAGAGGACTCCCCAGCAAATTTATTAATATTAAAAAAGTTGGTTAAAAAAACTATAGGATAAGCTACACTCTGCGGAACGTATATGGGGAAATTCCCACGATTCCTTCAGCGGCATCCTCAAGGAACGGGAAAGCAAGACTCAGAAACAGCTCGAGTAGAACAGTAAGAAGCAGGGAAGAGTTGGGACGAACTAAGAGCATTTGCACCTGATAGGAAATGATGGGGAAAATTCGTGGACAATCTGTTCCAGACGAAACAATGGACTACATTGTTATTATTTATTATTATTATTTTGTCAATTCTTAGCTAAAAACTGGGTAAGGAGGGGTATGGGACACATGCCAATGCCAAGCACTTCCTTCTTCGATTGAAATATTTACAAGAACTTCCGAACAATTCACATGTTTCCAGAATGACAGCTTCTTGCATAGGAAAGATAACTTGTCGAGGTATAATCAATTTTTGTAGACTTTTGAACAGGTCTGTGGTGATAATACCAGTTTCTGATATAAAAATTGGTACTGTATTAATTCGTTCAGTCCTCCACATCCGTTAATTTTGTTCCTTCAATTTCGGATACTTGTTAACTTTCTCTCCAGCCTTTGTCAGCGTACCATTGGTGTTAGATATGACTACATCTACGATGAAAGTAACCTTGTCTTTTTTTTCCTGTGGAATTCCAAATCTCATCTTTTATGTTCCTCCGTCCTGTCTGTAAATATTGTTATGTTAAATAGCAGGTAGAACTCTGCGTTTTCCAGGACAGTATTTTTAGAAGGATTGTACTTGTAGTACGAACTGTTCGATTCGATAATTCTACACATCAGAGAAAGCTCCTCATGGACAATCTTGGCAACTTGGCGGTGATATTAAAAATAATCTGTTCTAGCCAGTGCCTCGCATCCACGTACATTCTGGATAGTCTCTGACTTCAGAAAGCATCGGCGACAGCGATCGTCTTCCACTGATCCGTTTTTATTACGTGCTTTACATAATTTTCTGTATGGATGACCTGACCATGGGTGAACAACATGAACCCTTCCCATTCACGGTAAGGATCACCGTTCTTAAGCCATGCGTTGGACTATTCTTCGTCAACATGTGGCTTGAGGGTTTACCGTTGATGGCCATGCTTTTCGATTCAGTAATGCGGTTTACCGTAAGATCCTCATGATCGTTTGTCAGTGATTGTTGCTGGAGTAAGTTGAGACACGTTAGATGAGTCGGTTTCACATATGGCTTGGTGCATGAGGATCTTACACAGATTTGCGGTTCAGGAAGTTCGTCTCAGCTGCAAAACCAGTTTATTGTGCAGTAATGTCGGTAAACCCGCTTCCACCTTAGCTCTCGGAAGCAGTGTACACTCGAATGTTTCCTGTAGTCGGTCATGGACGTTATATGGACGATTGCTGCAGGCTTCTTAATTCTATGGTAGTCCAGGAAATGATTCCGAAAGAGTAACTAAGTGAAAGTGTACGAGTTAATGGCTTTTATGAGTTTTTTCCCGTTAAGCTCTGTCCTCATCAATGATACAAGTCTCGTATTGAACTCGTTCTTGATTCATTCTTTATTTGTCCGTGGTCTACTCGACGTACTTGATGGAGTCACGTACTTGTATGAATCGCTTTCAAACAGAGGTTCGACCATTCTTCCATTCATTGTTTCATACCCCGAGTGCTCGACTTTCATTTTCTTTATGTTTAATATTCGACACTTCTACAATCCAAACGCCATTGAACATAATTAGAAAAAATTTCACTGAGTCTGATCAATTCTTTTAGCTGTTGGAGCATGTAGCTTAAAGTCATCCATGTACAGCGAATAGGGCACAGTGAATGAGGTCAGCTTGCCTTTCATACAGAAACCCATAGAAGTTTGTTGAAGAATGTGTGAAAGATGATTCAAGGTAACACAGAACCACAGGGCGCTTATAGAATCTCCCTGAAAAATACCTCGCTTTATGGGAATTGAGGTGTTTGGGTCTCCTTTGTCAGACATGAGGATACAGGTGTTCTATCCCTTGATTACTTCTCTAGATTCCTACCAAAATTGGATCGATTTTGTGGATGTCCAAAGCCTAAAGGAACCAAGAATGCGGGATCAAGTCAAAGGCTTTCTGATAATCAATGAATTAGCACGAAAAGATTATATTTTTCATAGAGCTCTGCTTGTGGATGATCATATCCACAATAAGTTGTTCTTTGCATCCCCTCATGCTTCGTCTACATCCCTTTTGTTCTTCTGCTAAGCTGTTATTCAGCTGAAGATGTTCGCTTATTAATCTTGTGATGCATAATGACATGATCTTATATACGTTTCAAGGCAAATAATGAGTCGATAAGAAGGATGTTTGGATGGGTTCTCAATTTTGGGTATGATGTACGTCTTCCCTTCCAACAAAAACGTTGGCATTTCTTCTGGGTTTTGGAGAAAATTGTTTGTGTGCAGCAGAAGGTAAGGATGAACGTTTTGTACTAGAAATTATGGATCTGGTCTGTACATGAACTTTTCCAATCATGCGTACCTTGAATGATACTGCTCAAGACGTCTTTGCAGTTGACATAGGTGGAATGTTGTTATACTATTTTCAAATGTGATGCGTTGTGTCTCCTTGTTATGTTCCTACGTTACAGACCAAATGGAATGCCATTATTTCTTTATGTCTGTGATCGATATATTTATGCAGTTGTTGGGACGACCAGTTGTAATCCTTTTCTTCTTCTTCAAAACTCTGTAAAATTTTATCTCATTGCTCGTGAAAAATGTATTCTGTTTTCTCCTCCTCATTGACTCGTGTATCGTTGAAGTGTCGTGCTACATATATTTGCTAGTGTGTGTCGCGGTATTCTGTCACATGCTGATTGGGAGAGTAATATTTAAATTCTACGTCTTCGTGCAAATTACTCCACATTCTTCTGTAGATTTGTGCCAGAATGTCCCTTCCTATTTTCTGTGAACCAGGCTATGTCAGCTCGCAGGGTGTAATCCTGCACTGTAGTCTTTGTTGCGATCTTAGAGGGTGTCGTTTGGTTTCTATTTTGCTTTCAATGTGTCTTTGATTTAGAATTTTGGAGCTTTTGAATTTTGGAGCCCCGGTAAGAGCTGCGCAATACATAACAGTTTGTGCATCATTTTAGGTGTTGCTTACATTCAAATACGTTGGTAATACGTACTCATTCATCACATTAACTGTCTTACCTAGTTTACTTGAAGTGTTTTGCTTAGGGATACTAGGTCTTAACGTTGGGTCTATACTTCCATACTCAAGTAATGACTGATCCATCCCGTCTCTCAGAGCGCTCATACATCCTTTAAGTTCTTCCGATGATTGTGAGGTTGTGAGATCTTCTGCATGTATTGCGATCTGGCAGACTTTGTGCCTCTTTCGGCAGAGCAAAATCCACTATTTCTTCCTGTTGAGCAGTGATTTCAGTGGCATCTGCACCAGTTTGATCATTTTGTTGTTCCAGCATTGCTTTATTTTTCATGCGATTGAGTGTGTCTTGATTGTTTCTCTTGATTACTCTTATTTGATCTGAAAGTCTGGACCGTTACTGGTACATTTGGATATTGCCTAGTGAACACGTATAACTTTTCTCTATACGCTGTCATGTTTGTCTTGGATTTCGTCACTCTATATGGAGAAAATATGAAGGACTCTGTATTTGTGGAAAGGAGGATGAAACGGTAGATCATGTATTTTGGAATTGTGAGCAGTATGGGGAAGAGAGGGCAGAGTATCTATTGTTTTTAAAGAAGGTTGGAATTTGGAAGATCAGAGACAGGCAAGTATTGATCCGGAGACGGGAAAGACATGAAAAGTTCAGAGAATATGTCACAAAATTACGAATGATACGAGATGAAGAAAGGTAATAGAGAAGGAACAGTGAGACACGTAGACAAATGAGACAATTACGAATATGAGACAGACAAGGAAGACAAACGAGTAAGGACAATGGACGAAATGGCATGACTGAAGATGCCTCCTGGGCCCCCTACTCCAATGGTTCCCCAGAGAAAAGCAGACAAAAGGTGCGAAGATATTAAGATGCAGTACTCTTGCAATGACTATGTTGAAGGCAAGGTGATTAATAGGATTCAGTTATGTAAATAAAATATGTTAAAATCTAACATCTGCAAATAAATAAATAAAAATAAATACAAATACAGATACTCGATAGTATGTACGCATCATGAATTCATTTACCTCACTTACCCAAGTCATGCGTATACGTTTACGACCTGCTTGAGTGGTCTCCGACAATAGAAGGTTGCTCCTCCTCAGAGAAAAACTTGCTGCAGGTGCTAGAAGTATCGACACAGTATTTTTCGGGTAACCCGGACGGAGCCCGCCAACTCAACTCCTGTCCACCAGTGCTCGCATTGTGTCACCTCCAGCACTGGCCCCAGAAGTGCCCTGACGCTCCCCAGGCAGCGAAAGATCGTAGTATTTATTTCTAGTTCTCATCGTGTTCCCATTAGCAGCAAGAGAATTCAAGGTCCACTCCCATAGAGCCCCTCATATGGGAGTAAGGCTTCTTGAAAGCAAGAGTCGCCGTATCTTGCAGTTCACCATTAATGCCCGTTTACACAGGGCAAGCCGCCTAGCAGGTAACCTGCCCGGCAAGCTGCGAGGCAGGTTACTTGCCTACGAAGTCTGTTTACGCGGGGCAAGTAATCAGCTTGGCATCTTGCCTGTAAGTTACGACGAGTGTGCTCGTCGGTGCGAGTGAAATGAGGGGTATGGTTCGACATTTATTTCGTGAACCATCACACAAATCATGTTAACTGCTTCTGGACGAGTAATAAAAAAAGTAATCGCGGACTAAGGAGTGGCTGCAATACTCATGAACCATCGTTGCAATTAATAAAAAATTAAATGGATTTTTCGTTCTTTTTCACTTTAAAAATTTAAACATTTAAACATTTGGACTTTAAACATAAAAAATGCATTAAAATTCTACCCAAAATGTTACTATACTATGAAAAACCATTAACGCGAAATTCACATTCTGAATATGAGCACTATAGTTCATTGGCTGATCAAAACATTAAAAACATGGAAAATGAAGATTTAAAAAAGTTATAACAAATAAATAATTAAAAACTTACCTTTTACGGACGAATAATATTTTTCTTTTTCTTTAAGAACTCACTACGTTTCGACGTGGATTTACGCCGTCGTCAGGTGATCAAGTAATAGTAAATTATAACAATAAACATGACAACAAGACAAATTAACATGATATAAACAAAAATATGAGCACAAAATATGTTTACAAAAAGCAGAAACACAATCATGTTATAATATTGTATTGTATAAACCAGATAGTTTTTCATTGTCTGTGCGTAAATTCAAACTCCCTTGTGTTTTTTTATAATTATCACCTCTGATATACAATGTTTGTAATAATTAACTTCTTTCTCCAAAATTAATGTATTTTCCCAATCCATCCGGTTATCATTATTAATGGAATGTGAGGTAAGTACACTTTGTTCTACTGAGGACACTAAACTATATTTTAATTGGTATAGGAACGACACATATTCAGGTCGTGTGTCAAATTTTTACTCAGAGAAAACTTTAACACAAAAGAGAGCTATGATTTATAACTTAATAGATAAAGGTATGTTCATTTGTCCTGTTGTTATGTTTATTGTTATAATTTGTTATTACTTGATCACCTGACGACGGTGTAAATCCACGTCGAAACGTAGTGAGTTCTTAACGAAAAATAAAAATATTATTCGTCCATAAAAGGTCGTAAGTTTTTAACCATTTATTTAAACAGATTACATAATGGACGTTAATAGTAGTATAAAAAATAAGTAACGAAACTCTCAGGTACAATTATGCACCTAACCTCACATGCTGTTTTGATAGGTGGGATGAGGCAAGTTACCTGCCTCAAATCTACTCTTCGAGGCAAGTAACGTACCTGGTGAAATTACAGGCAGCTTGTCTCATTTTGGAGGCAGTTTCCGCTTACACGGAGCAGGTAACTTGCCTCGCAGCTTCCCGGGCAGGTTACCAGCCAGGCAGCTTGCCCCGTGTAAACGGGCCTTTAGAGACATCTTATCCTCTGCTATCCATCCTCCGCTCAGCATAGTTGTTCCACTTTCGAATTGGAGATTTTTATTCTAGGTTTACTCCTCTAGATCCTCCGGGTCACCTCGTGTAGGATGTGGTTCTTCACCACGCACGGACGGTCTTGGACGCAGCGTCATTAGAGTAAAGATCTTGAATGACTCCTCGGCTGACCCCTGGGGTTGGTGAGAACTAGAGTGAGGTATAATCCTTTACAAAGGTGCTACCTCTCCCATCGATCCCTTATTATTATTATTATTATTATTATTATTATTATTAATCTCAATTAGTTCATAGAGGGATAGTAAAAATAAAGAAATTTCGAAAAATCACATTTCAACCTTTCCAATGTGCACTTCGAAAAATCCCTTTGGTCAGCACCTAAGATACAAATGTAACACCCTAACAACGTTTTAAGTTTCCGTCTATAATGAACACAAACAGAAAATTATCAGTCATACAAGACAACGCACCAAATATTTCCCCGGTTTTTATTCATTAAAATGTAAAATATCTCAAATTCTAGAAAAATTGGTTTTATATATTTAACTGAACAACATATATATGCAATAATCGCATTGATAACTCTTTTAGTTCATGCGATATAGCGTAAATAATAGAACATACTTTTTCCGCGAACGGTAAAAGACGCTAGTATCTCTGTAATCTTGTCACCCGTAAAAAGTTGAAACATTGAAAAACCCAAACAACAATTTGTAGATATTTAAATTTACAACTTTTCTATAAGAAACTTAGATGATGTCTCAATAGTTCGTGAGATATGGTGAAAATAGAGAAAATTCGAAAACTCATATTTTACCATTAAGGTTGATGTGAAGTCAGTCAATCAGTCAGTCAGTCAGTGAGGACAATGTCGATTATACACATAGATTGCGTGTCGTAATAGATTTTTGTACGGTCAATTTTACTCGACGATCTCGTATACTCGCGGTAATCAGCTATCCGCCACTTGTTGCCTAATATAATTTTAAGAGAAGGAATGTAAAGAAACGCAAGTAAACCCCAATGAGTTAAATCGCAAACACATCTAGTGTTTCATTAGGCACCTTTCAATATTGATTGTAAAGTCCATCTCACTGCAATTATGTAACTCATATACGTGTCTCCTCAACAACTAGCTCCTTCTTGCCTTTCGCCCCCCTCTGTGCCTCACTCCTCTAACCACTCTTCATCCACGAACTCTTCGCGCCTCAGAAGATTCGTCAAGCAGTCCTGCGCAGTCCTGCGTGTAGATCCGTCTAGATTGCAGGACACAGCGAAGTGGCCACGTGCACTGGCGATAGTAATGACGTCTTCTTCCCCCACCTCTCCCAGCGACTGCACGCCACAATACTGCAAAATCGGAGCCGATGGGTGAGTGGTTACTGTTGTGGCCTCTCACACCCGAGTGCGCGGGTTCAAACGCGGTCGAGGTCGACGGATTTTTAGGGTGCGAAAAATCCACACACGGCATGTAGTATACTGCATGTAAATGATCCCTTCATCATTTGGTGCTCTCGGCAAAATTAATTCTCGGTGAAAATTGCACCCACGCAGAGTTCCGGCTTCCACTGCCATCTGGTAGCGGATCGTCTAAATTGCGAATGTGCCTCAACCCAATGGGACGCAACCAAAGAAAAGTGGACCACAATTAACGGGAATTACGGGAATCTGCTGCTATTATTATTATTATTATTATTATTATTATTATTATTATTATTATTATTATTATTATTATTATTATTATTATTATTATTATTATTATTATTATTATTATTATTATTATTATTATTATTAACCATTAACCATGCACTGCGCGAGTACACTGTTACAGAAGTATTTGCTGAGTTTTCTATTTTTGGTGACTGTAGTGCTAGGGTCATTCAAAGGTGAATTAGCAATGTTTCTAAAAAATACTAGCGATAGTACAATTTTCCTTGAATGATAAGTCAAAGACAATGAACGAAAAGGATAGATGTAAAATCATTCTGAAAGAAACTAGTGGTGCAAAACCAATGCTCATACTTTCTCATATACGTTTCTCAGTCTGGACTAGAGCGGCATTTTGTTAGAAGAGGGATGATTTTCACATGTTACTTTATATTTTGATCGTATTCATTTTACCCAATTTAAAAAAATTTTTAAAGAAATATTTTACTACCATTTATATAAAAGAATCTCTAATACACAAATTCTGTTTTTTCGTTTTTTGGCGAGATAAGATCAGCAAGATTTATATTATATCTCTAAAGATATATTTATTAATAAATATGAAGATAAATAGCATATTATTCACGAGAGAACAAATCCAGCAGATCATAAATATTCTTATAAAATTTAATAAGGAACTAAAGAGATAATTTTGGCAATTTGAAATTTCAAAATTATATATATAAACACATCTTATCTATTAAATATTTCGGTTAAATAGGTGATACTGTTTGTTTTATTTATTCCCTCTTATTTCGTAATGTTATATATCTCATCAAAGAATTCTTTAAGTGTTAAACTATTTTGTTTAAAATAATACTATTTTTAACAAATGAAACTGCTATAAAGCATTGAATTTTAAAAAATCATGAAAAATAAACACAAAGATTAATCACTCGTTACTTGACAAACAAAAAAGTCATGTAACCAAGGTAATTCTTCAAACGATAAGTAATATAAAATAACACCCTCACGCATCAAACAATATGCATGAACATTAAATATGACACACAGCATGAATAAGTTAACAAGAACATCCGTCAAAACGAGCAGTGGTCACATCTGATACGTAAGCTTACACAACCAAAAGATGCAGCGTCTCCGAAAGAGAGATTACGAGAACGGCGTAGAGGTCGCGTGGGTGGAAGATTCACGATACCAAGGGAAACACATTAGATGCAGACATTCCTCTATGCTCCTTTTCAAAATATCATAAAAATGACACATCTACAAACACATACTCTGGATTCACACCATATATATTTATATGTCATAACCACCTGATCAGGTTGATAAGGTCACTTTACGATAACCAAGAAACCACAGTCCGAGCACCATATGGAGACACCAATTGGTTCAAAGTCGACAAAGGCGTGAGGCAAGGTTGCATTTTGTCCCCCTTCCTGTTCAATCTGTACGCCAAAGTGATCATGAGATAATTAGATCTTGACGACTCAGAAATTGGAGTGAAGATCGGCGGCCGGAACATCAATAACCTTCGATACGCCGGCGATACAACGCTACTCTCAGAAACAGACGAAGGCCTGCGGCATCTGATCAAACGGATCAAAGTTGAAAGCGCAAAATTTGGCCTCCTCCTGAACATCAAGAAGACCAAGATCATGACAACGGTGGAAAATGGCAACAAGATAAAAATCGACAATGAAGAGATTACGTGTGTGCAAGAGTTCACCTTCCTTGGATCCCATATCGATCGGGATGGAGACTGCAGCCCGAAATCAAGCGTCGAATAATCTTGGGTAGGAGTACGATGTTGAACATGTACAAAATATGGAAAAGTAAAGTTAACCTATCGACAAAATGCAGACTAATTCGTGCCATTTTTTCCCCATAACCATGTACGGCTGCGAAAGTTGGACCTTAAGAAAAGCAGATAGAAGAAAAATCGACTCCTTCGAGTTGTGGTGCTGGCGACGGCTGCTCCACATTCCGTGGACAGCAAGGATGACGAACAAAGAAGTATTGGAACGCATAAGACCGGACATGTCGCTGGAAGGAAAGATCACCAAAATCAGACTCACGTATTTCGGTCACGTGATGCGATCAAGTTCTTTAGAGAAAGACCTAATGCTGGGAACAGTCAGCGGCAAGAGACGACCAGGCCGTCAGAGGATGCGTTGGATCGATACCATCAAAGTTGACGTGGGAATGAACTTAAAACAACTGACAGATGCGGTGCAAGATCGTATAGCATGGAGAAAGATAGCCCATAGAATCGCCAAAAGTCGGATACGACTGAATGGTTAACATCATCAGCATCATCATATATATGACATATAAAACAAGTGTAAGTAATGAATAAAAAATATTATTATTTAAAAATGTTAGTCCACGTATTTTCCGTTGCGTATATTATGCAAACGTTTACTCCCTTCTACGTTACGGCATTACCTTCTAGGGCAATTCGGGTCAGAGTATTCAGACTTTCAGAATTCAGAAGAGAAAAGTTCGGATAATTTGTAAATCTCACCCCCGAAACTCTTGTAAACCTTTATTCAAGGAATTAAATATCTCAAAACTTCCCTACATTTATATTTATGAAACGGTCTTGTTTGTTAAGACCGAATTACTGATGTGCCACCCTTGCTTCATACGATACTGTCTCGTTCACGAACACAATACTCGCAATAGTAATAATATTCATCGCCCTAGAGTGTCAACCACTCTTTGCGAAAAAGGACCATATCATTCGGGAATCATTCTATATAATTCCCTGCCCAAAAATATAAAAGATATTATAAAATGGAATCTCTTCAAATCCATGGTTAAAAACTACCTCCTGCACCAGTGCTTCTACAATATAAAAGAATTTATTGATTTTAATAAAAGTTAAATCCTTCTTGTACTTTTTCATGCCATTGCTGTAGTACTTTTAAAATATCTTATAACAATTTCAAAAACTATTTTCTTGCATGATTGTGTTGTCTTATGATTCATATTAATTTAGTTTTATGTGTACTTAACTTTGGCACGGTTGTGTACATTAATTCTGTAGCCCCATCCTGGCCCGGTTTTTTTTTCGGTTTTCCTTCGGATAGAGGCTGATTTCTTATACAGGCTTTTGTCTAGGGGTAAGTTTATTGTAATAATAAATCGTGAATATAGCGTTATTTCAATTCTTATGATTTTTGTGCACTATACTCAGAATAATCTATAGTTCGATAATAATTTGTATATGTAATTTTTTTTCGTTAAATTACAAACATATTGACATTCTATTAGTATTATAACTCGCAGCTAACTTTTTATCTTATCTTGAAATTTTTGATCCGCCTCTGCCTTAGGGTCCATGATCGGAAATGATGGATGGTCCCTTTCTTGCTTCCGGAGAGTAAATTAGTTTATTGTCCTCCACGTGGTCATACGCAGTTTGTACTGTTTTTTTGACAATAAATTTATTATTATAATTATAACTAACATTTTCATCGGGCTCAAAGCCAATAATTCTTCTTAGTGTCTTTTATTAGAGATTTGAATGGAAAATAATTATTCAGAATATTAATTTACTCTACCTCTTCTTAATCCATGTTAAATAATATTCAAGGTTCTTGAAGTAGTAAACAAATGCGTGAATGTAGCAGATTGAAATTATTTTACTGCGTATATACCAAACTTTTAAGAGAAATACCGCTAATGCGGATGTTATGCAAACTAATTGTACTTTACGTACAGAAATTTTAAGCAAAATTGTTGGACCAGTTTTTGACAAATATTCAAAAATGTACTTTGACCTTCTTGTGAACTGCCCTTTGTGTTAAAGCAAAAACAAAAACAGAACACGTGCATCGACAACAAGTAAAATCTTTCGTAAACGAAATATGAATTAAACTGATTCGTCCATTTACTCAGAATCGCTGCGCACAGACAGACGGACAGAAGGACGTTATGCCAAAAACCACTTTTTTGGAATCAGGGGTCACCAAAACGGATATTTCCGCAAAAACTCGTTTTCGATTTTTTTCACGATTACAATACTTTATACTACGTATATGAGAAAGTAAAATGCTCCTTATGTTTTACTAAGTTATCAACTTTATCCAGAAGAATCGAGAGAATGGACAACTATAACGATGGTATGTTGTATGCAAGAAAATGTTATGAAATATCGTAAATAATTAATTCGAATGAGTAATCAAACATTTTTACCTCTGTGATTGACACGTCAAAAATCTTGACTCGAAACTCGAGACAGCGGTTAGGTACTCCTTTATGCTTCCTTTTACAACTCTCCAATAAATACAAATTTTGTAATTTCAGCGATGATTATTCACTTAATCCAAGATGAGTTATGAAAAAAGTAAGTACTTGTATTTGCTAATAATTTTTATTCATATATTCTTTTTACAACGTTATTCAAAAAAAGACGCTATCGAAGTCATGTTGGATTAAAACTAGTAATTAAAATTATTGCATCAGTTTTGCTATATTTTAAGGATTTGAATAAGCAAGAAAAGAAACTTACCGTAAAGCTGGGGATCAAGTATTTGAAAGAAACATTTCTTTACATTATAGTACAGTTGTCAGAGACGAAAAATGACCTTCACCTGGAATCTTCATGGGGGCATCTGAATTTTTGCATGGGGTCGTTTTTTGCACCCAGAATCGAAAAATCCAAAAGGACTTGTTGGGAGTGACCGCAAGGGGGATAAATCCACAGTTAACTATTCAAAAACAAGTAAAGCCTTGTAAAATAGTAAATATTAAGAAAATGATACTTTATACTAAATGTGATGGGATGAATATCATTACTACCCACCCCCATTATAAGGGTTAAATCCACCCCTAAATATTGAAAAATAATTTTTTCAAGATATGTTGTGTTAAATAATTTCTTTTTACTCTTCCAGTTCAAGAGAAGTTCGTGATGACATGACCCAATTGTAGGGGTTTAAACAACCTAAGGGGAATAATTTAGAAATTTGGAGTAAAAGGGGGCAGCTGGAATCTAGTAACGGAAAATCGGCCCAGATCATTGTGTATGGTGCAATATTTAATATCAACACGGTGTATTTGCCTATAGGGGAGGGATGGGGTGAAATCAACCCCTAAACATGAAATGAACTATATATACTTCGCATTTACATTATAATACTCAGAGGTGGCCACCCCCTAAACCCTATGACGCNTTTGCGAGAACCCCCCGCAAAAATTACTCCCCCCCCTTTCGCTTTGACTCTCTTCCAAATCACATTCCAAATATTTAGAAATATTGTACAGCTTTATCCTTCTTATTTACCCTAACTCCATATAAAAACCGGTTCCAAAACCAGTGCGCACTTTTAGACTCTTATCAATATTGTACGCAAACCAACTGTACAAAGCAACCATTTTCTTGCATCCTATATTTATGTTGACAACAGCAGTTTAATCTTCTGCGTTTAAAATAAAGGGAATGTGCTTGAAAATGGCAATTATTTGGTACAATTTTTCTAGAAAATTTGCAAAGAATCCAAAATAAAACTAATTTTTTGCCTTTTACATGCGCGGTCAAAAATAGTTTGCACTAAAAAATATCCAGTAGACGAATCATTCCGATCGCGAAGGGTAAGGATGTTTGTGTGAGAGAAAGGTTTGTGTCAGAGAGCAATTGCGTAGCTGCGTTACTGCGTAGCGTTTAATGTAAGAACAGGGGTAAAATAAAAACTGTCGTTTCTCGAATTTTTCGTTGGTATTGGCATATTTAATACAAATTTTGTTCAGAAATATTTGCAGTCACGCACACCTATACTCGTTTCAAATTATACTACATTTTTATTGAGGATTTTCATGACCTATGTTTCTTAAAATCGCGTGACTGCTAATTGTCACATTCTCTTGGTTTATATGTATTGCAAATAAAGAAGGGGACGTGTACCTAAGGTGCTTTCCAGTGAAATAGTCCGCTGAAACGACAGAAATCTCGAAATCTCAGTTTAGCGCATATGAATCTGAATATATGTATGTGATTCATTGAAATTTTAAAAATTCAAACTCTCTTTTTCTACCTTCCTAATTTTTAGCTGTTTAAATATAAATTAAAACCTATTTATGTATTGTAATCTCATTTAAATTTATTCTTTATCAGTAAATGGATTCAGGTGATTAACATTCTTTTTACTTTCTCATATACGTGGTCTAGAGACAAACTAACCAAGAAAAAAAATCACGAGATTTGGACGGAAATATTCGTTTTCAGTGTCACTGATACCGAGAGTTCTTTTTAATACGACGTGCGTAATACCGTATAGCCTGTAAAATCGGAAGGCGGCTGGCTTCCTTCACTGGCACCACTTCTTCGTTCTCAAACGTCTTGACCCAAAGTTGCACTCTGACACAAACCTTTCTCTCACACAAACATCCTTACCCTTCGCGATCGGAATGATTCGTCTACTGGATATTTTTTAGTGCAAACTATTTTTGACCGCGCATGTAAAAGACAAAAAATTAGTTTTATTTTGGATTCTTTGCAAATTTTCCAGAAAAATTGTACCAAACAATTGCCATTTTCAAGCACTTTCCCTTTATTTTAAATGTACATATAGTGTAATTCGATTTCATGTCCATAACATTTTTCATAGATTTGTCGTATTACAAATATGTTGTCAATTGTCGATCTATATCTACGAAATCCTGCTTGGATTTCACTGAGTTTGTCTTCAACTATATCAACTAGCCTCTTATTCACAAGAGCAGCAAAAATTTTGTATCAGATGTTTAATAACGCTACAGGTCTGTAATTTTTACAATCGAACCTATCACCTTTTTCGTAAACTGGGAAGATTATACCTTCGTTCCATTGAGAACCGGAAACAGGAAACAGTTCATACACTATATAAAACAAAATATAGATGATGATTACACTGCTAACCTAAATCCTACAAAGTTGAGATTCTATTGACAGAGAGACAAAGAAATTTGAAGGTCTTAACGCAAAAACCTTTTTTTTTCACAAATATCACAGAGCTTTTATTTATCATCTTCTTTCTTTTCTTTGCTGTCACTTTTTTTAATTGTTCTTTTTCCAGGGTAGGAGTTATAGTCACTACAATAAAAGTGATATGATATGGTTTCTACTATCAGCTACATTGTTTAATACTGTTTTTATTTATCCATTTTTCATTTAGTGATTCCTATATACTAATTTTAAATACTTGAAGCATCGGTGTACCGGTCCTTTTTTATTTAGCAATACACCACTGGTTACAAAATGCATTTGAGCGTAACGCAATTTACTTAAGATGCAATTCCGATCTAAGGGCCCAAAGACAATGGCGGGTTCAAAACTTCTGCACCTCCCAAAACTGAAAAAAATGGCTACTTTTTATAAAATCTAAAGAATAATCAAGTTCTTTATTCAAAAGTTGCACTGAAACTCTTACTAAACTTTTGCGTATCTAATCCTTAAATTATTCCTAAAACATCGCTAAGAAATGTTATATACTTATCGGCACCAATGGCTGAGTGGTTTGTAGGGTACCGCCACGCGCGGGTAGACGTCGGTGACGGTGTTATTCGTGTTCTTTTCTTTATAGAAATTGTTATAGTGTGGACAAAATTATTATAGCGAAGAATTAGTCTTCAGTTGTGCAATGTTTATGAGTAGTGCCCCTCTACAGGGACAGGCGAGCATGACCTGGCGCCCCAGTATGAAAAATGCTGTGGTGATTGACTATGCTGAGTCCATCAGTGTTGGGAACTGCACGCGGACGTGGTTACTGCAAGGTATGTTACGTATGCATCCCGTATAAGAGGTGGAAGTGTGTGTATTTATTTGTTGAATGCAGCGGAAAAAGTAGTAAGTGAGGGGCATGTGGTTATTAGGGATATCAGAATTCCTGTGAGAAAGTTTAGTAACGGAGCGGAAAAGGTATTTTTGCACCATGTATCACCTAGCATGGATGACGTCTTTATCCTTAATATGTTATCAAGATATGGGAAAGTCGTACGTGACATTAAAGAACTGAGGTTAGGACTCGGAAATGATTTGCCTCACGTGAGGTCGTTTAAGCGATTTGCGTATTTAATACCGAATGTGGAAAATTTGCCAGATACAGTTAACATAACTTTTCAGGGAATGGCTTGGACTATTTATTTGCGTAAGGAAGATAATAAATGTTACAAATGCAGGAAATATGGGCACTTTGCCCGGGAATGTGCGGATCAGGAAGAAAAAGAAGAACGGACAACTGAGGTGGAGGAGAAAGACAATAAAAGTGGAGGTAGCAGTATCGATGGAGCATTACCTTCTCCACCGAATCAACCGACACTCGCGGAATTGGTGCAAGAGCAAAGGCCGATAAATGCGTCTAGTAAACCCTTATCTAATAATGTGAGGGAAACTGCGAAGATAAGTAAGAAGAGACCGCTTGCAGAGGAGGAAATGAAAGTGGCGAAAAGACCAGAAAACACAAGAAAAGAAGAAAATAATGTACTATAGAGAAGTGACAATATTATAGGGAAATGTAATAGAAGAAAACGTAGTAGTGAAGGCAATAGATGAAAACTTATGTGTGGTTCCTAAAAGTTCCGGAAAGAAGAGTGAAGAAAAGAAGACTGATATTTATGAATCGTCTGTGGAACAGGTAATAGGTGGGGGAGTAGAAGAATCCAATAGAGTCATGAAAGATAAGGAGAAAACATTTTCGAATAAAAGTAATCAGAATAATGGCGAAGGAAGACAGTTAGTTACGAAACAGGTTAATAATAATGAATTTTATGACAAACTTTTGAGTGATATGGTCAGGTCAGAAAATTTCCCTGTGACTAAAAGACAAGCGGTAATTGTAATGTGTACGTCGGTCAGACACAAAACTTTAAGTATAGTAAAAGAATATACGAAAGATCCGGTTTTATTTCTGCCCGTATTAAATTTAATGGAACAAAAATGTGAAGATCAAGAAAGGAAAAATCATATTCAAGAACTGAAAAGGTTAATAGAGAAGAAAGACAAAAATGTAACATTTTGTTTGTTTCTTGGTGTTGTTTCGTAACTTTATCCTTTCATAAAGATAGCAAAGTATGTTAACACGATCGTGACTTTGCATGTTAACGTACTACGATCAGAAACAAAGAAGTTAATGTTACAAGAATATTTACGAAAGAATGAAGTTGATATTTTGTTATTACAGGAGATAGCAATCACTAACTTTAATTTTCTGAGAGGAAACGAAAGTATTATAAATGTGGGGGAAAACAAAAGGAGAACGGCTCTTGTTTATAAAAATTGGTTTGTGGCTGAAAGCGTAGAAACAATTCCCTCCGGGAGGAGAACAAGAATATATGTTAATGACATAACCACTATTCCCATTTATGCAGCATCAGGAAATAATAAAAAAGGAAAGAAGATAATTTTATAATAGAAAATAAAAAAACACTATCGAATTTAAGAGGTGCATTCGATAGTGTTCAATACAAGGTGGTACTTGAAGAATTAGAAAAGAAAAAGATTTCTCAACCACTACAAAAATTAATAAAATCATATTTAGATGATATAATAGCACTACTAAATGTAGGAACAGAGATAATAAAAAAGTAAAATAGATAAAAGATGTCCGCAAGGAAGCCACACAGGCCCAATTTACTGGAATATGGTAATCAATGTAATACTTGAAAAAATGGAACAAGAAAATATACAACTTATAGCGTACGCAGACGATATAGTGATTATCGTTGAGGGAAATTAGTAGACGAGAACTAGAGGAAAAAAGTGGAAGAGTTTTGAGAATTTTCAAGGAGGAATGCATAAAAATAGAATTAACAATATCCCGAATACAGTCAGAAGGGATTGTCTTTGACATGCCACAGAAAGGGAAAAGCAGAGGGAACCCTATAATAAAATGTCCAGAATGGAGACTACCAATACGAGATACCGTGGAGTATTTAGGAGTTGTACTAGATGAACGTCTAACTTTTACAAACCATATAACATACATGGGGACGAAAATTAAAAGAATGATATATGGCTTAACAAGAGTCGGAATAAACACAACAATTGGACTCAAAGAGTTACGACAGATCTACAAAAGGGGTAATGATACCAATGTTAACATTTTGTAACAGCCTGGATAGATCGAAGTAAATTAATACATATGAAGCGAAAACTAAGCAGCTTACAGAGAATGTGTTTGATTAATTGGAGTGGGTTCTACAAAAGTATATCGGCAACAGCAATGTTAGTAATCTTAGGATTATTTAAAGGAGAAACCATACAAATAGGAGATGAAATAACACGAACCGGGGAAAGAAAATCGAAGGGAAGAATCGGCTCGGCAGTAATAGTACGTTGGAATATTCGCCGGAAAAAGGTAAGGAGGGCAGAATCACATACTAGTTCATTAAAACAGTAAGATACCGCTATATAAATAAGAAATGGTTTCAACATCACAAGCAATGTTACAAATACTAACACAACATGGGAACTTTCGAGAGTATTCGTATAGGATGAAGATAGCCACAACAAAAGAATGAATGCCGACAGGCAAGAAAATAATAGCATGCATTACATAATTGCACACTAGATGGGAAAGAGAGAGCAGAATGGTATAAAGTATTAAAAAACACGAAGTTTACGCAGATAAACAGTAGACAGAATACATTAAAAGTAAAGAATTATACCTGACTTTCGAAGATTATGTGCAACAAATAATGACGATACGACAAACATATGGACTAACAGCTTAGTAGAGAGGAAGAAGAAAAAGAGGGAAAAATAGAGACACAAAAGAGTACATTAAAAGAGGGAAAATGATGAGATAAAAATAGCGAAACAGAAGCTCAGATAATGGCATACGGTCGCGGCACTGCGTAAGAATAATAATAAAAATGAAAAAATGAATATTAACTACTTCTTGATGACTTACAACATCAAAATTAAAAATTTATCTTCTGGAATAGGTTTTTCGTCAGCAAAATTTCTAACTTCATTGTGAGTTCAATTGTCTGGTACCAGTTGTGAAATATTTATTTAAATATTTATTAAGGCCCCTTAGCGGAACGTCGACGATTGTTTCGGTTGGTTTCTCCTTTTTATTCCTAAGTTTTTTTAATTTTCCGAACTTCTAGAGTACATTACATAAAGTAAATTATGTTCAACATTCCCGGAACAGGGATTTGTCCATACGAAACTACTGTCCAACATTTAGATATTATTAGATGATCTATCCACGTATTAGTATTGTTTAAATGATAAATTAGATTTAATTCAAGAATTTGTAAATTATGAGATCGTAAAGTATCAATGAAGTTTTAAGCTATTATAGACAGAAGTAGTTTTAGATCACAGATGAAATCACTCATAATAAGTACTTCTTCGTATTTATTTACATAAAGTGATAAAGGTTCTTGTAGTTCACTGAGTTTACCCGTGTTGGGAAGCTAATAGACTACCGTAACAAAGCGTTTTTCTATCCTATTAAAATTTCTAAAAACAAATCCCGGTTTATTTGGAGACTTTTATGTCATCCCTAACAAATATTTCAACTCCACCACCTGACTTTCTTTAAGGTTTCCCCTAACAATTTTCCTATTCTTTCAAATTATTCTACAGATTATAACCTGTTCGCAAACAAACTACTCATGCAAATTCAGCTAGTTTGAAAGAAGAGAGCATTTGTTTCTTAACTACTAATAACTACTAACCGAAATGAAATTTATCACCAAGGGAGACAATGAAGAGGTTGTTTTTATGTTGAAGAGATGGAATTGAAGAAAATATTAAAGAACTGGTTTCAAAATCATTGTCCCTTAATCGAAAATATTAATTTATTCTCGAGGAAAACATTTCAGTTTTTGTCACAATTTTTCCCCCGCTGACCCTGATTTTTACAGACCTTTAAATAAAACGAAATATCATTGTGTACTACTTTAATAATGGACTCTCGAATATGTAGCATAAGAGAATACATATTCCAGGAATGCAAATTCGTTTATTTTTTCGTTTTGTTTTGAAAATCATTCTTTTATATGTTGTGGGAATATTAGGTTTTATTGAGGAGTACGTAGCACGTAAAATGATAGATGCACACAAAAAGAGCAAAATTCACTCCTTTATTTTGCGTCGTTGTTGTACAGTATACACATTTATCCCATGGTATGTTCAGGGTTCGACCTATTGTAACGGTATACTATAACCTTTCCCTTCTCGGAAGAGCATTGTGAAGCTCCCTCTTTCACTCATTGCTCCATAAATAGAATGGCCTTTTGCAAGAGCATGGCAGGAGTGGGCGCTTCGAGCTCCAGGTCACTCATTTGAACAACTGAGCCTTACGCTAAATGGTAACCGTTCGTATGGTAAAACGCTCAGGACCCAACTTAGGGGTACATGCACCCTAGGCTGATAAATTTGTTCCGCCCCACCCCTTCCTAAACGAATTGTGTGATCTTGTATTTTAACCCCCTGGGCTTCAAATGTTGTAATTGACCGTTTTAACGGATATATTTGACTCCATTGGTATTCCTGAAAGTGTTTTAACAGTCACAAATTCTTGTGTTTAATTTTTAATTATGACCATGAGATGAAATGAGTACCCTACATAAAAAGGAACATAGGTTAGTTAACTTAATACATCTTTTTTAAAGAATAAAATTATTCTAATATGTCCCAAACAGACACGACCGATGGCGTTTAAGTTTTTTAAAGATATTTATTTAAATAATTAAGAAGATATTTCAATCTAACAATGTGTTCTATGTGAATAAGAGTTGGGGGGTTGTTAAAATAATTTGATTAGTTTCCATCTTATATTATTGAAAAATTTCCATGTATACATTCAAACACGGAGTTCTTAAACACCACAGTTCCTGATGGTCATATAGTCGGGCGAGCGATTAAAAATTTTTGGTACCATTAAACTCGACAGATTCTACCTGCTCTAATGGCTTGCCGCTCGCCGCGCACCCTCCTGCCGACCCACCGACCTACCGCTAATGGATTTCATGAGTCACTTACTGGAGAGTTGTTTAATGTGCTATCAATTAAACATTTTTATTTTTATTCCCATTATCATAATTTTTTCAATTCTACACATAATTCCAATAAAAATAAACCCAAACACGACGTATTTATGACATTACTGAGTTTTAAGCTTCTGTTAACGTAGTATATAAAAAGGATTGTAATCGTGAAAAATAAACGGTTGCGAAATTTTGACGAATATATCAGTTATGGCAGCCTCTGATTCCGAGAACAATGTGCGTAGAATTCCAATTATAATTTTATTGATGCTTCATGAAACATATGATTGAAAGGAAAACAATTATTTTGTTTATCGTACTATAGTAAATGCTTTGGTTCTAGATTGTGCACCTACGTTCGGCTCTTCAGGTTTTAGAACCAAACACTTAGGTTTTGGAGAACTTTTTGGCTCCGGTTTTATTTCTGACACAATATTTATTTCCCTCTAAATCATGAAATGTGCTTTCTGTGCAGTTTATCTTACGAATGAAACAATAAGACAGATCTTTGTAACAGCAGGTTTGGTTATTCGTCTGAATAACGTCAAAAATGAAAGGGGTAACCGCTAAGAAAGCTTAGATTTAACTTCGATTTTTGGTCAAAATATTTTTTTCAACCACGAAAGTTCTTTTTTTATCTTCATTATTAGGATGTTTTCTCATGAATTGCTCATTTATTGTTGACTTTCTGTTGTTAGTAATGTATGTGTGGGTGTTGACTACAAGAGAGCCATTGCTCACATGTTTTCGGAGGTCGACACAAAAAATTAAGAAATATATAATATGTGTAATTTTTCTCTAAACAATGTAATATTAAATTTCCAACAAATTATGTTCTGTGTCATTTTGTCGTCAGACGAACGGATAAGTCTTAAGAGCGCGATTGTACAATGGATCAAAAAACTTATTTTTCCCGTATTTTGTTTATAACTTGAGAACTACTTACTTTTAGAGAAAACGTCCTGATACGAAAATGAAATTTATTGAACGTCCAACAAAATATGTTTTTCAGAGTATTTTTTCTGACGATCTGTTTAAGCGCTTGTGCACGTTGGACTTAAGTACACTCTATGTAACAGAGTCAATGTGTGCTATTTTCCTTGCATGGTGTCTGTGGTTCAAATACGGTTCGAGTTCTGGTCTTTAACTTTTGTAAATTCACAGAACTGAAAAAAACATAGCATTTTATTTCTAAAACCCATTGCTTCAAAGTTAAATTCCATGCAAACGGAGAATTGTTGAAATTTTTCTCTTTTTATTTATTGTTTATTTCTGGTACTTTGGTCGAGGTCGAAAATTTCGGTTCATCATATCAAAAAATCAGAACTACCCTATTTGATGCAATTAAATAATACGTATCGACTCTTCGACATAGATGTGCACAAAACTTCCACGCTCAGAAGAGGATAAACAGATTGTCAGAAAAAAAATCCAGGATAACGCGTTTTGTAGGACGTTTAATATATTTCATTTTCGTATGAAAACATTTTCTCTGAAAGTTTGTAGTTCTCAAGTTATAATTCAATTAGATCCATTGTAGAATTTTTGTCAATTTAATCACGCTCTTTAGCATTTTCCGATCGTCTGGTGACAAAACGGTACAGAAAGTAATTTGTTCGAAATTTAATGTACATTTTTTCTGTTCAAGAATATTTTGTTCTAAAAATGCGTTGTTTTACAGTTATATGCGAAAAACTAAAATAATAATGAAAGGGAAAAAACTCTTTTTTCCTTGACATGCTTCTTTTCGCCACCTAATTACAGGACTAATAGTCAAATGAGCATTTGATGCTAGTAAGGTCGTTATAGAATAATTGAAATCTACCTTTAAAATGATGAAAAATGATACCAAACATCACAATTTGTATGGAGAAACATTTTTTTTGTGGTAAACAAACGTGTTTACTGAAAAGAGCTGCCCACCGGTCCCATTGTCTGGGAATTCACGGGACGGGCACAGGTAGATCTGCGTAGACCTAATCCTTAAGGAAGTGTCGAGTTTAATGGTGAAATTATCCTTTTACCTGAGAATCTGTCGAGTTTAAGTTCGCCCTCCAAAAACATAAATATTTATTTTTCAAACTCTAAAATCTGGCGTCCTAGGCTATAGCTACTCAGCTTTATGGTAAATTGGGCCCTGTAAACGCTCGTAGCTGTCGTTTATGAAAATATAAGTATCGTGTGTGCGAGTGATGAAAATATTCAGATGGTGAAAATTATTGATGCAGGAAAATACATATGTAAATTTATCCTGTATCCAACAGTAGTGTTGTGGTAGCGTCTCAATGTACTACAGAACAGAAGGACGTGGAACAGGTTTCCCTCACCCACTCCAAAGCAATATCGGTTCAGTAAATTTAAATTACCCAGAAAACTAACATCTCACCTTCCCAACTTCTTCATACAAAATAAAATGGTTTAGAATAGATCTGATCACCTGAACCTCGTCACACAATAAGATATGAAATAAATAAATAAATAAATAAATACCTTGAAATAATTTGTCTAGTCATTAACATTCTTTTAAAAGGAAATCGTATTCAAAATTTATCGTAAAGGGATTCAGCCCGTTTTCTGGAGTGACACGATAGTGGATTTTTCTACTCACAAACATAGAATTTTTGAAGAGTCAAAATGTAACAGAAAGATAGCAGATCTACTCCGTTTATGTGTTAAGTTACGATATGATACGGTCGAATTAATTTTGAAGATATACATACTGTCCTCCCAAGGGACATCACGTCGAATTACTGAACCTGTAGAATGAGTTCCCATGAAGTTGGAGCCTGACTAGTCGTGATGGATTTTATACTCACGCCCGTTGAAAACCTTACTGGAATTTGAACGATCCCTCCAGTATCACATATGAGGCCCGCGGTCATAAAAACGGACCGTAAGTTGAATAATGAGATATCTTAACATGTGTGAAGTTTGGTAGAAATGAGAAAATAGAAGCTTCACTGCGGTGAAACAGCACAATGTCAAAGTGGTGTAACATACCTCACTATTGATCAGTAAGGTAAGACAAGTAAAAGAGCACAAGATGATGAAACTCGTAGAACACTTGTCAATTTTATTATTTACAAAATGTATAAGTTTTGAGGGAATCAGGCCCTGCTTTGATGACACTTGCGGGGTGGGGCAGGGGAACCCCTCCAATTCTTATGAAGTCAGTGCCAGCGCCTGAAAAGGAAAGTCATTTAATTCTAGGAAAGTTATGAAAACAAGAATAGATTGGGAAGGTTGGACTTCAAATACTAGTTGAAGGAAACACTAATTTTATCCCCAATTACATAAAATTACTCACAACCCTGTTGGAACTCGCAACATTCTCATAAAATGTTATTTTCTTTAGGAAATACTTCAAACAGACGGTATATAGTTTTAACGCAGAGACAATCACGGTGTCCAAAACATGATTTTTACGTTTCAGATGGAGGGGGGGGGGGTAAGAACGAAACAATACGAGAACTATCTAAGAAACTGTATATTTAATTAACGCTCTGACGACGAACATTCAGCCGTGAAACACACGTAATTACCAGGAAATACTGTTTACACTATTATTACAGTACCATAAACGTTGGAAAGTGTGGAAATTAGAGATCAGGAAAGCAACTACAGAAGAGATAAAAATTATGGTACATCTTGGTGCTGAAAATGAAGAGAACAAGTCCGTTCAAGAAAGACAATTGTAAGATAGAAATCTCCCCACGAGTGAACAGTGGATCACAATAAAGCTTAAGCGTATACCTTAAGAACGGATAAAAATACTTAGGTCTGTAACGGAAATTTTCATTGTACAAGGTGCATAAGGTCGTTCACTACATGAATTCGAAAGTGATGACAAGGAAAATGGGAGAGGAGAAACGGGAGAACTAATTCACTGCACAAAAGCTGATGAGCTCCTTGTGAAATTGGAAACGTGATATCTGGCGAAACAGCTTCAAGGAGGCCTAACCAAAGCTCATGGAAGTAAAGCATCTCATAACTTAATGATCACGTTTCGATCATTAGAAATAAAAACAACAGATGCGCAGAGTTTACTGATAGCATAGCGCAATAGAAGTGCTTTTTATAACTTCCTAAAAATAGGATTTCATGTCATTAATATCATTCGCATTTTCAGTCATTGATTCGTTAATTAGTTGTCAAGAAAACAAATTCGTTACATACATATTTAAAAATGTCAAGCGAAGTGTTCATCAAAGTGGATACCGATTAATTTCAAAGGACAGTAATTGGATGGAAGTATGTTTTTTCTTTACAATTCGCGCGAAAGGCTTTTTGAAGACAAATAATTCAACATAAAATATTAAATCATTTTCAGCGATAAAGATAGAAAGAACGTTTACTTTTATTAGGATCTACTAACATGAAATATGTATAGAGGTATTAGCATTTGACTTTGCATTACCATAATACAAACCTTAACTGATTTTATTCGTTTTAGTACATGGCGTAAATAAAAGCTTGTTTAAGAAAAGTTTTTTATTTATTATTTTATAATTTTCAGTATGAGAATTTGTTTATTTATTTGTATTAATAATTAATCTTATTGTTTACATGTCCACAATACTAAAAAACTTCTTAAGCACAAACTTTCATTTAATGGAAATAAAAAAAACATAAAATTGGCCGGGTGGTACGCCTTTCGATAGCATAAACATAGTTCCTCCGCTGTTCGTAATGATAAGATACGAAATTATGAAAAGGCGTTGGTTATGCAGTTCGTTATTCTAATTTGTATGAAGAGACGGATTATATTTCACGGGACGCTTCCAGGAAATAATCCGCCGCGAGTTATCTCAGAATAAAATCGTCATTAAAAAACTTAAAAAAATTTATTTGAGTTCAACATAGTATTGCATTGTCATCGGGTTTATATATGCGTGCCATATGTCAGCTCTATTAGTTGGAGGGAACTGGTTTAAAATTCAGTTGCAAGATTTGGCCCAAGAATACTGACAAATTATCTGGTCAACTTTAATAAAAGCTTGTAATCTGTGAGTCGCGGGTCCGCACTGATCGCTCCAATCAGACCCGCTGTTTACATATTTCATAGTTCTTAAACAAATAAATGAGGTTTATTATTGATATAAAAATTAACTTAAAATTCGAATAGCTACGAAAATAGTAAAGTCCACAAGGAAACACTGTCAATAAACTAAAATGTACCTACCTTGTGGAAAATAAAATTCGTATAACAACGAATACATTGTTCAAAAGAATGTCTAGTGAAAAGTGGAAAGCAAAGGAAGTCTAAAGTAGAAAGTTGAGGAAAATAACAAACAAGCAGACCTAGGAGCAAGCATAAGCCGTTAAGTATACGGTAGGGATGAGAATAGCGTGTGAGACACAATGAGTTGTTTTTATAACAGCATGATTTTCACTCCTGTGTCGTTTCTTGACCTACTCCTCTCCGTTGTGACCACACGCAGATAAACGCCGGCCATTATTACATTAAATTAAGCTTTTGTTATCTAATTCGTGACCATTCAGATCCTTTATTATGTGTAACCAAGGTAACGATGATAATAAGAAAGGCTAAATGGACTCCTCGCAAACAATATGATGTACTCGACGAAACTCTGCTTTCCAAGCGAACGTAAATCATTGAAATGCATTAAAAAAATAAGAATGAAAATGTTTGAAACTGAAAAAAAACAGTCGGAAATGTAACACAAGCTGTTTGGATATTTGTTTTATGCACTTTGCTCAATTTTTATGGCCTTCCGCCTACCAATTTTTTACTTTACGTAACAGTTTCTATACTAAAGAAATTAAAAATCTATTGGTAGGTACCATATTTCTAATTGGGAGATCATTGCAATCACGTATTTTATTATGAGAAATGCGTAGTTTACCAGAAAAATTTCGATGTATTATTGAAGTGATTGAATACAAAACAAAATTTATTCCTGAAATAAACGTTAAATCTTTTTGGAAAGATTTTTTTTCGAAATCCATAAGTCCCTTTCTCAATAGTCGGCAAGATGTTTAGAATTACAAGAACCGAGTTTGTGAAATAATTTCTAGACCCGGAAGTTTTCAACAATACCCGAAGAGATGAACATTTTTAAATTTTGGAAAAAATTGAAAAGTTTAACGTGTTAATATGATTTGCAAACAAACCGCAAACCTGAAGAACGTATAGAAAACTTTTATTAAGCACTTGTCCTTAGGGGCGAATATTTGATTTATTTCGATGGACGGGATTCATCGAAATGCATTTCCGTACCATATGAATGTCTTTGGGACATCTCAACTTTTATTATTTTACTATATTCTATCATCAAAGTAAATACTCATTCACTTATTGGTCCAAATAGTTATCTCCATAATTCTTCAGACTGACATAATGAACTGAAGATTTTATCTTACAACAACATTATCGACAACAGATGTAGCACCTGCAGTTGTAAATTGGTTGCATATTTCATATGTTGTAATATTTTCGGGACGTGTGCTTACTGGCACCCGACTGGGGGCGGTCTGTTCACTCCCCTATCTCTGGTGGAATGCATGTTTTCTTGCCCAGCACCACCTTGCCCTGACGATTCTCAGACAGCAGAAAATTCTCGGAAGCTTTTGTCTTTTTACTTCTCGTTGGTAGATAGTGCATTTTCAAAGTACTGTAGAAGTATTGTGATCGGGTTGCGTTTGGAAGTGGAAAGATTTCTATTAGGGATTGGTGCTCATTCCACCAAGTATATGCAAAAGTTACGACACAGGTAAAAGAATGGTTAAAAAGGATTTATGGGTACCTGCAGTGTCCCTTTTGGGTAGAGAAAATAGAGCTGATTGAGAAAAAACAAATACAATTTACGATCCAATAAAATTATAAAATACCCTTATGAGGTCTGTATAGAAATACTAATACAAATCACAGTTTCATCATATAAGTTTTGTTTTCTTCATATACCTTTGGATTTCAAATAACATCTGAATTAGTTTTTCGTGTCGTTTCCATTCATTTGTTGCCAGATTTGCACAATTGAATGATCTATTCACCAATACCTTGAGGGAAGTCTTCAAGAACTTCGCTCCAAATACACCTCTTATCTGTGCTCTAAATATAGAATGGAAATAAAGAAGTTAAATTTATTGCGTGCGAGCAGGAATAGAATGAGAAACGAGTGTGGCCTAAGCGCTGTGAAATACTATCTTAATCGTCATCAGCAGTTTGTGGTCAACCAGCTTTATCAAGGAGTGGGACATTAGAGTCTCGAATAAGCTCATTTTATTGAACCACCTCGGTTTCTTGAATACTTTACGCTCCGGTGCCGACCGAAGCACGCATCTGAGGAGAAAGAGCAAGAGTGTCTCTGGATTAAGTTTTCGGAGGGTGCAATACCCAGGGTCTAGCAACACATTTCCCCACTTGCCCCCGGTTGTCGGGAAATCTGGAAACTTTTGTAAATTTCGGATGGAAAATGTACATTTTAGGGCAAGAATATACATCAACTTCACAAAAATTAAAAATAATGAAATATCTGAAAAAAGTAAAGTAATTCGTGAAAAACTATGTACAATACATAAATATGTATGTTGTATTCGTAATAGCTATAGCCAATTTTAATTTAGCCCCTTGATAAAACCATGGAAATATGTGTTTGTCTTGAAAACTATGTACATCGTAATAATAGTCTCCTGTAAAGAAAACAAACAGAAAATCTACACCACGAAATATATTCTGCATTTGTCGAAATATAATTTTAATATTTTGTTCAATAAATACATAAGGCGTTTTTTGAGTCAGGCATTAGATTAACTCCAGAATGTCTTTGTGGAGTTAACATGTACAGATAATATTCTGTTAATTCGAATTATACACCATGCAATATAGTTCTTGCTAAATCCATTTTGACTTGTGGAAAATCAGTTACACTACAATAGACCAGTATGTTGCGGCACCGGCACTGCCAAGCGCCTAGGCGTGTATTTTGCCTTACTGTTAAATGCTGACAGTTTGATAAATAAATGAAGCGAATGATGTAATGTTATAGATAATATTAGATATACATCATCGGAATTATCAGTCATAAAATTAACTTCGTAACTGACAGTATTCCAATGTTCTGTTATTAGGAAGTTCTTGTAAAGCATGATGGCTTGTTTAGTAACTTAGATACTTCAAAAAATTCTCGAGGATGGTCACGGTCAAAAGCCCCCTCCAACACTAAAACCGCCCATAAGAAAAAGTATTAAATATTGAAGATAAGACTAAATACCAATTAAATAATTATTGTCGAACCACATTTCATATTTTAGATACAATATTTTAGTCGTTTTCAGTTGCAATGCATTACAAGAAGCATTTTAAGGGGAAATTATCTCAGAAGACTTTTGCAGAAAAATTACAGAGTATATACACGACATAGAGACAGGAAGCATTTCTAATTCGTCAAGTCTTGAACAATTTTCGTTTCGCTAATTTTTCCAGAACATTCAGCTCATTTACGAAACTCCTAATTCCCTCGTCTAGTGTCTACGGTAATATAATCGAATTTATTTCGCTTTCTCTATACATATGTTATATTGGATTCTTAATGAAACTAACTCGGCATTCACACATCCAGCAAGATCTACTTGGACACCATTGCAAAAAGAAGTGATGAAGTACACTATTGAACATAAAATCGACATATACCAATTTCTTTATACTCTTTCCAGTAACCATCGATCCAAAACGAAAATATTTTTTGAAGCATCGAAAAACATAACAGAATTATGACAAGAATTTAAATTTAACACGTGATCGTTCCAAAATTACACGGAAAAAATAAGTGCATGAAATGTAACATGCAAGAAATAATGAGAACAGGTATTTACGGAATGTTTTTAGAAAGTCTACGATTCTATCAGCATTATAAGATGAAGGAATATGATCACCAGATAAGGGAACACGAGGCAGTACAAGGTGGCAAACACGACATTCTGGGAGCATGAAAACACAAAAACAGTATTGAAACTATACAACTTGTGTAGAAAAAATAGTTGTTTATTATAAAGAAGTTAGCAAAAACTGTATAGAATTATCACCAAATATAGCTAAAATTTATTTTTTATGTTTATTTTGATGTATATTCGGGAAAAAGGAGTTCTGAAATACGTATACCATAGAAAACGTTTGCCAAAGCCATTAATATTACTTTATTAAAATTTGTTTAAGAAATTTTAACTGCTCCGAGAAACTCCACTCTATCACTGTCAACGCCAGCTCATAAGTGGATTGGATGATTTCGAGCTGAAAATTTATCTGAAATTGAAAAAATTTCAATTTTTGTTTAATTTATCATGCGTGGTTTTGTTCACAATTGTTTTGGCAATTGAATATGACAAACTTTTTCAATAGGTATCAATGGGCATTAATAAACAACTATATTTACGCAAAAAAACAACAACAACAAGACGCAAGGAACCAAGCTGATACATTAATAAAGTCTAAAAGACGAAAATTATCAAAACCAAAAAGGTGAGCTTCAGGTTCTAAAAATCTGTCGGGTTTTTAAAGAACTGCATCAGATGGAAGCTCTAACTTTCGCATATAATAAACACGGTCTTCTATATCTAAACTTTTAAGTGCCGATTCAGATATAACAGTTAACATTGTCCATCAGCACTTAATGAGCTAACAACTGTAACATAATACAAGTAATTATTAGCAGCAACTCTTGAAAGCATATATCAAATTCCTGTATGAAAATCAACACACGTACTGAAACGCAGCCTTTAGCGGTGAGAACATACTCGTACGTAGTGATCCATTACTTCAGGGTTAGGAGACCAAATACGGTAGGAAACCCACATCATATTGTGAAGTAGTAAAATGAAAAGAAAAAAACAGAACATTGTGCCTCTATCATTATTCCCTTCACGATCTACTTAACATTTTTTTAATTTGCTAGCAACATGAAAAAAATGCATAAACCACCAAAACGTCGCCTATGATTTATTTACAACTAGCGACCTACTTCGTCTTCGCACGGGAGATGTTACAATTGACTTCTTCGTTATAATTTGGTGTAAACAAAAATAAAATGTCCGGTCTCTTGACAATAAGTCTTTTATCAGCATCATCAATTTGTTCTGGACTTGGAGCTGAATCACAGAAGCCGAGCCGGAATTCAGGGTTGCGTCCAGGCGCTGTATGTGCGTAAAAGCCCTTTCGTCGCACAAGATCATACATTGCAGTTAACTTTATAACAGCTCTTTTCTTTAAACTTAGAGACTTTAATTTTTATACTCCCCAAATTCCGTTATACTCTTCAAGTAAATACTTTTACCAAAAATTAAAACGATTACTCGATTACTTCCGAACATAATGAACAGCTTTAATAGTACTTAATTTTGTAGTTGGAACTTTCATTGTTTTCGCTTGGAACGTCTACATTCATTCTGTTACTAAAAATGCATATTTCGTCCATCTCGATAACGCCACTTTTAATAATTCGTCACATTCATGAAAACAATGCTAAGATAGAACTTTAAGGACTTTCATTGCTCAATCAGTCGAAAAATGAGGTTGAGTAATTCTAATAGAGTAATACTATGTTCCCCGAAAAAAATCAGGTATATCGGCGGAGAAATTGAAGTGAAGTTATTCGTGTATGGTTTACTTGAGGCGCCACACAAGAGCATTATGCGTAAATAACTTGACGCTGCAGCAATGGTATCCACACAGATCCTCTGATATAGTCCTCAATAAGTTATCGTATGGGCTCAGCAATCACAATACTCTATCTTATGAACATCGTGCTTTGTCGGCCTACTAATTCATAGTAGCGTACCTACATCTAATGAGGTTCGGGACGGAAGTATTTTAGGAGGCCACAATCTTTAAGTCACACAAAATTATCTTTGCAACAACAAGTGCATATCAATTGCACCAGTGAATTTTGAAAAGAAAAAAAAAAGAAATGGAAATTTGAAATTTATTTTATTACAAATATTACTTATATTTAGTTTTATAAAAAAATTGAATATATTTGTGTTCAAATTTACGAGTATTTATGAATTTTGCTGACCCATTTGGTGCCCCTCAGAGGTTGAGGCAGACCGCCTCCTCCATCCCCGCCTAGGTACGCTACTGCTAATTTGTACTGAGGACTCGCAGACATCCTGTATTAGGGATGTAAATCGTTATCTAAAGTTTTGAGATCTGGCCAGCGTCACTGCTTGTTCGCCTCCATAAATAGCTAGCAAGGCGCTCAGTTTTCGAGAAAACACGCAAATTTCGATCGGCGATTGGATACGAAGATTTAGAATGTTCACCAAATACGAAATATTCTCTATATCTAATGGTTGGAGAGAAGCGTACGTAGGCCCCTGAGAAGTACAAGATCAGTGTGACACATTCGAAACGAATGCATTTTTTACAATCATTTATTTCACTTCACCGGTTTATATGTTTGGGTAATCTTACAACTGAATTTTAAACCAGATCTTCCCAACCGATTGAGCTGAAATTTAACACACATATATAAACCCGATATCATGATGTTTATTTCAAATAATAATCTTTTTAAGTTTTTTTAGTTACGATTTTTAATTCTGAGATAACTCGTGACCGATATTTCCGGGAAGCGTCCCCTGAAATGCAAAGAAAATATATATTTGGCAAGTACTTTCTTACCAACCAATCACTGTCCTATGGAATTAATTGGTATTTACTTTTATGAATATTTCGCGTAACAAGCTTTTTGAAATCAAATAATTCAACAAAAAATATTAAATCATTTTCAGTGGTAATGATAGCAAGTAAGTTTCTTTTTATTAGTATCTACTTATGTGAAATATGTATGAAGGTATAAACATTTGACATTGCATTACCTTCATAAAAACCTAAACTTTTTTATTCGTTTTAGTACATGGATTTAATAAAATCTTGAGCTCACCCCGAATTATGCGTTAAGAACAGATATGTAACATTTTAATGATATTTTACACACACCTACTAGTGTAGTCAAAATCATTTAGATAAATTGGAAGGCATCGGAGATGATGATCGCCACACTGGGTTATTGAATTTCCACCCCACCATCGCCACACTGGGTTGCATATATAGGCCTTGGTGTGCATCTCTGCGGTTTACTGCGTAGCCTATGCTATTTTTAATTTAAGCGTTTAAATTGTGATATCAAGAGGCACAGAAATTAAAATCAGTACGAGCATAAAAATGACAAAATGTAACTCGTCTGAAAGGTATTTCTCTTGGGCGTAAATTCATGTTTTATAAAATGTTGAAGTAAAAACGATTCCTATACCACGGAAACCAGCCCTGAAGACTTTATATCTTAAATGGGAGTTTAAGATATGAGTAAAATGGGAGTTAAAGATTTCAAGGATCTTAAATTTTAAGAGAGAAATTGGTTGAATGATGAACGTTTGGAATACTTTTTTCTTGCATTGTGTGGTATGAAAGTGGAAACTTGCTGATGGAAGACAACAAAGGCAAGTATATCTTTGTATTTAATTTGTATCACTGAAAGTGGTAATTTTAAAACTACTTTACTTTCATTGTTCTCGTAGGTAAGATTGACGGAAAAAAAATTATAATTTGGTGAGATTTTTAATATAAATTTCTTACTGTACTTTCATTCCTTACCTTGAAAAATACTAAAAATAATCAACTACTTAAATCAATTGCATTTTAAAACAAAAAATAATGAAATCATAAATACTATAATACCAACTTTGTCTACGCTACAATACAACTGCACAGTATACTCGAGAATGTATTGAGAGTTAATTGTAAGTGAAATGAATACTGTCAGTGAAATGATGCTAAAAAGAGGTTAACGTAATTTTTACTTGGTTAAAAAAAAATCATTGGGTTAGGAGAAGAGAGCGCCTCATAGAAATACCCACAAATTTTGTTGCAACTGTCCTCTATATCTTCACAAAGGGTCCAGTTAAAGGAACAAAGGTTCATAAGTCATAAGTTCTAATCATCGACCAGCATTAGCTCGTCTCGAATTAACTTTCCTTATTGACTCATGAAATGTTAAATATCTCTCGTACCCTAGCATCACCTGTCACTCTTCTCACTTTCACCTAAATTATTCAGCTACTTCACCTTATCTCTGGTTTCGCGGCGTATCTATCTCGCAGATTTTTTCCTGCTCGAAATTTAATTCCCTTCCCCGATGCTATAAATTATTATGTACGGTTTTGGTGATGCGCGATACTGATTGACTTTTCACACTTCGGGCAAACATCACTCCCACTTTATTTCTTTTCCTCTCAGGAATCAGGACTGATTCTATTTAAATTTGTCACTCTCATTTAACTTTCGGTAGAGTATGTATCTTCAACCCGCTCTTTGATGTTTCCTTCGTGATTGCTCACCTTTCTGGGCCGCATCCATCATCATGCTCTCAACATTCTATAGTAACTCTTATTGTCATCTCTATAGGTCTTTAAATCCCTCGTTTTCTCCTCTATCCACCCCTCCCGTGTGTGATAGATCAGTTACCGTCAGGACATCCTCCCTTTCTGGTACGCCACCACTTCTGCCAACGTTTTCCAACCACCCCTCGCCTGTGTGACGTCTACAACCGCCTTCCACGGTATCCTTTGGAAACGATTCTCCCAACGACTAATGCCTCCCCTGCCATTCCACCTCTAGCTATCTCCACCTCTGCCTTTATCCATCCCTCCGATTCGTTCTATGCCTCCTCTACCAAGGTCAAGGCCGAATGTGCCGATCTCGCAGAACGGGGAGAAGAGAGCGCCTCATAGAAATCGATGGAGCCTCGCGGGCCCGGCGACGGCGGGGGGCGCCTGGGTGGGTGAGCGAGCGCACCAAGTAGTCGCCACTTGACTCGCTGTTGCGCGCCCTCGCGAGTGTGCGCACTGTGCGGCGAAAAACAATAAGTGCGCGGATCGCGCACGTTCCTCGCAGCTTTGCTCCAACGCAGTTCACGCGTACGTCGGGAGTCGCTCTGGCAACCATCCACGCACGCGCGACCATCCTCGTTGCGTGCCGACTTCCAGTTGCTGCGCACGCCGCCAGAGATCACGTCGGACAGGCGGGTGAGTCAAGAGTTCGCACGCGCGACCCTGCAACTGTGCTCCATCATTTCTCGTTCTGTTTACATTTTACGGTTATGTTTAAGCCTTTATTCGTTCTACTAATAATATCAGTTATTTTCGTCCATATTCTCCTACCACTCATTAGTTATTAAATTTATTTGGACGCTTACATGAATATGCAACCTAAATTCGTCCTGTCAGTAAAACACTAATTATATACCTATTACGTGGTTCATGATACTCCTGATTGTTCATAAATTGAATGTTTTCAGTTGTGAAAAGATATGCTATTTTTTAATTGCAGGCTTAAGTTCTTTTGTCTTCTCATATGCAATATGAAAATTTTTCTTAACAAATACTGATAATTTGTTTAGTCTGTCGGGGATTTAGAAACATCATCATTTACTTGTGGGTTCCCGTTTCTGCTTTCTCGTCAGCTCATTAAGCTCAAAAGCTGCCATTATTTCCTCCCTTCCGTCCATCTCTTTCTCGGTACGCAACTCCTCCTGTGGGCGCGCAGTTCTCAGCTGGCTGTTGACATCGAAACTTCAGTCCGCGCTTAGTAGGGGCAGTGGATAGAGGGCAAGGGGATGTAGCACACTGTTTTACCACTAAGCTCTCAGTAAGACCACTACTTACAATTTCTATAAATATTTTCATATATATAGAATATATATATGTGTGTGTGTGTGTTGAGAATCTTCATATGTTTATAATAGTGTTCATAACAGTTAGAGCGGAGATGAGTTCATGATGGTGCTCGTATATGCTCAAATCTTTGGGACGCGCAGGTGTGTCGAAAATGAAATAATAACAACAAAAATTTCTTATCGATTTATATACCAGAGTTGGGGAAGATACAAGCCATAGATCCATTATGATAAAATTACTTATAGTTTCAAATACTTATTAATCATTGACTCAATTAAAGATTATTGTTTAAATAATATGTATACACAGTTTCTTCTGTTTCGTATCTCTCTGAAGTGCATATCGCCGGATACAGTGATCACCTTGCTCAAGTATTGACTATTAATAATAAACTAAAACCACTTAAAATTTACAAGAGAGTTTAATGACATAAATAAATCCATATTTATAAATTATTTGCGTGAAGAAATATGGAAAGATGTTTACAATTGCCAAAACACCGACGACAAATTCAATGTATTTATCTCAATATTCCTAAAATATTACAACTCTAGTTTTCCCATAAAACGCAAGTTAATTAACACAAAGAAATACAATAGATGGATCACCCAAGGGATAAGGATTTCTTCAAAAAACAAACGCCGTTTATATTATCTTTCAAAACGCTATAACCAACCACCCGAATTCCATAATTATTTTCGTAAATATAAGACTATTCTTCGAAAAGTAGTCTATGCAGCTAAAGTAATGGAAAACGACAGGCATATACTAAAATCGAACAACCGGATGAAAGCCATGTGGAATATTGTTAAAAATTACACGTCAACTTCTGAAAATCGCGAAGAAAATGTTTCTTTACTAAACGATGGCAAAATCGTAACAAATCGTCAGGACATCGCAAATTTGTTTAATTCTCACATCTCAAAAGTTGGTAAAATAACGAACTCAATATATCCAAATCAATGTCCTCCAATTATATCCACCCACGTACCCAATTCTATGTTCACTTCCGAAACTAACGCCAGTGAAGTCATGGGAATCATCAGCTCCTTAAAAAACAAATTTTCACGAGGCATAGATGATATACCTGAGTTTATTGTTAAATCTTCGTCCCACGCTATATTAAATCCACTCGTAAATATTTTTAATAGTTCTTTATCGGAAGGGGTGTTTCCCAATATATTTAAGAGAGCTAAAGTGAAACCTTTACACAAGAAAGGAAACAAACTTAATATTGGAAATTACCGACCAATATCACTAATACCCACTTTCTCAAAAATCCTAGAAAAATTGTTCTATAAGCGTCTTCTAGATTTTTTATCAAAAAGTAAAGTTTTCTCTGATGATCAACACGGTTTTAGGAAATCCTTTTCCACCACAAGCGCCATATTTTAATTCTTAAACAATGTTACCACATCTCTAGACCGTGGAGAAAATCCTAAGGGTATTTTTCTTGATTTATCCAAAGCATTCGATGTCATCGATCACGAAATTCTCCTCTCCAGATTGCATTCTTTAGGCATTCGTGGACTTCCACATCAATGGCTAACTTCTTATTCGAAATATCCTATACTAAAAATAAAATACTTCTGCGTTGTCTTTCAGAAACAAAGACACTTACTTGCGGAGTACCCCAAGGATCAATTCTCGGCCCTATACTCTTTTTATTGTATGTGAACGACATGTCATCATCCACATCAGATTGCAAAATGGTTCTTTTTGCTGATGACACTAATTTACTATGTAAACAC
>NNCF01129305.1:529145-625050 GCA_002313205.1 Laupala kohalensis
ATAATCTATAGTTCGATAATAACTTACATGTAATTTTTTGCTTAAAATTACAAACATATTGACATTCTATTAGTATTATAACTCGCAGCTAACTTTTTATCTTATCTAGGAATTTTTGTTGAATTTTTTGAATCCGCCTCTGCCTTAGGGCCCTAGATCGGAATTGATGGGATGGTCCCTTGCTTGCTTCCGGAGAGTAAATTAGTTTTGTTTTTCCTCCACGTGGTCATACGCAGTTTGTACTGTTTTTTGACAATAAATTTATTATTATTATTATTATTATTATAATTGATGGTATGGTCCCTTCCTTGTTTCCGGAGTGTAAATTAGCTAATTTTCACAATATTTAGATTTCGATTGTCTTATTCTATTTTAACAAGATCATTCAACCTACTACATGTCTTAATTATAGACAATCAATCAACTTACAGAATTACTCTTTTCTAAATCTTCATTTAATAAAGATGTTACATGTTATCTTTCATTAAATACAGTTGATGACGAGTTCGCCTACGTTTCGAGGTATATTGACCTCATTATCAGGGCTTTTTAAGAATACATAAAAGCAGACATTATAACAGGTTCAAATGAATAATACATACATAATAACTCCATGTCAAGTAACAACACTTCTTTCAGACTCAACATATTCGCAATATAACTACAGTGTTTCAATATTCTATAACATTCACACAATTTATCTACATTATTTACAGATTATACAATTCATTATAACATACCTTGTTATTAATACAGAGATGTACTGCATTTCACTTATAAATTTTTTTAAATTTATGTACAATTAAAAACATGTTAGGAAATTAAAAATGTTCAACCTTCCCTGTCAAGTGCTTCTCATGAACTGTTACATGAATTTTCAGTTTGAGAAACATTAGCATAAATATATTTCCTAACAACTTAACAAAATTAAAACTTAACTTTATTTTTTAGTAAAATGAATAAACTGTCAATCTTTAGTGAATATATTACTTTCTAGCAGTGTATTCATGTTATTGTTTGTTTTTATATGAAAACTCTCTAAAATTACCTAGAATTCTTGTGTTTCCAAAACTCATAACACGTTTATTCATTTTACAATGGTGGCTTATGCCACTTTTATTTTCATTCTGATTTTTTAAATTCCCTTCATGTTCCTTCAGTCTTGTAGCTAAAGACCTTTTTGTTTGTCCAATATATTTCATGTTACAGTCATTACATGGAACTGAATAGACTATATTGTTTTGATTTAGTGTTTCTATTTTGTCTTTATGACACTTAACAAATTCAACTTTATTAGTATATATTTATAGTAAATTACCATTTATTCATAATATAAATAGTGAATTAAGATAAATAGTAGAAGATTTCAAAATAACTATTGTATACAGTATGATCAATAAAATGGTCCTTAGCTGGCCTGATCGATATATATACAACAAATAAATTACAACTTACCCTTTTTACGGACGATTACAATATACAATTACATCGTATTATATTGTTCTTATTAAAATACACAACGTAACGACTCGTGGTTTGTGTCGTTGTTAGGGGAAAACAAATTGTAACAAGAAACATGAACGTAGCAACATATTTTAGTAGGCACAATATACATCGTAATCGTAAAAGGTCGTCCGTTGTTATTTATTTCTTTATAGTAGGTCTACTTCTACTATTTAAGAAATACGAAAATAGTCACCATGGTGTTTATTGCAAAATAAACAATAAATATTAATTTAAACATTTTCATTACATATAGCTATATGTTTTACAATAAATGCGTTGTGTAGTTAGCTGGCAGTTGCAACGATGCTCTGTATAAGACTTGCGCGAAGCATGCCAGTTTTCGTCCTGAAGTGATCTTGCTCTTTATATCCCAACTCACGTTCCCCTACTCCTGCCCGCTAACGCCCGCTCCGCTGACGCTCCGCAAATGTGTCTTTGCACAAGCGGAGCGATTCTTGAGCGGAGAAATCGCAAGCGTGTCTTTAACCTTAAGGCGGCTCCACACATTCGTCATTCGACGAATCCCGAGCAACCGCTCGCCGAATAGCGAATAGTGTGGATGGGTTGCTCGCTATTCGTCGCAACACGAATACCGGTGCTCTCCATTTCCCGCAGCGTGTCGGTCCTTTGAGACACACCAAAGGAAGCCGAGCATAGGCGAATATACGCCAGTGACCTGTTCGTGGTACTGTCCACATATTCGTGCTTTTAGGAACACCAAGGATAGCAAATATACGAACATTACGATTTCAAGTTATTTCGAGTAAATCGCTGAAAAGTCTAATTATTTGTAATTTTTCTCCTTATCGTATAAAGTAATTTATAAGTGTTTTAGTAGTGATAAAATAGTGAATTTGGAGGTAATAAAGTAGTGATGAAGTAACCTTATTTATTATCCCCAACGTAGCCATATGCAGTTTGCAACTGCTTTTTGGCAATAAAGTTTATTTGATGAGTGATTTAAGCCAAAAATATTTTTATTCACTATATTTTACTTTTTATTAAGCTTCTTTACATTGTTTTTATTAAGGTTTATTATAAATAATAAAAATATAACATTTAAATGTAATGAATAATATTTCAATAAATAAATATAGAGGACTGTTGTAGAGACACAAATTAAGATATTTATACAATATTGATTCTTTTAGAGTGGATAAAAACCATAATGATTGTACGGGTCTTAAAATTCAAGAAAACCAATTACTACAGCTATATCCATATGGAATAAAAACTAGCTTATTAATTATTTAATTTAACTGATTTAATTAAGATTAGATAAGACCCATTTACTTAACATCATTTCACAAGTCACAACTTCATATGCAGCAGAATGTGCGATTACTTCAGATTCATTCTCCATAACCTCTAATCACCAACACGAATATTCGTCGTTCCCAGAGCGATCACATGCTCGGCATATTGCTTATGTCTGGATCAGTGTGCTCGCTAATAGGCGAATACTCGGGAAATACCCCAAGCAAGTCGTTGTTGCTCGGGATTCGCTTTCGGTTGCTCGGGGTTCGCCGAATAACGAATGTGTGGATCCGACTTTAGGGAGTGCAAAGATAAAACAAAACTAACCCAACAATTGACCAACTGAAAAGTCGAAAAACAACAATGTAAATGGTCAGTTAACACGAAAAATAAATCAAAACAAAATTATAGAAATAAGATGATATTCTATTCTATGTCTGAAATTTTGATTCTTCCACAAAAATTCATGATTAAAGTTGATGCGATGTCGGGAAGCTACTGAATGGTTATTGCTGATAATGTTAGATTTATGTTCCTTGATGCGAGTTTCTATCCACCTTTTGGTTTGAGCAATGTAAACCGAATTACAATCTTTGCGAGAAATTTTGAGAACTACTTTCTTTTGCTTATTGGCATGAATCTTATATTTACCCTTATTTATTAAAAATATCAGACTATTGTCAGATTTCAATATTAATTTTATATCAATATCTTTTAACATCTCCTGCAAAGTGGAAAGCAATTTCTTATGGAACTGAAAAGTTCTGGAAGTGGTACGTTGTGGTCTAGGGATAATGGTAAATTGTTTTTGTTATTAAAAATGTGTTCTTGGTCTACGTTGTACTTGGTCCATTAGAACAAGTGGGTTTTTAATACCAATTAAAAGATAATTTATGGTTATCACGAAGCAGATACGTCTCGGAAATTTAATTTGGAATTAAATTGTTTCTAAATAGAAAATTGAATTTGGGATGAAACTTATTGAACATGTTATATTGAATATTATGATAAATTTATGTAGAGTTTGTTTTGTTTTTGTTTCTTTTTTTTTTTGGTTTGGTGTTTTATGTAATTTTATTCATGACGAGTTACCAGGATGCGGGACTATTTATTTATTCCTGACGAAGGCCGAAATCCGGGTAAAAAACGTTGTGAGTGAAGTACATTTTTTTTTTAAAGGTTGCAAAAGTTTGCAATTTAATAATATAATATGTAATAATATGATATAATGATAGATAGCACTACTATTGGCCTAAAATATTCTAGTAACTATACAAAAATTTGAAAATTGAAATTTCTTTAATTTGAACTTTTCATTAGTCGAATTATATTTTGAATTGCCAAGGTTTCACTCTAATATGCCCCTGAGGAAGAGCAGGAAGATGTCAAAATAATTGTTACTGAGAGCAGCCAATTGTGCACAACACGTTTCACCTCTTTGTAAGTCCTGAAATGCTTTCCACTCAGACTCTGTTCCAGTGTTTTGATTTACCGCTAGGAACATTGTCTAATATAGTGGATGGGGATGGAACACCTTAGATCAGAGCCATTCACATCGATCAATCGCGAACAACAAGCTCCGAGGTGCAGGAGAGCAAATGGTCAGAACGGACGGAATGAGCATAGATGCGACGTTGTCAGTTACACTTGCGCCACTATTACTATTGCGTAAAAGTCAGTTGTCCCAAACACTATCCTTATCTTCCATCTCTGAATAGAAGAATTTTTACCTTTCTGTTGATTGTGGGGAATATTCCAAACGTGAAATATTAATCCACATAAATAAGTATAATTTACAGCGGCAGAAGCAATCGAAAAATACTTTGGATCAAAAGTTGTTTAATTTGATTGTATTATTTTAAGTTATTTTCTTGTAATAAAACATTCTGCAAAATAGTTATTCAGTTTTATTCACTTCAATACAATTGGTCTTGGAGCAAGAGCAACCCTTGCTGGTCCGTAGAGCGCTAGTGTGAGCGGTCCTGTCGTAAATATTTGGAATGGAGGTTGGAAAGAGAAACAGTGAGACTTTTATGAATTGAAGAGACTTCTAATACTGCGGTGTTTCTGGTCTGTAACCATCTTGTTCGTGTTCTATCTCATGACTTTCACCTATATCATGACTTTCGATACAATGTTCTCCCTGCATTATTTCTTTGTTTATTGACGATTCCAAGTCCCGTAAAATTCTACGATCTATCAAAATACACCTGTCCAATCGAATGTTCTCACTACTTTGTCATTGGTCTTGATTTTTCATATTTCTCCGACTTTGATTGGGACGTAGAATGTTCTAACTAAGCAGGGATCTTCCTCCTTGCACTTTTTTGAAAAGGCATGTTTCACTGTTTTTACTTCGGTAGACAAATAAAAATGTTCATTTTTTTGAACACAAATACTTTAACAGTCTCAGACAGAGTAAGATTGAAATATAATGTCTTTATAAAATTTAAAGGAAACAAACTGTTATAAGTGGTTGCCGTGCTTAAACAGTTGGTCACCTTACTCTCTATGAAATTTTCACTTGTGAATACTTGAAGTAAATTTCATCAAATCAAAGAAGTGTAATAGAAATATTTTATTACTAATGGTGAAAAAGTACAATTAGTATTATCAAAGGTGCCAGAAGAAAATATATCACAATACATATATATTATTATATATGCGTAATTCTATATATTATTCCGTTCTTGAGGAAACTTTTACTATTATAATGAAGGGTGCCAGAAAATCGGTTTTCCAATTTCCGCATTATCCGCCAGTTATTTGAGTGCGTCGTTTGAAAATTTGAATAACTTAAAGCGATTGTTTTATATTTTCATGTAATATCTGTAAGTAGACATGTCTCCTGAAAAGCCATTGGGATTTCTTATTAAAAACCGGTACATTATCTAGTGATTAGACGTATTGATGGTTCCACTTGGTTCTCATATGATTATGATTGTAAAATATTTGTTTTCCCCCTCTCCAGTGTATGACTTACTTTCCACATTTCATTTTCCTAATTTTAGTACCTCATACAACCCAAACTCATCATAATATCTCTGTATCCAGGGATTTTGCTGAGGTTTCATAGCAGTGTTTGTTTCTGCAAGGTAACAATTTTTTCTTGCACTTATTCTCTACCTCCACCTATGAGAAATTGATATATTCCCGACGTCGGATTGTTCATTAAATATTCTCATTCACGTGCTTTTTTTCTTCTTCAACGTTTTAACTTCCTACATTCAATACCTTCTTTATCATTCCGTCATCAACTTCTCTTCTTTTGAAAGAAGTAGCCCCAAGTTCGATGTAGAACGTGTTGGCTTTGTGATCTTGGTGGACACGCCAATTGAGGTGTATCTTCATACCACATCTGTATACAGGTAAAACCACTTATCCTTTTCACGTGTATTTACTCGCTTTTGTTCACACACTTCAAGTGTCCCTGCAATCTAGAATTAAATACACAGGAGTAGGATATATTGTCTAATAATAGTTACAAGCTGTGTAAGATCACATGGATAACAATAAACTAATGGACTCTCGCGAACCAAACAAGTGACCATACCATCAATTTCGATCAAGGGGCCCAAGGCAGTGCTGGGCTTTCTCCCATCTCTATCCTTTCAGTAATTTAAGGCTAAAGTAAGAAGTTTTTGTGCGATAAATGTGGGGTATTTCTCCTTACAAGAATTTCGAAAGCTAGGGTAGCCGGTCCATGACATTATTCCTGCTAAGGTCGGTGTAAAATCAGTTAACGTGTCGCAGAGGCATTGGGTTTGACATTCTCTTTTTGGCTGCATCTAAGGACCCTATTTTAATATACCATTGATGACCGACCACTTATCACCTATAATGACTAACGTTGTCAAGCAGCATTGTCTAAATAGGAACTTATTACACCACAGTCACTACTAACTGGCGTTGGATGAACTCCGCTACTGCTCGGTTTCTCCAAGATCAATGGCGTATACTCATATGTAGACAATCTAGATAAATAGAGAGTAGATAAATAAGTATGTTATATGACGAATTCAGACACTCTCGGTCATGAGTGACCTAGCATAGGGCCCTCATTGGAGAAACTTGATCGTACCTGGTTGGGGAATTAACAAGAAGAAATGCCTCAACTAATCTTCCAACCGTGTCGCAGGGATGCCGTTCGGCGCACTGCCTGTACTGGAAGTGGACGGAAGACCAGTGGCTCAATCAGCAGCCATTGCACGTTTCCTGGCACGACGTGTGGGTCTGGCTGGGGATGACGATTGGGCTGCAGTTCAATGCGACGCACTCGTTGATGCACTGGCGGATCTAAAGCAAGGTATGTTGTAACTCGTCGAAACACAATTGGTAACTGCTCAAACGAAAAACGCATACTCATTTCTTATTTATATTGATACTATTTAGAGAAAAAACTTTAATCTGTCAAATATAAAATATTGCCATTAATTAATAATATCAAATGAACTTTTTCTGTCAGATTTTAACCACACACTGGAAAAACATATTTATATTAATCAGTGAAGACATACTTCGCTACTCTTATGTACATTTGTATGCATGTAATGGTAAACCTTGTAAGAATAAATAATTATGTCTTATCGACTGAAAAAAAAATTTTTTTTACATGGCTAACATAATTGTACACAATCAACTTCCGTCGCAAATCAAGAATTTATCACGCTATTATAGATATTTCATAAAATTTGTGTGGAAATGCAAATATGGATATTTCATAATATCTGGACGCTCGATCTTTTCAGTAATGAAAATTACGTATCTATTTCAGTAATGTGGTGATTTTGCAATTCATACTGCAATATATACTACAAAGTTTCGTATTCTGTAGAATCCATTATATACGTATTTTCTCATATTAAATAGTATCATTTGCATGTGAGAAACACACTTATATCTGAAGAATAGGAAAGTTAAATACGTTATGTAGAACAAATAGAAAAAAACACCACTTTCTAAATGGTTTACATGGTTAACATGGCTAACGTACGTTATATAGTAAAACACTTTTGCGTAAATGTCATCTATAAACGTCATATCACACTATTTCTTCATTTTGTTAATTTCACAACATTGATCAATGCTTTTTTATGGAAATCTGCATTTTTAAATTTTGTTGGTTACCATGTTTTACAGCCATTTACATTCATATTATATCAGAATTTAATACTTAATGAAATAAAGTATTCTACATATTATATGTTTTTTTAATAAATGGAATATGCAAAACAGAGGAGAGGGTCATGAAGAGGGTAAATCTCTTCCTTGGGTAACTGTGCGTGGGCGCAGCTCTGTTCCAGTGGCGCACGGAGGAGAATCCAAAGCTGAAAGAAGCTCGCAAACGGGAATTGTTGCGGGATACATTGCCTTTTTATTTGGATCGCTTCGAGAAAATCGTCGCAGACAACGGAGGATTCGCGGTCGCCGGACAGGTAGAGTATATTTCAACTACACTGAGTTTATAATTCAAAGCGATTTGTGTACCCTACTCTTACACAAAATAAATCAATAAAACATTTTATAAAATTTTGGAAATGAATTGTAATGAAGGACGCAGTGGAGAAAATAAAACTTCGGAGCTCCGATTGTACAAAAATCCAAAATAGTTTCAGGGATACGTTGGAGGCGTAATGAATGATGCAGAATGTTCTGGATTACGCGAAAATCATTTTTTGTCCCCCAGCTAAGTAACATAACAAGTAAAACTCAGAATTTTTCTCCTAGGCAATTCTTTAAAGAAATTAATAGAAAAAATTGGGTTTATGTTACAGCTATCATTGTTATCTACGAAGAATACTGAAATAGAGTTTATGTATAATACTACAAAGATAAACGTTGAAATATTCAATAGCTACGTTGAATTTTCCTTGAAATGGAGTAAGTCATGAGTATAAATCATTTTATGAATATGAATGTAAATCAATTGCGAATTATTACTTTGTCCCACAGCACAACCCTTTTTGATGGGAAGCAAAAACAATTCCTAGGGAGAAGCAATTAAAATACCTAGGGCGAAGTAGAGATTTGGGAGATAAGACCTAAAACATGTTAACAGTATAATTGACAAGATTTGGATTGTATGCATGACTTTTCTTTTACAGCTGACGTGGGCAGACTTCGTTTTCGCTGTGTCGTTGGAAAACTTCGAGCTGATGTTCGGCGCTGGGGCGCTGGGACCCTACCCGGCTCTGCGATCTCTCAAGGAGAGGGTATTTGCTCTGCCACGCATCGCTGCTTGGGTGCAGCGCCGTCCAGTAACCGAGTTCTAGGCATCAAGGTAGTGACCTGAAATGTGAAACAGCCCTATCTTTTTTTAGAAATTAGTGAATATAAACGTTTTTATTATATTTGATTATGCCAATGTTTCGTTTTTATAAGATTTTCAACATTTCCGGCCACACTTCTAATTTAATCATACATCTTAATATCATTCGAGTTGATGGTGAATTCAATACTTGAAACATTCTGTTTCAGTGTATAATTCCCTAAATATCAGAAGGCAACTGTGTACACATATTTTGTACCCATGAAAGTGCAATAACTGGATGCATTTTATCACAACCATGTGTTCATTTATAAACACAAATGGACCAAATGTTTGAACTGGTTCTTTCCAGTAAATATCTCATCGTATTTTCACATATAACAAACCTTTAATAGTCAACATCAAATGGAAATAAAAATACAATTTTTGAATTCTGCAATTTCAAAAACTAAAAATCGACATTTTTTGCTAAGTCAAAGTTCTCCTAGGTATGCAAGGGCACATTCGATCTCAAGACCAAGTCCCCGAATTTAAGATCACAAAATAAACTAGTCACAGACATACAAAACACATTTTACACATTATTCAACGAATGTACGTAAAATATTATACATGAGTTATGAATGTAATTCATCACTGAGAGAGAAAAACGTTTTTTCGTGTCTCGTGTAGAAAGTCAAAATTTCTCTCAATCAAAATTTCTTTTCGTCATCATAACTACGAAACTACGAAATGGAAACAGAACAAGTTAACATGACAACAAGGGAAAAGTTTATGGATATCAATCAGACTGTTTATTAGTAGATTTTCTTTAATTAATTATAATATTTAACAAGAAGACTATGCTATGAAAGAAAGCGAACTTTAAAAAAACATCTGCTCTTATCTCACGTAGGACGGAAAGTTACGCCACGAGAAAGAACTACCGCTTGAGATAACTTATCAAGACGCGGGAGATAGGTTGAGACCGAATTTTTCTTCGCATGTCTTTCTGATGAATATGTTTTATGCAAATGGATTGCAAACTCCGGATAAAAATGTCCGGCTGGTCCGGACGTCTGGGATCTCTCCACACTCTCTTGCGTCCGTTAAGCACTTCCGATTCGTAAAGATCATTTTACAAAACTAAAATGATCACAGGTTTTCTCAAAATAAAAATAAATGGTTCCGAATGAATAAAATTATAAACCTTTTCCTAGACTAAATATACATTTCACTCATAACGTTTCTGCCAGGATTTTGACCTTCGTTGTGTGAGTGAAATATAGTTTTTTGTCATAAAAGTTAATTTAATAATATAATGATGACATACGTAAATAGATAAAACTCGAATGAATATATTTATCGTCTACAGAATAGTGTTTAGAGATTTAAAATAGCTTAATATTACTGATCTGAGTTCCTAATAGGTATTATAGTAAAAGTAAAACAACTTTAATAAACTATTTCAAGTAATAAAACAAAGACAAACCAATTAGGCGACTTGAGTCGTTAAGCTTCTAAGGTAGTTTGTTTCTTAGCTTAGAATATGATCTATTTTCAAATGTGTGAAGAAAAGTTAGATACGCATACATAGCTAGAACTTAAGGCCACAAAACCACGTGATGCTAGGGGGTAAACCGGCTGGTAGAGGAAATTCAGTGACGCACTTGGGAGAGAGCCGTAGTGGCCCTTCTCCATGTGTGGGACTCGCAGAGAAACTTAGCGCTCTCCTAAAATCCCTCCTGTACCCTCTGAACCAGTAGAAACTGGAACTTCACCCCGGTACCGCTATTTGTGGATGAGCAGCACTAATAATTGTGCGCAGCTAGCTGAAAGTCGTGATCTTTTAGTAAAGAGTTACGATTTATCCGATGAGATATGTCACTGCAATATCATATCACTTGGATTTTTCAGAAGCTTATTGTAGGTTATACTCCAAATCTCCGGGCTTAGTACCGAACATTGGGTGTCTCTAGCTGTAATCGCCTTCTTGTGTTGCCCATCTTTGGTATCGTAGATCAGCACCCGATCGTTTAGTTAACTTTTTATCATGCGAAGCAGATTCTGAGCTACTTGGAAACTTCTTGTTAATGCATCAGTAACGTCAACTCACCTCAGGAAGTCGATGTTTGTTAGCGTAATTAATGTTTTGAAAGTATGTGTGCAAACATATGGTTGTTAAGTGCTTTAAAAGTCGATTACGAAATTTGATAGTCGAGAGCAGACGTTATGTGTCGAGAGAAGCGAATGGGGAAACTCCCTAAATTACCTAAAGTTTATTTCATAGTTTTACTTCAAAGAGCTCATTTAAATGAATTCTTGAGGTAAAAAACAAAAATATTCCGAGGGAAGGTCGGTAACTGGTGTTCAGGAGTGGATTGCTTGGGGTATCAGACTTTGAGGGTAGGTGGCAAAGATTTGGAGTATTAAAAAATATTATTTGACTCTAAATAATTCATACATTTAAAATTCAGTTGAATTAATATTGCACATGATTATAGTCTTCAGTTAGTAATCAGTAAATTAAAGAAATAATCTTTTCTAAAATTTATTTAAACCTTACTTTCTTTACATCATCTTACAAAGTCACAATTATGGTAACTCAATCATTTAAACCCCGTCCTCAACAAGATCACTCGGGGGACTCATGGTCAAAAGAGCAATAAACGAATGTACTCTCCGGAAACAGTCAAGGAACCATTCTATCAATTCCACTAAAGGACCCAAAGGCAGTGGCGGATTTCATATTCCTACAAGGAGTTATTTAACTGTAACGAGCTATTATCTTATCAGTAAAAATTCAAGGAAAATCATAAAAAAATACAGATGATAATTCCACCTAAACATACATCCGCCTCCACACGAAGAGAAACTGGAGAAATGGCCGGGCTCAGGATGGAGGTTCAGAGATAATGTACGTACACAACCGTGCCAAGGTAGCGTACAGATATGTACAACTTTTCTAACTAGTACGAAATAAAACAACATGCATGAAATACATCAATAATAAAGTGTAAGAGGAATTAATATCACCCAACAATAACTAGAATTATATGGCCGTTGTTTAAGCAGAACTCACTAAGCTTAAAAATTACGATTTTGAGATAAAACCACAGGATTATTGACTCCGTTGCTGAGTAATTAAGTTGTCTACATTTCACAAAGTCCTAATTGATACGTAGGTAAGTCAATAAAAAAAGTGGCAAAGTTGGATAGAGGCAATGTAATCGAAGTATCTTCCTGAGATTTATTTCACTTTTCGACATAATCATCCTGTACATTCAGATACTAAGCCTATCCTTTACAAGTCCTTGAAAGCCGGTGGCAAAGACGTCTTTTGGTTGCTGTCGCAGTCAACGAGTAACCTCTTGGATTAAGACATCATCAGTTTCAAAATGACGGTCACCAAAATGAATTTAAAGGGGCTCAAACAGATGAAAATCACATGGGGTTAAGACGAAATGTTCGTAAACTGCTCCTGCGTTGGTCTTTCTGTTCTTCTCGTGTACACTCATGCATCTGCTGGAAAATAATTAAAACGGTGTAAGGGAAACTGACGTTTGCCACTAATATATTGACTTGCCCTCGTACTTTTACCATCAGGTAGAAATCACTAAGTGAACTTAATGAATTTTAGCAGATTTACAGTCGATGTGCATGAATTGCTATGAGGACTTCATGATTTTTAGAAGATTAATTCAGAAATATTTTATTTCAGAGTTCAGTTATTCATCTCACATAGGCGTTGGTGTATTGTCCTGATGTTTTGAATTGCAGCGGCGTTCTACTAGTTTCTTTTTTTCTTAATTTTCGATTCGAAGTTCATACTATGAATTGTAAGGTGTGTGATGTAACTTTAACCAGCAAATTTAGGTTTGGACACCCTTCTAGATTGTTTTGTCTTAAAATAAGACATCCATTAAAATTTCGGTTAAAAAAATATATTTTAGGGGTCACTAATGAGCAACTTTGGACGGGGCACCCTCCCATTTCATTGTATATCTTAAAATAAGACTTCCATAAAAATTTAATAATTAATAATTAAATTTTAGGAACCTTTGCCAAGAATTTAATTTTTTTTTTTTAATTTTAGAGCTATCAAGTACCGTACTTATGAGATTCGATCACTCCGAGAATTATTTAAAATCAAATGCCTACGGTCGAGGATGTTTAAGACTTTCACTCTTTCATAAGGTTGTACTTCATTTCCAATCTCTGAACAGAAGTATAACGTCCTGAATACGTTATGTGAAAAGGGAGTGATACCATAAATTTCCCATGATTGGTATAAATCTCTGCTAAAGTAATAGAACTTTAAATATTTTAATCCAGAGTCAAGCCAGGAAAATTATTCCTAAAATGAAATTGGTTTTGTATACAAATAAATTTTGTTTTGTTTAGTTTTAAATAGTTAATTCGATGTAATAGGTTAAAATATTTACATTCATTATAATTAATAGTATATTTTTTCTGTTGTAAATGAAATGAAGCAAAATTTATAGACCAAAATAGTTTAATACAATTGTTACTATTGGTTGAAAGTAAATCATATAATTTACATTTTCACAAGCAAAGTCACAAAATCCACCAAAGATCCTTTTAACGGATTCAAATTTCCAATGAGTTATTTCATCATATTATTCGGTTATTGATGTATCAGTAAACACAATTACAGAAGTCGACTCTGTAAAATATTTTTTATTATTTTTAATGACCATTCAAAAGTTTAGATTAGCTTCATCTCAAAACCGTGACTTATGCTCGAACGCCGACGATGTATAAAAATATTCTGTGGTGTATTGAAACTCATATTAATTCTTTTAATAAAATCAATAAATTCTTTAACACTGTAGAAGCAATCGCGTAGTAGAAGCAATCGCGAATTTGAAGAGATATAATGAAATAATATATCCTAGTTAGCAGGGAGAGCAGTGACCCTTTATTATGGAATGTCGTCATTAATAATTTGTTAACATTTTTGGCGAGTAAGGAGATAGATGTAGTGGCATATGTTGACGATCTGGCAATTATAGTCAAAGAAACCGCCGAGGTGAGATTCGTTTTATTCATTCATTTTATTAATTCATAATCAACCCAGTGTCTCGGCTAACCTCACCGGTGGCGCAGGTGGTAGTGTTGTCACTCATCACCAAGTCATTCCGGGTTCGATTCCCGATGGGACCAGAAAATTTGTAGTTTTTCACATTCATATCGCAGTTCATATAGCTGTGACTACTGAAAAGCCAACCTTCCTTCCTCTATCCAGCTCCTCCTAGTAACCCTTCCACGTGGGCCAAGTTGTTGGTAAACCCAGCTAAGCGGCCCACATACTAACAATGACCTACCACCAAACTCCTAATTCCTATCGCTCCATGTAGATAAGCTTCAATAGCACGCTACATTTCCCATTTACAAATACAACAATACAGTGTCTCGGACGAAGGACCATTACCTGGGTTTGAGTCTCATTGTCTGCTTGTCTCTGTTTTAGGTCACTATTTTTTAAAGTTTGTCTCGTCTTGTCGAATCTTTGTCAATATATGTCTCGCCATCTTGTGTATCTCAACATATCGTCTTCCATGCGCTGTTCCTTTGTTCCGGTGATAGTCACAAGTGGTGTTGAACGCATGCGATGATAATGGCGTGGCGGAAAGATAAAGCTCTGTATTTCGGCGGAGAAAAGCAGAGCCATGTGGTTCGGGCACACAAAGAGAAACAGGGGAAGTCGAATAAATAAACTAAGAGGAAACAATTGAAGTAGTGCGGACATTTCAATATTTAAGGGTGATACCGGGTGAAAAGCTTTTATTTTATGATCATCTTAGGTATTCGACAGACAAAGTAATGTATTACAGTTTAATGCGCATTGGATACACAAAATTTCGCATATCGAATAACCAGCTGATCACGCTATATAGAGGGGCATTGCGTCCTCTGTTTACTTATGGGTGCACAGTGAGGAGAAGTTGTATTCCAGTATTTTGAGAGGAAATTAAATAGCATTCAACGGTTACGCCCAATACATTTGTCAGTATGCTACCATACCCTGTCTCCTGAAATACTTGAGGTATTACTAGGAATATTATCCATTGATTTACGTTTTCAGAAGAAAAAAACATCGAAGGCTACTGAAAGAGGAAGGAGAAATAATGATAAGCAATGAAGTAGTGAAAAAATGGAAGGAAGGAAGGAAGACGAAAACTAACTCGAGAGCTTTCGTCAGGGTGGAAAGTAAGATGGGAAAAGTGGACAAAGGGAAGACCAGTTGTTGTATATAGATAAGGTTAAATTCAAAAATTAAAAGTGGTTTTGACCATCTAATGTATTTATGGAATTTGCAAGTGGATACGGCAATTTTTTCACAATTGAAAACAGATTGGGAAAGATAATTGAAACATTATGAATGTGTGAGGAAGATGAAGAGGAACCAGCCTATATATTGTGGTTCGCATGTTAAATGGAAATAAGAGAGATGGTAATTTAAAAGAGCTTAGGAAATGAGATGTATTCAATACTAAAAATAAGAGATTGCTAATAAACATGAAAGGGAAATATGAAGAACTTTTGAGAGATGTGTGACCGATGTTGGATTAACACGTGACACTATAAAATTGACATAAAATTAAAGATGAAAATGAAAAATAAATTTCGTTAAATGTGTTAAAATTATGGCGTTAAAATTGTTAATTTTATTAAAGTTGTTAATTTGGTTAAAATTGTTAGTAGTGTTAAAATTCTTAGTATTGTTAAAATTGCTAAAATTGTTACAAGTTGTGTTAATTTTACAAATTTTGAGTTAACTGATGATTGTGTTAAAATTATGAACTACAAAAGTTAGATGGACATTTCAGGCAAGAGGTAATAAGTGAACATATGAAGAGAGAAGAAATACATAAAGAGAATACTTTTGGCAAAGAAACTATGTAATGACTTAGTTGTACTCGGGGGACCTGATGATCTATGATCAAATAAAAGAAAAAAAGAAGATAAAATAACATGACAACAGTCCACACATCCGGAATACTGGCCGATAGCGAAAAATTATAAATTAGTAAAAATTGAGTTTATAAAAAAGTTCGCTGATTAATGATGACGCTTACATAAAATGATCAAAATTCTTTTGTTTGAATAATAAATGTTTCTTCACAGACGGTTAAAAACAATGAAGAAGGTCCCTTATTGCTTCCGGACGTAGGAGGTCCCATGAGACCGGGGACTCTCCAGGTGTACAGAGTGCTAGTTACGCCACTGCACAGCAAATTTTTACGAATAAAATAATACCCCACATGATATAGAAAATTCAACTATGAGATTCTTTTCTTTTCGATCGCACCTAAAAAATTAATTTCGAAATTATATTTCTCCAAAAAAGGTTTACCTAGTAAAAATATTTCAAGTAAAGGTGATAGATAATTTTCATAAGAGTAATGTGACTTTAATTGATGTGCAGTGCTTTATGATTGATACTTTCAGAGATATTCGAAACATACAAAGGCACTGCAAAATACCCCTTTTTCAATATTTCTCGAAAACTAAATATTTTTGAAATATCAAGATAGGGTAGGATGATGCAGAATCATTTACATAAACAAATAAATGTGGTTTCAAAATTGAATTTTGTGTGCAATAAATCAGAAATGATTTTTTTTTAATTTCCCGTTCCTGCCATTTTTGTTACATATTTGTGTAAAAAAGTTAAATAATTTCAAAATAGGGGATGTCCTTATTTGCAACTTTTTACTACACTTTCCGAAATATATACATTTTTAGGGATTTGAAAATGGAGTAAAATTTCCTTTAATGAAGTGATTTAATTCCGAGTTATTTATATGAGAAGTATTTTACCCTTAAAGAAATCTTCCAGTCCAAGTAAATGGTCTGTTTTTACGAGAATAAGTATTAAAGTTGTTAATTTCACGTTACAGTTTTCTCTGTGTTGAAGTGTCGTTCAAGTGAACGCACCAAACATTCTCACCAACTAAAAAGCGAAATATTGAAAATTCCAATTATTAATTTTTGGGTCTATCATTTAACAACATTTGAATTCAAAAAACAGATGATATCGCAATTAGTTAGAGATGAACAAAACGATGAACAAAAATAATATAAGCATACTACGCCGTTAGGGCGCACGACAAAAAAAGAAAAAAACACTTCTACCTCTTTGCATCCACTAAAAAAGAAATATTAAGAAACAAAAAACTATAATTGAGATCTCTAAATAACAATGGTTACTCCACAGATTTAGTCTGTGGTTTGGTTTACTCACAGAGGCCAAGATTATATCTCCAGTTGTTCATGAGACAGTTACTCATTCCACCAACGTGTTCCATAACTTGAAATAAATAAGCACAATACTCTTCATTTGTAAAAAATTGTAAGAAAAATGTATTGACTTGAAAAAGAATGAAACGTAACAAAATTAATGTTGTTTTACACCTCCTGAGCTTGAAACAGCGAGATGGGTCTCTGAAATATTGTAAAAGTCCATGTGTTAAAGTAATATTCAGACTGAATTTGTTTTTAAGATGATAAACATTTTTTTATTGGGGTTTTAGGGTTCGCCAACATCTAGTCATTAGAGCCCTATTAATAACAAACTGATGAGACATTCCATGGAGAGGGATAAATCGGGAGTGCTTAAAGTCTTTAATTATAAATAAACAAATAAACATTATTGTCAAAAAAGCAGTTACAAACTGCGTATGACCACGTGGAGGATAATAAACTAATTTACTCTCCAGAAGCAAGAAAGGGACCATCCTATCAATTCCGATCAAGGGCACTAAGGCAGAGGCGCATTTAACATTTCAACATACTCCTAACGATAAAAATTGTTTGACACGTGTTATAGTATTGACATAATACCAAAATATATTGTATATTGCTGAAACGATTGAATCCGCCTCTGCCTTAGGGCCCTTGATCGGAATTGATGGGATGGTCCCTTGCTTGCTTCCGGAGAGTAAATTAGTTTATTGTCCTCCACGTGGTCATACGCAGTTTGTACTGTTTTTTTGACAATAAATTTATTTATTTATTTAATGGAACACGAAAAAGTCATTTCACAAGTACGTATTATTATCAAACTATACATCATTCGGAAAGTATTGTTGATAATTCGTAACTATTAAATAACACTAAATTCACAAATAATTATTTCAATAAAGAACCTAGCGAGTTTTTATAAAAAAATCAGCCTCTACTCGAAGGAAAACCGAAAAAAACCCGGGCTAGGATGGGGCTACAGAATTAATGTACACAACCGTGCCAGGGTTAAGTACATATACAACAAAATTTATTAAGGCATAATACATGCATGCAGGAATATAGTATTGAAATTGTTGTCAGATATTTTGAAAGTACTACAACAATGGCGTGATAAAGTACAAGACGGATTAATTTTTATTAAAATCAATAAATTCTTTTACAATGTAGAAGCACTGGTGCAGGAGGTAGCTTTTAACGTCGGATTTGAAGAGATTCAATTTAATAATATCTTCTATATTTTTGGACAGGGAATTATATAGAAATTCCCGAATGATACGGCCCTTTCTGGCAAAGTGCGGTTGACACACTTGGACGATGATTATTGTTCCTATTGCGAGTATTGTGTTCGTGAACAAAACTGTTTTGTATGAAACAAGGGTGGCGATTCAGTAATTCGGTTTTAACAAACACGACAGTTTCATAAATATAAATGCAGGGAAGTGTTAAAATATTTAATCCCTTAAATAAAGGTTTACAAGAGATTCGGGGGTGAGATTTACAAATTATCCAAACTATCATCTTTCAAATTCTGAAAGTTTGGACATTCTGCCCGGAATTCGTTGGATGCAGCTTGAAAATCAGCTTTCGTCGTAATTACGATTAAAGTAACAATCAGTCATTAAATTTGACACCCTGGAGGCCTAGAAAAAATCATATAAAAATAAAGGAAGCTAAGTGCAAAAATCTTATAGACTAATACACCCTTACTAAGCCAGTGTGTTTCATTCTTCCCTCGATGGTACACTGAAATTAGACGAAAAACAGGCCCTTAGAGGGAAAAAATTCGTAAAATTTTGAAACTTGACCGTTAGGTATAGAATTGTTTACGATTATTAACTCACCCCCATATTTTTCGGGGCCACGCACCCCTAAAAGCCACTCCTAAGGTGCACGTTCGCGTTTTCTGCAATTTTGTCGCATAAAATAAGGTTTACAAGAAAGTCTATATGCAGTGGCGGCGATTATGGGGGATCAACCTCCCCACTTTTTTTAAAGGTGAATACCGTTTTTGTGATACGTGCATTGGTTCTTGTGCTATAAGCTCTCCAATCAGGGTGTAGTCTTCAAAATGACAATTTATTCATAATTCTTCAACTTATAAATGAATTATGCCTTTTGCATACTAAGACCTAGAAGGTCCTATGTATCCAAATGCAGTTATATACACAACAAAACAGATGTCTCAATCTGTATTTTAGTCTAAAAACTTGAGTTGATTCTCAGTGTGAATAGAAGGTGAATAGGTAATGCGTCATATGTTTCACTCATGCATGGAAGTCTTGTGTTTGTTGTCGTGTGTATGTATTTTGAAATACTTAAAATTTTAGTTGTACTAGGCTAATAATAAAAAATATAAAAAATTGAGGAAACAATGTAAACAAATAAATTTTATTTCCACTGTTAATATGTATTTTGTAGAAGGGGGATTCCTCAGAAGACAAAACGTATGGGGGAGGAGAGAGATAAGAGTAAAGTTGACCAAGGAAGAAAATTGTTTTGCTTTCCTTAATCTGTTATAACTATTGTTGTTTAATTTCTTAACTGATTTTTCACTCATGGAAAAAAGCAGAAAAAGTAATACTAATACTTTCATAATTAAAAATTAATGATCTCTATATTTGACTTTTTCTTTTTTTTCAGGACAGTTTATGGTTGATACATAACTTACTTTGAAGAAACCATGAAAATCTATAAAATTAGACGAAGACCTTTGGGGGAAACATAGGGGTAATGACATTCTTGATACAAGACATTTCCTTGTTACCTGTTATCTAAATCTGTTTTGAGACAACCTTAAAGAGTGTTATTGTTAAACCTTCTGGAAAGAAATATCTTCCTGCTTGTTAAAGGATCATAAAAGATGAGTAAATTATGTTAGTTAATATATACAATGGTGTAAAAATACATAACATCCTCAGTTAGCAAGTTATATAGATTTACCACTAATGACAGTGGTTTAGTTGGACCGGAATGTGTCGAAATACAGTTCCAAAAAATATTTGTTTTGGTTCTGTAATAAATTGGCTTCATATCAAAACATAGTAGCACAGCAGTTAATCATGATTAGGTGAGATGAGTTTCAGTAAATGTTATTTTCCAGCTTAATCACAGACATGTGATGTAACAAAGTGGCAAGGCTTTGGGGATTAATAATATCAATAACATTATTTTCCCATGTGTACATTTTCTTCCTTAGACATTTATGAGAAACTCATTTTCACTAGTTTAATATCAGAAAAAAATGTGTCTGACTAACTTCTATTTTCAAGAATCATTGAAAATTCAAAATTACTTTAAAAACTCACTGCCAAGCTTCTAAATGTTTGCACAAGTCTTTCTTACATATGTATGTATCTTCATTTTGGGATAGAGGGAAAAATAGAGCAGAATAAGTGGTGTAGTGTAGGAAAAAACCTTACGCTGAAAGTTTCTTATTTGTAAATGTACCTGCCAAAGATAATAATTCAAGGGTATAACAAAAATATTAGAACTGGAACATAAATCAAATGTATTTTAAAAAACATATCCCATGATGAATTCTAGCATTTAGTTAAGTAAACTAAGTGAATACATCCTAATTCGTATAGTTAGTTATTATTTTGACAATTATCATTTGAAGAATTTTAGAAATTACTTTCATTAATGTATAATGCATGATTTTATATATCAAACTTATGTGTGAGATTAAATTTTTTGAAAAAATGTCTTCATTATTCAAACAATAAGATAGCAATGATAATATTAATAGCATTCTCTTGATATAGATCTTTTGAGGTGAGTTATCTGATGAGAATTGACACTTTGGATTGTATCACTGGTATAATGACAACTAATCAGTTTTATCTAAAAAATTCAAAAAACTTGTCACAACTAATCAATTTTATCAACAGGAGTAATTAATTATATATATATATATATANATGTATAATACAATACATTACAATAATTATATAATTGATAGATTGGAATGAACTTCCTGGTTATTTAGTCAACAATTAATTCTTAATCATTTCATTTCACGCAGACATGGAGAGGCTGAAATTAGTTTAATGTAACTATCCATGAGTAATCTTTTTATGTCATTTAAATTGTTCTGAATTCTAATATGAAAGAGGAACAAATACTGACCAGATTACTATCTAGACGATCAGTTTAGGACAAAAGCAAATGATAGTAAATGCAAGACAAATGGTTTCAATATTTATGGTATTTCATATACCATAAATAGATACCATTGGTACTCATAGAACAAAGAATTTTGTCTCTCCATCACATTTCAGTCTCCTTGCCCAAAATATACAATCCAGTCATTACAAGTCGCTAACTTAATCAACAATTTTGAACAACTACAAAACAGCAAAAACTGTACCCTAACCTTCCACATTAGAGTACTTAACAAAAAACCATTAGTCTTCTCTAATCATGGGTCCAACTACACAGTGTCTAGCATGCACAATCATTACTACAGACCAATTAAGTGGAACTATGCTTTATGTAATCTTTCAGCAGAATGTTGTGTAAATAAAATTCAATTGAAGTGAATTTTCTGAAAATGTAGGTGCAAAGCAAATAAAACACTTTATTTTTTCAATTATGACATATAATATGAGCATTTTAAAATGATTCTTTGTAAAACTTTTATCTGTTGACTTAATTTTTCATTTATTTGAATAAAATAATAAACAAAATATATAATATTTATTAATTATTTTCCACAATTCGAATTCGAGACAATATGAGATTGTTCTACTCTTGATCTAGTGTACAATCAGCAATCAGGAAGTTGTTATATGGAAATAACGTATAAAATCTGAAATCTAATGAAAATATTTTTCTTATTTGTTTACTAAGTTTAGAGTACTGCGGAGGAGGTAGACAACAGGCAAGTGTGAATGTGTAATCTAAATCTTTTGGCCTTAGATGACTTTACAGTAAAAATATTAGAAAAATTACAACACATTCTGTACATAGAAAATATTACCAACACAGTTTCTTCAATTTTGAACTAACCTTAGATACACATACTTATAAAAAGTAAATACTTATTATTGTTGTCAGGGCCAAGTTTTTAGTGAGTACCACCCCTTTTTAAAATTTGGTTAGAGAACAACTACATTTTTGCATAATAATTGGGGATGATTAGATAGGAGTAAAGTGTATGAATAGTTGAAAATTAAAAATCATACAAAAATTATTAAAAAACACTTGCGCCTAATTTTCATTGTAGCAAAATCTATTGAAAAATAAAAACAATTTATAATATCCCATATGCAATTTATAAAACATGAGTATCAAAAATTTGTCTGAAAGAATATATTCTAAAATAATTTTACTTATTTCTTTAGACATAAAAGCATGGAAGAGTGAAGTGTTTGTCATTTGCAAAATGCTGAAATAGTGTTTTGTGCATACAAAACTATACTCTGAATTTGATTCAATAAATTTTTGTTTGCCAGAAAGGACTATACTTGGCAATTGCAGAGCGCAGATGAACTCTTAAGGGATGCTAAGTAGACATTTTACTAGTAGTACCTAGGATGAGAAATATAAATTTTTGCAGCATAGAATGTGAAAATAAACAGTCTTCAGTTGCCTTTAACATAAAAATAATATTTTTTTATGTTTCTCAAATTTTATTTTCAAATACTCTTCAGAATTTGCCATGGTGGGCAGTTGCCCATGTTGCCCCTGTATAAATCCAAGGCTGGGAGTTGTTCTAGTAAATTCTTAATAGTAATATTGATAACATAGTATTACTAATAAATAAAATACCAAGTGGCAAGTATTCAAAATTAATGTTTCATTAAAAATCTTTTAAAATATTTGGAGAATTATTAAGGGATCAGAATATCAGGGAATGCAAAGGTTTAAAGACTAGCTACTAATTAGACTTGCTTGATAGCTGCGTCTGTTGATGTGATTTAGACGTCATAGCCATTAAGTAATACTTTAATTGGAGATAAATCATGTTTCCTGAGGGATGGAGAGATTGACCCCCCCCCCCCCCCCCNCCAATAAATAATGACCTTCTGTAGCACACTCCTTTTATTACGGGGTTGCTATATCAAGGATGAGATGATGCTTTTATCTTGTGGCAAGGGAATGACTGAGGTGCCTAGTTTTCTTATGACCATAGTTTCTCGATGAGAATGAAATGAAGATGTGACAAGTGTGTGGTAAATGAAAGAGAGAAAACGGTGACCCGAGGACACCTACAACAGACACTATGTCCACTGCAATTCATTTTACTATGATCAAAAATGATTTGAACTGACAATCCCAGTGGAAATAAGCAAGCACAGCTGCACTATGAGTAGCTTCTGATCTATTTGTTTCTATTTAATGACAAAAAAATTGAAAACAATCTACTTGGGATCCTAATGAAGAAAGGCTGCCCTCTACCATAAAACTCAAAAATTGACATTTCATGAAGTAATGTCAATTAAAATTACAACATAAGAGAAAAAAGACCTATCACAATCCTAAATTATATATCTTTGCACATTTATATTATTTCTTTCAGTCTGGATTTTCAGAATCTTAATATTTCATTATTGTTTTCATTTAGGAGAATGTGTTTTCACCAAATAGAACTTGCAGATTGGTAGAACATTAGTGATTAAAGATGCAAAATTGGTCATAGAAAAGTAAATAACTCCATAATTCTTCAAGTCACAGCTGAATATTTATTTTCAATTCTTCGAACTATTTTAGATTTCATATTTTGTTTCAACTGAATATTTATTTCCTATACTTTAAACTACTTGTATAAAAGGTCAACTTTGCTCATGAAATCAAAACTGAAGGTGATCAAATGACAAAAATCCCCCAAAAATTATATCTCACTAACATTCAGTTGATTTATATTGTACATAATTATTACTCCAAATGTTGAATATTTAAGAGTAATGAAAATTTTCCGTTAATAAAATAAAAGATTAGCTCCGTGTACTCTTACAAGTTATTTTTTATCAATCAATTTACCTAAATAATCAATAATACCTAAAAAAATTATTATTATTTAATTTATTAAGGGGGAGATCACCCCGCCCCCCTCAGCTTGAAACAAAAAAAAAAATATTTTATGCCTATTTTTAATATTCCTAATTTTGTTGATACTTTTACTTTACTTCACAGGTTTCTATCTAAAAGTACACATCAATTTTAACCTATTTAAGCCTTTCAAAAGTCAAATTTGTGAAAAAACAAAATCATTTAAAAACATTATTTATATGATGAGCATAAATGTGAAAAAGGGAAGCCAGAGATGTGTAAATTTCTGCATTATGGAGTTTCCACTCGCCTCAAAACATCACTTGCATGTGTGGATTGCGTTGGTGATCTTCCTCATGACCTTCGTATGGTGGATCTGTCGCAACTGAATGTTACTGGCATGTACACTGACAGTTTAAAAAAATTCCTTTCAGTTCTCAATATGAAACTTTGTCATATAGAAGTTTAATTTATCTGCAAAAATTTTTACACTTATACTCCTGATTAGCTTACGTTCATCACTAAAGATTGTTTTCCTCGCATATGTATGAAACAAAACATTACACATATGCCAAAGTTCCACTGCATCAACATTTCACAGTAGCGCAGGCACCACTCTGTGACATTTGGGTTGGTCAGCTTAAGGGTACTTGTTCGCAGGTTGAGGGTCAGCTGAGAACGATTTTTGCAAGTTAGAAGTATACTTATGGAGCTTGCCCAGACTGCACAAGACTTTTTAAGGTTGGATATCGCAAGGGGAATTATTGTGGACAGGTCCCTCTTTATTCTGGTGGATGTGTTACCTTAGAGTACATTGCCCACCCCCCACCACCCAAATTCCTGGATCCGCCACAGCATCAAATATTAGCTGAGTTACAGTTGCTAAATGACATATGAGAACTACTATATTAATGAAGAAATTTGACTTATTCTGCAATATTACGATTTTAGTTGAGATTTCCCATTAAACAAATTAGTTTAATATGTTCTCAAGACATAACTGTTAATTCTTCTATGAATGTTGATCCATAAAACTTTTAAAGAATTTGAAATTCTTAATTGTTTTAATAATTCAACAGAGTTGGGAGGGGGAAGCATTGTTCCCACTTGAATACATCAAAATCCTCCTATGCCCGAGTGTTGGAATGGCAGAAATGAAAAAGGAAGCTCCAGTCATCTTGAAAAACACTCTGTACATACAATAATAAAAAAAAACAGGAGAAATTATACAAATGTTTCTACAAGCATTGTTTGCTGTATTCCACCATTTCATACCTTTTATTATTAAAATAAAAACATTTTACTGTGAAACTAACCTTGAGTTCCAATCTTTACTTCATAGTTTTGCAAAATTTCACTTTTATGATTTGTACATTAAAAACAGGTATCACCTATTTCCTATGCAAATGGTAATGTACAATGGAGAGAAAACCAATAAGATTGTACACATTTGTAAGAAACACTCAAAAATTACTTTTCCTTCAGTAATTGCATAAATGAAAGAATATGTAAGTTAAACCACAGAAACTAGAATGTTCAAAAGAGAAATTAGGGATAACATTGCTAGAAGAGTATTATATTATTTAAAAAATTGCTTCTACACTACTCAATTTACACTTCATGAGTTTTTACTATTTCATTTCGAAAGATGAGTATAATTTATTTTCTTAAAAAATTAGTTTTCCTTCAGTAACTATATCTACATATTTTCTAATATTAAAAAAGATTGACGTGATCCTAATTTGAAATAAACCATGATTGCTTTTTCACATTCAAATATCTCCATTCTGTAAATTTCACCAAAATCATTAGAGAAAAATTCCACAATATACCTACTAATATAGGTCCAAAGATGCATATTGGCAAGATTATTGCTCACAAAATAGAATAGGATGACAGATGTTGGCAATTTTCAACAAAAGCAATGGAATTATCCAAGTTTCATTACATTCAGGTTCACATAAATTCAGTTTCTTTACAACTATTCCTTTTCAATACAATAAATTAGAACTGTATAAGTAGTTAGTTTATGAAGGTTTTATGAGATAGGGAGACTACTGTAATGATAAGTCATCAAAAATATGAAAAAACAACATATTGAATTTATTTATCTTTAACAACAATTCATAATACTTGGAAAACAAGCAACTTTTGAAAGATGACGCATACCCTCCACTTCCTTATTTCAAATTTTTAATGTAAATTAAATATTATTGCAATCAAATATTTTATTTGATTTTTCATATTGATTGGATATGTGAATATCTCAAATGAGTACACTAGACTGAACTTTAGGAATTATTTGGAAATGCCAAAGTTGAGAAGCGAGTCAAATTTTGTAGTACAATCATTCAATGGCTGCTTTAATTTAAGTCTATATAATACATTATACAAAATGAATTAATTTAACAACATAATCAACAAAACACATGTAGACTGAATCAGTTCTTAAAGCATGTTAATGAAATAAAAACATTAGCTGTACGTTTTATGGAACGTCTTATTTACAACACAGATTATATTCTACATGTTTTTTAAAATGACCCATTTGTGTATTGAAAGTGAATGATCATTATGCATCGGCACTCAAGAACTAGACGATACAAGTTCACTTTACGCATACCATAAAACAATACAGAATTTCTCCAACACATTCACACAAATAGGCCCATAGACAATTAAATGTTCAGTCTCCACTCTTATATGTGACCATTGATATATGTTCGTCCATTAACGACGTAGAGAAGAGACAAGAGCAAAATTCGTGCAATTAAAATTCACTGATGTGCTATCAAATAAATATTCCAAACCCTATGGTTGTTTCAAAATTATCATAGTACTTCACAGCACATGGTTGCATAGATTTGATTATCTTCCATGAATTATCTGAATTAAGGCGAATGAGAATCTTTCTAATAAGTAAAATACAGAATATATTCCATCCTCAAGAAGCTAAGGGAACAAAAGGGAAATCGACCTGTCAGCAAAAGACAAAGATAAAGACAGATTTAGAAAAGTTAGGCTGCACTTTTATAATTCTCTGAGCTGCACCAAAATCTTCATTCCTACATACCATCAAACAATCACAAATACGCATCTTCCATGTCTTCCATCACATTTAAGGTTTTAACTAAAATATGGTAGTTAAAGCCAATTTTGGAAATACCTCTTTAAGTACTTTATCAAATAAATTCCTGATTATTGTTTCACTGCCACAATATTTGCTCACTATATGCAGGTCACTGCGATAAAAGTTACAGCCTTTTTCAAATAATAATAAACAGGAATGATAACTTTTTATGTTAAGCACTTCACACTACATACATTTCTACAAATGTTCATTAGATATACCACTTTTGTTTTAGAGTGCTCTTCATGAAAGTATACAATCCAACTAGAGCTTCGTCACATAACTCACAAGCACGAAAACAATTGGTTTTACACACACTACATCAATATCCTAAAAGATGTGGATAGCACTATCTTAAAAGAAAAAGTAAGCTTTATTCAATACTCAGATACACAGCAACTAGTATTGAAAATTTGTTGCTCAACATTAATATTCTCACAAGTCATATTTGTTACCTATCAGTTCTCTTAAGGTTTCACATTTGAAAACTCATACAATAATTTAAACTAATACCTTCAATTCAGTTCAGTCGCTTTCACAAAGAATGGAAAGTTTTTTCACACAGACTAAATGATGCATGGACACAATTCCAGAGCTTATAGACTCCAGCACATTCAGCCACAAAAGGCCACACATTCCTTTGTTCATTATTTAGTCTATTTTGACTGTAGAGTAAATTTTTCTTACAAACACACTGGTGCCCACATAACCAACGGTACCACACATAATACCAAGAGCGAGACTAAAAAGTGCCATGTAGCCAAAATAAAAAGCAGTCTGGAACAACCCATACATTCTGAAAAAGAAGAGACTGTTATCATAGAGACTTCAAGTTCAAAAAAATGCATAATTAATTAATGAATAGGATGTATCTCTCACTTGGTCTTAAAAAAGAAATAGTAGAAGGAATACATATAGACATAGCCAGATGTTGAAGCTGCAGCCAAAAAGCTAGTCCACTGCCTGTAAATAAAAAAAATTAGTGCATTTGCAAAACATTACCAGGAAAAAATATTCAAATTGTACTAACCATCGATAATCTTCAGCATTGAGGAGAAAATATGTGCATACAATAGTTACACATACTGTAACTATCATGAGAATGATGAAGACTAGTAACATAAAACCATATACATAATAGATCTTGTACGCCCAAAATGAAGTAAATATGAAGTACATCTCTATGAATATGGAGCCAAATGGAAGAACTCCTCCCAGTACAACAATAACAGCTGGCTCCATAAACCACTTCTTCTCTGGAATGGGTCTTGGTACTGCATTAATTCTGCATGGGAAATCAGGTTGACCAGCCAAATTTCTTCCCAAAACAGTCCCCACTAATGTTAGGGGTAAGATTACAAAGATGCAAATGCAAGTAACAGCAACCTAGAACAAGGGAATATTTAATGAGGGTTAAAATGAAATATAATCACATTCAGTGATGTCAAGAATTTGACATTATTAGTGAGTAGAATTAAAAACTATTTCTAAATAACAGAAAGGAAATAGTTTGGTAATATTTTCTAATGTTAATGTCAAAACATTACTCTTTAATGTTACTGATAAAGTATCTTTTTAAATGTTACTGATAAAGAGCTATCATATTTCTTATCAAGGAGGATAAAACAAAATATGAATCAATCAGTTTCATGAAACTTCCAAATTTACTGTAAAAAAGTAATTGTTCATACACCATGACTACACTGACACTATGCCTTTCAAATGCAATTGGATGCCCTGAATTACCTTGCCACGATCACATCTCAAGCCCAGATTTAAGTTGTTTAAACAACTTAAATCAAAATTTATCTCTGGTATAATTTTGATTTTTAAGGAGGCAGAGGTGAGGTTATATTATATATATATATTTCAATATTCAAATTTCATCAATTCAGTTTGTTCAACACTGATGTTAGAGTGATTAGTGAAGTGCCATCATAAGTCTCGGTTATAATCTTGGTTGAGGATGGTGGAAATTTTTGGTGCAAAAATTAACATGCTATAATTAAACCAGTCTGTAAACGATCCATTGAGCACTCCAGGCCAAAACTTCACCCAATAAAGTTCATATAAAGAATGGTCTACAATAACAGGAGGTCAAGCCCATATGAACCCTGACTAAAATATTCATTGTCATCCCTGACAAAAATGTATATTAACGTCAAGTTGACAGAAAAATGTACCAATGAGTCTGAAGCTTCTATCCCCACTTTTGCTCTTGAAAAATATTGATTGCATAAAGACATTAATTTACAATACCTGCTGGCAATACTACTCAGGGGTGCTGGCACACACGCCCATGAAAAACTCACCTATTAAAAATGGAACAGAGTAGACAAGTACAAAATTATTTCATTTGAGCAATGACCCGGCCTGGAAATTAAATGTAGAAAACCTAAACTCTCACAAAATTAGTGGTGCAAAACCATAGCACATCATTTCTTCAATACATTAGTAAGTCTAAATTAAAGTATGAAAGATGAACCTCATAATGAAGATATTTCCCCAGCTACAAGATTATTTCAATCTTATCTTCTTTGTTAAAGCCTACACCAAACTAATTTTACAAAATAATAATGGTGCAAGAAAGTTCAATGATTCATGTTCATAGTTCAAGAAAATAAGTGTTATTGACAATGTGACAAAAAAAACTAGTAATCAAATTCAAAAGAAATAACTTAATAACAATTTGCAGGATAAAAAAATCCAACAAAGATGTTTTGGGGTATAATCCTGTTATTCTGAAAAAACAAACCTTCCTCCAAAACCAAATATACTTATATTGTATTACATAAAAGCCAACTCTTGTAACACGAAACATAAGCTACAGTAGCAATAAAATTCACTCTCAAAAGCACTGAAAATTAAAGCAATACCATAAATCAAGTATATAACAAAGCTTTCTGTTCTCCTTTAACAAAGTTGAGTTAATCAAATTGCACATCTTCAAAATCTAATTCTTCAGGCAAAGAAGAATTGCTAATCTTCAAAACTTCCATCAACAGGGGACACCAAAAACAGATACGTCCGTCAAAACCTCCATTAGAAAACTTTACAATTACAAGATCTTCCATATACTACATATATGAGAAAAGAAAACTAATAATACTTACTATTTTTTGTGCACTCTGAGCTAGCTAAACATACTTATTACATTTCATATTTTAATTGAAAAGCAATTTCCTTAACTTAATTTTTATTGTCTCAAAACTATCTTTTATCGTCAATGCCAATCCACTGATCACAGACCTTCTGTACAGCCATTTGAAATTGCGTATCAGGTGTTAGTTTTCAATTCTACCAATTTGACCATTTTCATATTTTCCATTTCAGTTTTCCAAAAGTGTATTCTTTCTCTGCTTGGTTCATTTACCTTGATAAATGATTTTAAAGACTCTTGAAACAGTGAACAAAATGTGATAAGTGGAGCAGAGATCAATTATTTTACAGCAAAGATACCAAACATTTTAGCGAAATAACACTTATGCAGATGTAATAATATGAATTATCACTTTCTGAACACAACATTTTTAAAAAATGGGATAGTTTTTGAAATTGTCTGAAATGTCGATCAACTAATTCACACAAAGAACCATGTTTCTCATAGTTCTCAAATTCTTAGAGCAAGTTAACTGGACAATATATTACTCAAAATGTGAATTAATTTGACTCTTCTTTCTAATCAGAATTGCTGTGCACAGATGGACCGAATGCTAAAACCAAACTTTTTTGGTATTTCAAAAAATTGATATTTTCACCAAATTCTCACAATTATATTTTGAAAATGACTAGACTTCTCATACACTACTTATATGAGAGAATAAATCAAGTATTTTTGAAACCCTCAGCTGAGAAACCTATAATACTTTCAATGCGTCTTCTCATACCCTAGCTCAATTCAATCCTTCCTCCAGTCACAGTTGATAGTGGATCAAAATGACAGAACAACCCGTCTCTTCCTGCAGCTAAGATTTTACATGTAACCCTACTTGATATTATCTTGAAAACTATAAAAAGCACTATACATCTGGTTACAAACCTTTTCTGTTTAACAGTCTGCATCAAAAATTTCCAATTTCAGCAGAAAATACAATTTTTTAAAAGGAATATTAACCTCATAAATTATATGAACATTGAAGAAGCAAACAAGTATCACGAACATAAGGAGAAGGCGAAAGGCAATAAAAGATAAAGCTACAACTTATATTAGAAGGAACATTTCAAATAAAACCCAACAATGTAGTTTACGCAACAAGCTCGGAAAAGTAACTACATAAAACAAAGCTTAATTACATCAGGATTTTTGTCGGGATGATAATCCAGTTATTCATAACTGGTTGAAATATCTATATTATGTAAGTGATGGTAGCACCTAGCAATCATTAACAACCATTAAGATTGCGACAGTAGCTTTCAGAGCGAAACATTGCCCGACGTATTTTGTTTCAATAGCTGCCAAAAGATTAATAATTGAGATACATACATCAAATAAAGTGAACAAGTTAATAGTCTCTATAGTAGTCACAGAAAACAAATAGTAATGAGATGTTATCAATGGAGTAAATGTGCAGTGCTGTCGTATATCTGCTGCTGAGTGGGGCCATAAAAGTAGGACCCTGGGGGCCCATAGTGCAGCCCATTCCACATAACATGCTGCATCACCCCAACAAAGTCTGCTATTAACTCTGGAAAAGCTTACTTGAGGCAGCATCCATACAGCTGAAGGTTAGAGATCAAAACCACTGTGGCGCACAACTGGTATTAATTACTACTGGTTCGATAAAGGGACTACATAATTTATGAAATTTGTTCATATTTTAAACTAAAAAATTATATTTCCATGCAAAATGTTAGAATTTCACAAATACACGAGTTCATGTCTCATTTTAATCAGACAACTATAATAGAAATTTTAGATATTATAACTATTTGACTTTATGTTTATAATGCTAAATAAAATTGCAACAGCTAATTAAACAAAGAATAAAAATCAAAGAAAATTATTAATGCCAAATAAAATACAGTATAGAAATCAAAGATAAAATTCCGCTAATACTTTATTATAAAATTTTAAAACACATCTAAAGAACATAGGTGAAGTCTTATCTTTCCTTTTAATCCTCAATGAACAATAGACACGAGTAAAATATTAAATTTCAGCTATGACTTCAGATCACCATCTCTCTGACTGTGTACGAATTGGTTGATGTAGGCAGCAGCATCCAAACGTATACTAAGATTCAGCAGATGCAAGTTACGTGCTAGCATGTCTACAGCAAAAGGAAGATTAATCAATCTCACAATACTGGCATTGGTATTTGACTTTCAAGTGGTCTATAGGATCTTCCCTCATAACTATTTTTCCATTGCAACAATAGAAGTCAATGTCCGAGTGTCAATTGGTCAGTCTATCCCCACTACAGACAACTGACAATGCTATGCTCTGTTTTTTGATAGACTTATTTTAAATGTTTTGAGTATTTGTGCTAATCTTAAGAGGAAATAACAATAGATGTTCAAATAACTAGAAATAGAACACAGAGAAAAATTCAAACACAAACTTACAATGAAGTAGACAGATATTGTTAGATCTTTCTTAGGCTAATATGATCCTTCATTCAATTTAGACTTCAAAATCATGCTAGTTTACAATTATTTTAATTGTATTGCTAAAAGAAGCAATAAACTGAATGTTTTCTGCCCAATGTTTTCTTGAATAGATCAGAAAAAACTAATATGAGCCAAAAGGAAAACAAATTGGTACATGAGACCTTAAAAAAGGTACAAATCCAAAGTAGACTTGAACAATGCAAGACAAATTAACAGTAATTTTAACAATTTAACTTATTTTAACTGCAAATCAATTCAAGAGAAATTTAATATTCCTACTATATAAGCTGTCTAATTAAAATGTATAGCCTTACCATAGTTCCAAAGGGAATGGCTCGTGAAGCATGATAATAGATGGATATGAAATTTATAAAAAATGCAGTTCCACACACAAATGCAGGTAGCATAAATGCAGAAAGAAGCATCTGACGAATCCATATTTTTCCTCCCATTCGAGCATAAAGACTTCCTCCAAAATACCCGTTCACTGGAGAAGTGGCAGCATACACAAATATTGCTGTGCTAAGAAGAGAACCTCTCCTAAAAAGGAAACAATGCACCATTAATATATTTAAAAAATTGACAATAATACTTTTTAAATACCCATTTTTTCAACTTTAAACCTTTCTTATTTTGAAACAAAGTTTTAATCTCAACTTCTGCTTTAAAATTCTCATAATACCAAATCCTATACTAAGTATGGAAAAAGTGAGGAATTTAGGTTTGTGAGGAAAAGAATCAATAATGAACTTTGTGAAAGACAAGTACGATGCTGAAAGTAGAAGCAACAGCTTACGAAAATAGTTTAAAAAAGTAAGCAGATGAATTATTGTAAGATGAAATATTACAATAATTTATTGTAGTGACTACTGTGAATTCCCAAAGTAATTTATCACTTATAACCTTGTTTTACACACACACACACACACACAAATACAAAAAACTAGAAGTGAACTAAATATACTTAGTATTTTTCCCCTACTTTCGAATGTTGTTTGTTATTTGTTGACTGTGATGGATAACAGTTGGTCTATTGAAAAAAGAAATTGGCTATGAATAAAGAAAAGGACAGAAAGTGAGTTATGAAAAGAAGATGTAAAATGGTGATGCGCAAATGTGTACATGCATAAGCAACGACCCCAACCTCTCACACCTACACAGTTTATAAAGTAACAACACAGGGATAGGGAGAGGACCGCTTCACCCCTTCTGCCCATCGATTTTCATAGCTCAACTTGCTTCCTGTATATGTATTTCCCCTTGGTTGGATACACAGCACATCACTGATCAGAGTAAATAAATAAGAATCTTGAACATATAACCAAACAAATAACTGCAAGTTGAAAACTTTCTGGATAAATACTGTCATCATGAAACCTTGTGAATCACAATGACCTAACCTATTGGCCAACCAATTTGGACCCATTGTTACAAAATTTAAGAAATCATTAATAATCAGATTCATTAAATATAACCCTTAAAACTACATCTTAACATAAAAGGGAAAAAATACTTACTCAGTATAGAGTTCTCCCAGAATAGCAAATATTATTACACTCAGAACAACTACTGTCACTTGATATCCAGCACCAACCAGAGCAGAAAACAACATGGCATGGGAAGCAGGTCGAAAGACATCTCCGTGCACCTGTTTCCAACCATATTCATCACCTAAATCTCTCTCCTGAAAAAGGAAAATTAGATTTCTGATGTGAATACCTATTTGAAATCATTCATCTAGATACACCCAACATCTCTTTCTTCACCCCACATACAACTTTGTCAATGACAAAGGATATAACAAGGAATACAAGTCTTGTTATTATTTAGAAATTTTTTTTCAGGAAATAATTATAGAAAGTCTGTTCAGATGTCTGGAAAAAAGAGAGAGGGGCTACAACAGGGTCAGCAGTTTCCCTGGAAGTATTTGGAGAAGAAGAGAAGTAAATTTGTAATGAACACAGCTAAAGATTTATTATAATTAGATAATGGTGGTGTATTCACAACCATACTGCACTCACACCTATTTCTCCAAAAACCAGTAAATATATCTCTATTCCATACTTTGGCCACATATCACAATCTATACACAATGTTATGAAGAAACACAACATACATGTCGCATTTAAACCTCAGAATCCCCTAAGCAACAGATTTCCACACATATTGCAGATATCAAACCTAAACAAATGTGGTGTATTTAATCTTAAATGTGGAAACTGTGAGGCTCACTATATTGGCCAAACTGGGAGGAATTTTGCTATCCGCCTTAAAGAACACTTACACACAATAAAATACAAGACAGACAAATCTCACTTAGCTACACACCTGTTAGACTCAAATCACTCCTTCAGCCCAGACACACACACATACTTGAAATAGAAAATATTATAACAGAATTTTACTAGAGTCAATCCACACTCAGAAAGCAATAAACCAACACACACACACACACTCATGAACAAACAAACTTCTCTCTCTCCCCAATAGCAATTCTATAATCCATTATCATTCATCTTCCGGCAGAAACCCTCCCTCCNATTTATATAATCTTTTAATTATCTGAAACTAATTAGTATTAAATTCTCTAATTATTATTAACTTCAACATACTAGTACTCTTTATTTTAATACATATTTTTGTAATGACTGTATATAATTATTATTAAGACCATTTAACAATAGCTAAATATATTCCTGTATCTTGATTGTAGGCCATTGAAGATGACAGCAGAAGCTGTCAAAAGTCGGTTTTGGCAAATAAATATTTTTCAGTTGACTATAACTTTGTTTTTCATTAAAGATTTATGACAAGAATTTTAGACAAGTCTGAGGATTACATATAAGTTGAGGAACCTAAGACAGCTAAGCGAGGCAAACCAGTCTGAGCCAACTGGAATGGGATATCTGCTATGCCAGTCTCACTTTGCAGCAGACAAATGACAACACCACAATAGGTGAGACTCATTATTATACTTTTGTCCTGCCAAGTATAGAGCACAAATTTGCACCTCACATAAAACCTGGAAAATTGTTTTCAAGATTTTCACTCGGACATTGTTTCATCTATTAATGCTGCTGCTTCTTCAGCTTTTCACATAGTGTAGTGCCATTTGACTAGTGTAGAAACTATGAACTCAAATTTTTGTGTTCTAATCTGCCCTAAGTAATTATTAATTTTTAATGATGTCAAAATTTTGGATGACAGTTTCCAACCAAGAAGCCTGCACTATCCCCAACCATATATTTTTATGTCGGAGAGAGGGTGGTGAATCTAAACAAACTGACATATTTGTCAATGAGGGGAAAACAACATCTGAAAACCTCACCAAGTTCACCTGACCTGCACTCTAGGTTCAATTTCGGAGTATGTTGAGAACAAAGATGCTATCATTGTGCTACTGCTGTCGATATGGCTAGTTTGATCCAATTTTATAATGATTTGTAATTTTACAATTCATCATTAACAAACTGTGTATGACAATGTGGACACCAATGAGCTAATTTACTCTCAGGAACAAGCAAAAACAATTGTGTTAAGCTGCATCACACTTCTATTGAAACCTACCTAACATCTATTGAACCTAAAATTTTAAAACCACAATATTCTTGTATTAAAAATTAAAATAAACTTAAAAATTAAATTAATTTTTAAAAAACTTAACAAACACTTCAAAATAAACACTGACCAAATTAATCTGGAGAGAGTAGTATTATAGTGTAGAAGTTAAATGTTTTTCACAAATTTGTACATTTAGAATAATTTGGTCTGTTTATTCTATGATCCTTGTAAAATTCTACTAAATTAAAAACTTTTAGGACCTTTTATAGACTAACAACTGTATTTCACTCACTAAGTTTCTCACACATTTTTGGGTCACTATAAGTGATAACATTAATAGTACAGTATCCAAGAAATATATCATTTTAATAAGTGATGTTACATAAATGCTACAGTATTATTTATGTTATCAAAATCCTGGCAGAAACATTGTGAGTAAAAAACAGTTGTTTGCCTATAAACGATTATAAGAGTATATAATTTAATACAATAATAGTTGTAAATAATATCAGTAAAATTCTAATTTTCATTCATCCTTATCACACATTTAAAAAAAGAATTTCATTTAAGCATGTAACTTACAGAGAAGGAACCAATTTAATCAGAATCAGATGAGGTAGCTCATTGCACGTGGCACGATGTATCCATGCTGTAGGCTATCTCCCAAAACAGGCTACACATTTAAACTAATTCATATATATTACGTACTAAATGGAATTTATAAAGAGTGTCTGTTAATTGACATACTACATCACTTCTTCTGTCCAATACAAGATGATAAATCATGTCAAAACAAACTGACAACGAGATTGTCAAGAATTCCCATTACAATACTGTGTACTTTTCTTACATTAGGAACAATTCTTTTTCCACAAAATACATCTCAATTATAAAAAGTAACATTATTTGGAACCAATTCCATGTGAAATCACATTTTTATGCAAATTCATCTAAATTTCTCCATTAAAATTAATAAATTTGTCAACATTATGAAAGCAATGGTACGTATAATGCAAAAATCTCCTCCTGCTAAAATTTCAAAGCAAATTGGTGACTTCAAAAACAAATTCTTGCAAATATTGCACAGTTCAACATATAATATTAGAAAGATGAATATGAAATTATCATGCCACACAAACTTCCCAAATCAGCTTCATGGACTTACCATATCATCAAGTTCTTCATCTTTACTGTAGCGAGCATAATCCTTTCTTAATGTCCTCATTAAAATCATAGACACCAAACCAACAAGGAAGATTACCATCATGAAACTATTAAAAATGCTGAACCAATGAATCTGAAAAAAGAATTTTCAAATTAATGAAATTGAAGCACAATAAACAGAAGGTAAATGAAAATTCACAATAAATATTTTAACTAACCCTATGTTGGAAGAAGTTGGGATCCAAATATTTATCAAATCTGTCTTCAAATTTAACATTAGATTTCTTCCAGTTAACTTCGTAGGTGAATGGAATTTTGACATTTAATGTCAGTTTTACTTTGTTTTCAGATGTAAGGTTTACATCCACAATCTGTTTCCCATTGTATCCTATATCAAATTTTTTGTGAGTCCAAATGTAGTAACTAGGAGTACCATCATTTTCTTCTACTTCACCAACAATACCTGAAAAAGAAAATTACAGTCCTTTCTTCGAGTAACAAATTTCAATTCTAATAGTAAAGTTTTACTAACCCCACACAGGTAAATCATCTAAATACATCTGATACCAATAATGGTTCTTCACTGCATAGACAAAAGCCTTTTGTCTTTCCTCATTGAGCTGAATTTCACAGTAAGGTGTATTTGCAATATCAGCTGCATGAATAAGATAAAATAAATACCAGTACATAAATAAATTGAATGACATTTTTTAATATTACAAGAGTTGGCTCACAACTTACCTCTGAACTCTATGTCTAAACCACTGAACTCTAACTCCACTCCTTGTAGAGCTTCACTCAGTGTTTCATGATAGTGATTGATAGTTTCTTTCCGACCAGTACAAAATGGTAAAGAAAAGTATGCATAGGTTTCCTGGCGGTTGTGGTATGGCCCCACCGTATTCATCCACAGAACAACTTCATCCCGATCATTATACTTTGATGGAGAAGAAACACAAAATTAAAAATATACATCAATTTCTCATTGAAGTATCACAAGTTGATTTTTAAAGTACAACTGAAGGAAGCTGTATCCCTTGAATAATTTTGAAAGAAATCCTATGCATTTTTTAAAATAAAGTTTACTTTGTTATATCAATAACAACGAAGTGGTAACACCCTTCAGATATAGTAAGAGAGTTATGTTATGACATGAATCACAATCAACAAAAACAAGATTAATTCACAATGAACATCAATATATATATTGATTTCATGCAAGTCATATCAACGGGAATAGGTAGAATTTATTATACGACATTATCATCAAATAACGAAAGTAATGAACATTAAGTAGAACAGAAAAATCATGTGTACGCCCACTGACCGTAAATACATTCAGGGTTTCACTTACAATATGATTATGTTCGTCAGCACAGGTACCCACAATGAAACCAATAGCAAGGGCAAATCTCCACCACATTTTTACTACGTGATATGGAGATTTAAAGCAAAAACAATAAAAACTACATGAATCTTTTCCAACACGACTCCTCCATTGATGGCACCGAACTTGTCAACATCGGCATAAATACGTCTGTTCAGCTGCCACGTCAAATCGCAAGATGTCTCCTCTATCGCCTACATTTAACCAACATGTGTACGATGCTTCAACTTTGATATAATTTTCTTTATCAGTTTTTGAGAGTAAATTCTAATTTTTAAACCAGGAATAAAGTTGTTTAAGTAATGTTTACAACCAAATATTCTCCAAATATTCAGAAAACTCGGAAATGAAATTTGACATAAAGCGCTTTCTATTTACAAGGGTGGTCACAACGATTTCTTCGTCGTACGTCGACGATTTTGCCGTGGCCAGGCCGTGGCCGTAAGTATGTAGATACGTGAAACCTGCGAATGCAAGGAAACTGTAAAGTAATTGCCGGTGTCAGGGTCAGGTCAGGGTATTTCACAAGTATGCGACATACAATATTGGTAACAGAGGAGAATTTAAGTCCGCTAGAACCTGGTCTAGGGTTGACAGAATTTCCGTAATACTGTATTCCTAAAAGCCGGGTTTACACGGGTCGAGTTCGACAGGCGAGTCCAGCATAATGAATAGAAAACGAGGTAGTCTCATCAGAACTACGTCACTGCGCGTGACGTCTCAAAGAGAGAGAGTGTAATATTAAATAGTGGCCGGAACGGCCACTTGATGAAGTTGGTGATGATCAGTTCTGACTGCATCGGTGTTAGCTGGAAAGGGAAGATATTCAACGAGAGATTTTCAGGAGAGTGGATGATATCCCTGATGGGGCGCCATCACCGGCACTGAAGACGTATACACTGCAAAATGTGGCTCTCATCTGTTACTGTGGCAATGAGGAGACTTGAATTATCTTAGGACAAACCTCAGTGAGTTCAGACTCAAAGAGGATTTTACCCTAAAATCATAGAGGCAAAGGATCTTCCAAAACCTGTAAAGCTGACCATAAGAACTCGGGACACCATGACCAAGAATTTGAAGATCATACTTCGCAGGTTGAAGAGATTTAATTCTGCACTATCAAGCGAGCGCTGGAAGGTAGACAAGATGATTCAATGGACAGCGGCTTATCATGCTTGTTGACCAGGAATTGGTGTATAAGAGGCCAACAATGCTACATCAAAGATGCCAAGACACACTGAAAGGAAGCAAGGGTAACCGTTTATATTATATTATACAAACGCCGTTTATATTATCTTTCAAAACTCTATAATCAACCACCCGAATTCAGTGATTATTTCCGTAAATATAAGACTATTCCTCGAAAAGTAGTCTATGCAGCTAAAATTATGTAAAATGACAGGCAGATAGTAAAATTGAACAACCGGACCAAAGCCATGCGAAATATTATTAAAAAATATATTTCACCCTCCGAAAATCGCGAAGAAAACATTTCTCTACTAAATGATGGCATAATCGTTTAAAATCCACAGGACAGCGCAAATTCGTTTAATTCTTATTTCTCAGAAGTAGGTAGAAAAACGAATTCAATATCTCCAAATCAATGTTCTCCGAATATATCACCCCATTTCCCAATTCTATATTCATTATGCATATATTCCCGGCTCGTCGCCATTTTCACCTGACCGAAAGTTATCTATGTTAATTTCCGAAACTAATGCCTCTGAAATCATGAGAATCATCAGTTCATTCAAAAACAAATTTTCAACTGGCATAGATGAACAAAGAACCCGAGTTTAATAATTCTTTATCGGGAGGGGTGTTTCCCAACATATTTAAGAGACTTAAATTGAAACCTTTACACAAGAAAGGAAACAAACTCAATGTTGGACATTATCGAACAATACTGTCCACTTTCTCAAAAATCCTAGAAAAATGTTCTATAAGCGTCTTCTACACGGTTTTCGGAAATCCCTTTCCACTAGCAGCGCTATATTTTCTGTTTTTAATGGAGATTTAAGGCTCGCCGACTTCTAGGTCATTAGAGCCTTTGCAAGTGTGGAAAAATGCAGTTTCGCACTATAGAGGAGAGCCGTGGTGACTCTTCCCCGTGTGGGACTCGTCAAATACTTCGACTATACCCACTAAAAGCACCCTCCTAAATTCACGAAATATCTAAAAACAAAGATGATAGGAAAGGACAGAAAACAATTCCTCAATACATTATACCAAAAAATAAATAAGTTATGAATAAATACCTATAATTTTTCAAACAAAGGAATAAGAAAGAACGAAATAAAAGAAAAAAGGAAAGAAGAATGCAAATCTAAACCCTCCCGAGAACATGTGGGATCTATTAATGGAATTTCCCGATCTATTTATGGAATTCAATTGTTTATTAACGTGATCCGTTTCATTTCCGAGAATTGTTGGTAAATCTGCAGCCAGACATATGTTTCTCCGTATTCAGGTGTTTTTTCTACAATCAGTTAGTAGTTGACACACAGTCAAAGAAGAACTACACTCTTCACATACGGGTTAATCATCAAGTTGCAAGAGATATCGGTGAGTGAGAGGAAAATGTCCTATGCGAAGGCGGGTCAGTAAGACCTTGCGTCTGGCTGACCAACAGGAACTGCTCCATGACTTAACATAGCACTTGATAAGTCCGAGCTTAATCCCTTCAACAGCAACCACTCTCATAACATAGATTTGATTTGTTGGATTTGATCTAAACAATAAAGATAATTTCCAAGCGAGTAATGCTCTGTCTACACATAGCGTTGCCAACAGGTGGTGCGTCGGATCAGCAATGCAGCCTTGAAACTTTTCACCTGTCCGCACAGAACCGTTGCTACCTCACCGAGCTGTCAGCAGAGGCGAGACTGCTGCGTAGTCGCGGCTCTACGGAGTGCACTTCATTTCAACCGGCGAAGTTCCCTGAAGGAAGTAGGAAAAAAAAGTTCTCGCGAATAAAGAACATTTATGTCGGAGAGCAACGGTGTTCATCAAAATAATATTGTAATTAATTTTCAAACCATTATATATTATTTCATATAGATGAACATAAATGTTCCAATCTATTGACATTAAAAAGTTTTCCCCTGAGGAAAGATAGTAAATGAAAATATTGAAGGGGTAGTTTTTAAAATTTTCAAATTTCAGGAAATTTTAAGTTTTTAAAATTTAAAGTACAGTGGCTTACAATAAAGTTAAAAACATTATATATACGGTTTGTGAGAACGGCCATATGTAATGATGGAGTGATGCCCATAAGGGGAGGGGGAGATCGTGATGCAAACTGCGTCATTAAAAATTTTTTTGAGGGGAAGGGGTTTGGAAAATGGAGTTTTCTTGGCAGTTTGGATTATTTAATAGTTAAATAATAAAAATACTTTTAAAAATTCCATATATTAAAATAAAAATCATAACGTCGTATTAGTTTTTAAACTTCACGGACATTTTAACATGATAAATAATTTCAGTTCATTTTCGCAACTAATGAATAAATCGTAAAAAGTCTTGCAGCGCAGAGATCTAGACCGCTGAATAAGGAGACGCGAACGTGGGATACGGGTCGGTGGGTCACTTCTATCTATCTATATATATCACTTCTATGTCTATCAAAAGACCGGGAGACTCATCGCCTTTGCGTGAATGAAGTGATAAGAGAGAGCTGCCTCTGTATCTTGCAATGGTAAGATTACTCAATAGACTGCCAATCCAGAAAACAGCGTTGCACTGAAGATTAATTGCTTTGACTTCTGTGTATAAGTTTACTGAGCGTGTTCAAGGTCGGAGCTGAATTTTGAATCTCGTCTTTTTTCACATGTTTTGCCGTTCGGGAATCTCCGTGTTTCTTAAAATAGAGTGACAAATTGTATTATAATAGCATCATCCTCTTTCTTTTTATATTTGATTTTATATTTTCTTTATATATTTTCTTTTTATATATATTTTGACATTCTATTAGTATTATAACTCGCAGCCAACTTTTTATCTTATCTAGGAACTTTTGCTGAAATTTTTGAATCCGCCTCTGCCTTAGGGCCCTTGATCGGAATTGATGGGATGGTCCCTTGCTTGCTTCCGGAGAGTAAATTAGTTTTTTTCCTCCACGTGGTCATACGCAGTTTGTACTGTTTTTTGACCATAAATTTATAAATTTATTTTACATGTGAAGTAGGGGGCATGCATCTAAGGTGCTTATCCAGTGAAATAATCCGATGAAACGTAATAAACCTCGAAATCAGAGTTCAGCGCTTATGAATCTGAATATACATGGAATCTGAGCATAGTTTTTTGAAATTTTTAAAATTTCAAACTATTCTGCTACGTTCCTAATTTTTAGTTGCTGAAATATAAATTGAATCCTAATTATATTTTAATCTCATTTAAATTTATCCTTGATAAGTAAAATGGATATAGGTGATGAACATTTTTACTTTCTCGTACACACGGTCTAGAGACAGTATTGTAACCGAGTAAAAATAGCGAGATTTTGAAAGAATTTTTAGTGTCCTGCTACCGAAGCGAGTTTTTAGTGTCCCTGATACCAAAAGTTTTTTTAAAATTCAAAGCCCGTCTGTCTGTGCGCACCGATACTGTCTAAACAGGTGAGTCAATGTCAATCATATTTTGTATTTTGAGTAGTTGTTGATGAACGAGCTCTGAAATGTTTTCATTTTTTATATTCATATTATGTATCCTTTGTATTAAAGTATATTTTTAAACTTTAATCATAAGCGGCTCAACATTTTCTTTTAAGTTAGAATAGAAGTAGGAAAATAATATCTCTCAGCCGAATAATATCTCTCATCTTTTATCCCGTGGATCTTATTTATACACTGTATCAACTAATCGTGGACATACTCAAGGGCGATGCGCAAAAATGACTTTCCGAAAAACATTATTATGAGAACACTTTAACCCTAATGGACGTAGAGGTGCTCACCGTGCTAAACCAAATAAAACCGCACAAAAGTCCAGGATATAACGACATTACAACAAACATGGTAAGAAATATGAAGGAAAGGTATAAGTAAGAAATAATAACTATTCTGAAAAGCTGTATCCAATATGGATATTTTGTTGGAAAGTAGGCTTACTACGTCTTTTTCTAAAGTCGGAAAATAGGGATGTGCAACAAAGCCGGTCATATATCACGCTGCTACCGGTCCTTGGAAAAAATCTGAACAAGATAATTGCAAATAAGTTAAAAGAGGAACTCAAGAGCAAAATGAGCGACCATCAATATGTTTTTACTGAACGGAAAACTTGAGCATGCTATTGTGGAGTTGCTACGTCAGGTGCGGACACGAACAACAAAATACATGTTTGTAATATTCAGAGACTTCGAAGGAGCCTTCGATAGTGTGTCATGGGATGAAATGTTTCAACAGGTGACAAATAAAGAAGTAACATCAGAACTGGTTAAGATCATACCTTTATACTTGGATGCAAAAATTGTTATGCTAGAAATAGGTGGGGAGAGAATAGTGCATCGCATACACCAGGGATGTCCCCATGGCAGTCACACAGGACCTCTGTTTTGGAATATTGTGCTAAACGTTTTGCTTGAAGTGATGGACCAGAGAAATATTCCTATGCTAGCTTATGCACACGATGTAGCACTTCTTGTGACAGGGAATAGTAAGCAAGAGCTTGAAAGAAATGGGCACAATGTGCTCAGGGATGTCCCCCAGAGGCATTACATCTAGTAAGTACGTGTTTGGCAAACACGGGACCCCGAGCTGCTGCATTACTTCCACTTGTGCCAGACTTCTTCGTTTCTCTTTCCTGACCTTCCTTGGTCACCTCTTGTTCTTCTCGATCCCGACGCTTGAGTATCTTTCATTTTCCTCTTTCTTCCTCTTCCTCTCTTTTTTTATAATATATGTAATGTTTTGAGATATGTTGATATTTGAGTTATAATTCAGGAGGGTTTTTAGTGGGTATGGTTGAGTTATTCGGCGAATCCCACACGCGGGGAGAGTCATATTAGCTCTCCCTAGTGCGTAACTGTATTTTCCCTACCTGTACACATTTTTAGGGCTCTAATGACCTCGATGTCGACGAGCCGTAAAGCCCCACAAAAATGTTCCAACAAGAGTGACAAAGGGCAGTTACGGATATAGCAAACGAAAACAGTGGGCATAGTTTTTGGGATGAAACACCGTGGGAAATCACGACGGGACCCGATAATCAGAGGTAATAACTGGCGCATACAGATAAAGTCGCAAATGATTTACCTAGGAGTAATTGTAGAAGAGAAACTAACCTTAACAAGTCACTTCGCATACATCGGAAGAAAGGTAACACAACTAGTATACAGTTTGATGCGTGTTGGATATACGAAACGTACGCTGGAGAGTGACCACTTTTGGCGTCTATGTAATGGTGTTTTCCAACCGTTAATTTACTATTGCGGAGTAGTGTCGTATGGACGGGTTAAGCTCATACATAACGAGCGAAAACTTAGCCAATATCAACGACAGAGTATCCTGCATTGAAGTGGGTTAAAAGAAGTGTTTCCACTACGGTTCCACAGGTGTTGTTGGGTGTCCTCTCGATAGATTTGGAAGTAAATCAGCATGTAGTGAGATATAAGGTGCGACAGGGAGGAGAAATTTGTATTGATGAAAAAAAGACAACTCAGAAGGATAAAGGATGGAAACGGTTCATAGGACGCGAACTATAAAAATGTTGGACAATACGATGGACCCAGGCAAAGACAGGACGAAATACATATAAATTTATTAAACAAATAACTTTTGTGAACTGAAACAGAAAACGGTTCAAGCCATCACATTTGGCATATTAAATACTTACGGGATATGTTTTTGACAAAGTTGAATGATTGTTCAATAGAACATACCGAGTGGATAGAACTTTGTCAAAAACATTTTTAACGCTTAAAAAATAATGTAATATTCAAAATAACTAAAGTGAAGTGCAATGGTAGTGGATCTTGTAAGACTTGGCCTGAAAAAACATCAATCTTTACTGAGTGCGGTTTAAGGTAAGAGCACCGGTGAAATAAAAACTATCGTTTCTCGAATTGTACGTTATAACGCCTTCAATATAAATTTAGTTCACGAACATTTGCAAACGCGCACACCTATACGCCTTCCAAATTATGCAACATTTTTCTTCAGGACTTTTCTCTGACCTGCGCTTCTTAAAATCGAGAGACAAATCTGCTAATAACCTCATCCTATTTCTTTTTGTATCGTACATGTAACGTAGGAGACATTGAGGTGCTAATCCGATGAAACGTCAGAAACCTCAAAATTTGAGTTTACCGCATATGAATCTGAATATACATGGAATTTGAGTATGATTTTAAAAAAATTTAACTCTAATCTGCTGCGTTTTTAATTTTTTGCATCTTAAATATAATTTCAAACATAATTATGTATTTTAATCTCATTTAAACTTTTACTTCATCAGTAAATTGGATATATGCGTTGAATATTCTTTTTACTTTCTCATAAATGTGGTATAGAGACAAACCGAGAAAAAATTGCTAGATTTTGACGGAAATATTCGTTTTTAGAGTCGTTTATACCGTAATTTTTTTGAATACGACGTCCGTCTGTCTGTTCATCTACGCGCACTGATACTAGCTAAATGGATAAGTCAATTTCATTCACATTTCGTATTTAGCGTAGCATATGTTTGTTGTTGATATACGTGCTGGCAAATGCTTTTATCTTTGATCTGCATGTGAAGTATCCTATGTATTAAAGTATAATTTTGGAAATATTATCAAACGCGACTAAATTTTTTTAAGTTTACAGAATTCAAGAGAAATTGCTTTATATTTGGACGTTGAGGTTTCGAGGACTCGAAATGTGATGAAGGTGGTTGAGATGGAAGTTCAGCAATAGAAGTGCCAACAGAATAACATAGATTGCAACTAGCAAAATAAACCATTAAAATAAGGAATTCAAATGAAAGAATAAAAATCTGAGTGTTGTGTGAAAATCTGGATGAGTTACTGCGAAGAAGTGACGACGGGATGACGGGATTCTCGAAATGTCTCGTGGTTCAGCCTAGACGGCGTTGGATTGATGTTGATTTAGGGTTGAAGTTCAGTTGATGTTGAAAGACCGGCAGTTCGTGGCCAAACGATCCCATCAGATGAGCACGTGATGGTTTGACCGAGAAATTGTCTCTTGAGCAGATTGCTTGTGATGATGCCAACGAGATATGTGGTCGCCGACTGATGACAATTCCAGAAGTCTTCTATTTGAGTCTGAGAAGTCGGCGTGGGAGCATGATGAGAAGTGCCCGAGTGAGTTGATGAGAAAAAGAGCATCCGCTCATCGGAAGCATGCTTACAGCGGTGAGGGTCTATTTAGTAGTGCAGATGTACCAAACCGAGGGAGATATCAGCTTTAGAAAACAAGCCTCTAGAATATCGCAAGGCGGCTGGGTACCTCCCTCCTGTCACCATTTCTTCGTTCCGAGACATCTTGATCCAGAGATGCTGCCTGGGACATCGCCTTTAGATCAAACTAACATGTCCTTCGCTATCGGAATGATTCACCTACTGAATCATTCTTAATTTAAACTATTTTTTTACCGTGCAAGACAAAAAATTAGTTAAATTGGGATTTTACATAAAATTTCAAGAAAAATTATACCAAACAACTATTTTCAAGAAATCCCTTTCCCTTTATTTTATACGAATAAGATTAAACTGCTGTTGACAACATCAATATGGAACGCATGAAAAAGATTGTTTTTTTATTTGTAAAGTTAGTTTTGCATACTTTATTGATAAGAATCTTAAAAGTGTATAAGAAAGCATGGGCAATGGTTTTAATAAAGACTTAGGGTAAATAAGAGGGGTAAAGTTGTAAAATATTTCTAAATTTTTTAAACATGGAAAATATTGGAATTCATGTGGAAGAGAGTCAAAGTGAAGTAGGTTATTTTTTAGGGGAGTGCTCGCAAATTTGGGAACTCTGCGTCATAGGGTTGCGAGCCACCCCTGACGTAAGTACAATTTTTTTGTGATATATAGCATGAAACGTATGTTCAATATTTATTTACATATCACTACATCTTTGGATTCTCGCGAACCTGCGGAGTATTAATATCCCCGAGTTCCCCCCTAAACTCCAGATACGTTTTTGGAATCTTTGGTCAAGCTGACTATAATGATTCAGTTACTGTATAACAGGGTAACGTGTCGGTACACGTGGATATCATAGATCACGGAATACATTGCAGGAGCAGAGTTTATTCCATACGTTCACAGCCCAGAACATCAACTATATCTGGTATTAACAAAACAAGATGTAGACTGCCAGACAATTAAAGTGGTCTTCGTTACACTTTCACCTATGTATTACAGCTTGACAAACATTGAGACGCGCTTTTGCTTTCCCAGACCGTCGCGGACCTAAAATGAAACAAATAGATGTTTTAATAACTTTGGACACGTTGGATTCACAAAATATCGTCCGCGATCGTCAAAGTATCTCGCACGAGCCTCGGATGCGTCCTGGCTATGAAATTTTGCATAGCGAGGGTAGGAAAATTAATGAAAATAACATGATATATTTCGTATATACATCAGAGCGATGAGGCTAAAGTACCCCGAAAAACGCTTCCAATGTGAGTTTGAACCAATCCCTACGAAGTAGCGATGAAGTTTCACACCCTGACTGTGCAAAACGTTGAATTATTTACTTTAAATTACTATGAGCTCATATGGAGAAACTGTCGCAGGCTTATGCTTTCTTGATATCCCACCAAAAATATTGGCTTATCATAATAAAAACAACTACCAGAACATTGGAACGGTATATAGAAACGCATTGACGTGAAGATTCTCATACCATTTACTAGAATAATTCAACAAAACTGTGGAAAATACTGTTCTGAGTATTGTTCGGGGCGAAAGAGAGAAATCGGTTTTCTGCAATTGGTGCGCGGAAACGAGAAATAACTGCAATAAAAATTTCCTGAGCTCCTGGAGTTCGGCATTTATTTCTCAACCGCCGGGGTCTGCAGACAGTAATTTGACAAAATGCTGTCAAGTAGCGGGGAAAATACTTTTATTTCCAACTATACATATTACGAATCAATTAAATGTACGTAAGGTTGTACTTGTTGACTAGATGTATGATAAATGACCGATAAATTTGAATCACATTAATGATTATTAATTTTATTTTCTCGAATATTTCGAGGGGGGGCTGCAGGTGTACTCCCTGCCACCCTTTGACAAGTACCACACCCAAATATTTGTAATATAAACCCACCTCTCTATTCCAGCTCCAGCCTTAGATGTCACGCCACCCTGTGCGCAAATTGGGCAGCCCTCTTCTCCTCCCTTCCCCTTACTACCTTCATATATTCCTTAAAATTTGTAACTTAAATATTTGCACACAAGTGAATAAAAAAACTCATACACCAGATATTTGTTTATAATATACAATCTACTTCAAAAAATTGTTCAGGGGGGACATCTGGAATTTCCTAAACCTGGGTGCTTGTGTAGACACATTGTCTTGCAATGCTCTAAAGCAGGCTGCTTCACTCTTCCATACAAAATCTCTGAATTCATATAACATATCACCCAGCACAACCTGTACCAGAAAGATAACACTAATAGGAATTTACAAAACCATATGTTTAAAAAGCTATTAAAATATATCTTCACTAAATGTAGCAGATGGATGTAGCACTAGAACTAAAGAAAGAATTTCCTTGATAATATTATCATCTTGATTTTGTCCTATATGAATATTTATGATCCAAGACTTTTCTTTTTTGAATTTAGTATTCAGAGAGTCACTATTAAATTAGTATTCTTGATGTAACAGTTGTACTCGATACATTATATGCAGGATAAATAAAGCATCTCTACATTGTTTATCTTGTAAAATAGGATTGCTATAGTTACTTCATTACATAAAATGTATCCTTATCTTTATCAGGTTTAAGATTAGATTAATTCCAGAACACTCACTTTAAGTTAGCTTCTAGTTCACAGACATGACTACATACAAATTAAATTATTTTAATACTCGTGGACAGGGTGAAGCAGTTAGGTTTTTGTTAGCCTATGGAGAAGTGCCTTTCGAGGATCATCGCATAAGTATTAGTGAGTGGCAGCAAGTGAAACATGGTTTGTAAAGATTTTCTTTTTCTCTAAGTTTCTTGTATACCAAAATATTCTTCTGCTGATGTTACATATTAAGTTCAGGATTACACAGGAAAATCAATCAAAACATGTGAAATAATTATGCATAAGTTAGGTGATTGAAATTTAAAAAATTGTAGGGTATTCATGGTAAGTTGTAAAAAACTGCTTAAGTTGGTAAAATTTTGTCATTCTGTCAAATAAAAATGTTAATTCACTTTTGAAATATTTGCAAGGAGAAAAATTAAGATTGTTAATTAACATAAAAATTTAATGATCACACAGAAATGACAATTATAAAGTGTTGAATTGATTCTTTTTTCAAGAGCATGATACACCAAACAACCTAATTTTGACCCCCTAGAAAACTAAAAAGACAACATATAATCATAACAAGGTATCTCATAATATTATGGCTTTTCAGAAAAGATACTCACTGAAATGTTTAAATTCACACATATATTCACAGCAGAATAATTCTACTTTTAAAACTGTTTGTTAAAGTGCCTTCAAACAAATCTAAAAAATTGAACATGATACTATTATCTTATAGGAGTTCCTTTTGAGAAATTGCCTACTTTGGAAGTAGACGATAAAGTGGGGTACCAAACATTAGCAATCTGTCGATACTTAGGGCGGAAGTTTGGACTAGCTGGTCACAATGATTGGGAAGCTGCTGAGATAGATGCTGCCGCCGATACCATAAAAGATCTTTATGTTCGTAAGTTGAGTTGTTAAGTAAATATTCCTTCACAATAATTTCCAATACCTTTACTTTAAGGCATTATGAAATAAACAGGTATAATGAAAAAAGAAATAACATGAATTAACAAAAGAGAAATATTCAAAAGCACAGACTTCACAAAAATAATACAATTTGCAATCATTATACTATTGTTCAACGGTAATGAAATATTTAAAAGAAACAATAATAATTGTAATAACAAATAAAAAATATTTTGCCTAGTTTGAAATACAAGCTAACTATGAAAAAATATTTTGAAAGAGAAAAAAACCCAAGTGTGAGTATTAAAGATGGAATACTATATTTTTTATTTTCAAGAAAATAAAGTTGAAAAGATCAGTGAATTTTGTTTTGATATCAGTGGCTCAAACTTAACAATCAGCAATAATATTAAATTTATGTATTCACTTAGCCCAAAATTAATTTACAATTACATTTAAGAATATAATTAATGAAAAAGAAATAATTATTCTTTGCAATTATTATTGTTTTTATAACCCATTACACAGTTGCCAAAAATGTATTTGCCAATATATAATTTTTACTTGCCTTGTAGGACTTATAGATGTGTACAGTGCTGTTGACTGTGACCAGAAAGAGAAATTAAGAGAGCAACTTGTTACTGATACACTGCCTTTCTACTTCACCAAACTGGATAAAATGGTTGAAACTAACCAGGGATACTTGGTTGGAGGTCAGGTAAGTGTAATGCAATATTCCTCATTTTGACAAACTTTTCCTCAAGGTTTTTTACTTTCTTAAGGTGCATGAAATTATATTTTTACCATGCATTAGATCTACTTATAAGAAAAAAATAAACAGAACGAAGTTACCCACTAACTCAATCTAACTACATTGATTCTTTGAAATATATTTGACTGTTTTCCAGTAAAATGTGAAATATCAAAATGTTGGTCGTGCTAAACAATGAAATTTATTCCTTGTTAATAATATAATATATGGTAATAAATGAAACAATTTTAATTTTAATGAAGAAGGCAATAAATAAATAATACGTAGAGATATAACTTTTCAACAGTATTATATAATGCAATACACCATATAAATACATAATTGTATCACCTTTTTTTATCTTTCCAGCTGTCATGGGCCGACTTATTATTTGTTGCTGGTTTTGAAACATACAACATAATTGCACAGATCTCCATCACTTCTGAATACAAAAACTTAAATCAACTCAATGAAAAAGTGCGTTCCTTACCCTCACTTCAGAACTGGTTAAAGAAGCGTCCATTTTCTGCATTCTGATTCAAACAATACAGAATCTACTTCACTTTTGTAATTATATAACATTATTTAAAGAACATCATAACTAGTAAGGTCATTACTTACCATTTCCACTGAAATGTGAAATAAATTACTTTGGACTACAGTTTTGTAACTGATATTAATTTTTATAATTAGAATATAAGACACTACACATAACAACATATTATTACATAAGTATAAAAATATATGAGGTATGAATTCCAAGAGAATATAATAACCAAGTAAACAACGTAAGTTGTATGCGACGACAGTTGAATGATGAGATGTCAAAATTTAATTCATCTCACAAAGAAACTAATATTGTAAGTAGGTTTATGGCTTACATTTTAGATAATAATGGGAATCAGAAATTTACACATGCTATGCTATTTCTACAACACGGTCTCGTAAATGGATAAATATTAACAAAAGTGATTCTCTAGCTTCACAAGGCTAAAGTAGAAAGAGATGAAATTTAAAATAAATTTAATGAATGGGTATAAAAAATATATTTATCATCAATCAACTATCAAAATCAAATTTTACCCTTAAAATGACAAATTTGAAACAAACACATGATTGTGGAGTTTTCATATATCCGAGTTAAACTAAAACTACTAAGTTTGTAGCTATGGCACCACACCACCATACCTACAATTTGAAATTACACATTTTATTGTCAGTAACTTTGCTCCTTAAGTCGAATAGAATTCTAGTCACTACCTGTGCCACACGCAAATAACAAGGTGAAGTATTTTCAAGAGCATTATTTACACACTACACTGGATGAAACTAGAATGGGAGGACTAGCCACCATTTTAATTTGAACATAATTCGACCATTCTTAGACTACTCTGCTTTTATACAACATATAAAAGGTAAGAAGAAGGAAATTTATTCTACAAACAACACAGCAACTTTGTGTTTTATGTACAAAAGTGTGATTAATTCTTTTTTTTTATGATCATGAGAAACAAACAATTCTTATTTAATTTGTTTCTACATTACTAAAATTTATTAATTTATTTTCTTTCTATTGCCAGCATTACATAGAAGTAACATTTGGTTTGGACAATTGTCTATTTTCCTTACATACTTTAAACAATTAAAATTTTTCTATCAATATTACAAGAGCTATTCATGACAGATGTAAAAACTCCTATTAATATTTTTTGTAGTTCAAATAAACTTAAGATATCCCATGATATGTCAGTACAATCACTCTATATAACATCATCATTTATTACATTACAAGGGAAATTTGTAATAATTATTGCTTATTAATTTAAAAACTGTGATTTATTCTGGGAAAATAATTGATTGCATAAGTTACAGGAAACTGTAGCTTCATGGAAGAGTGACCTATGTAAAAACAGTAACACATAATACACAATTGTAAAATTTATTAGGCTGCCATAATCATTTACCACTAATATTATTATCAGAGTGTTAGCCCAATCATACCTCAAAAACCACTTTCTCACAATCGCTTATCCTCAAATCATTTATAAGTCATAAAAATTTCTCTCTATTGCAATGTATCTCCTAAATTATGATGATGATAATGCAAATGTTGACAAAAAGTTAGAAAAGCAATTGGATAATACTTTAGGTTAGTTTTAATTGAGCTATTTAATAGCTAAGTTTATGAATTTAATTCACAGGAGCTCTGTTACACAACAGTAACTTTTTCAAGTAGTCTTCACAGGTAAGTGCTAAACCTGTTTTTATAATCAATATTACTAAAAGTAACATAAAAAATGTTTTTTTAAGGAGCTTCTATACAAAAAGTACTGTACTAATTGGTAAAAAATAATTTTCGGTAAAATAGAAAATCAAATAAACATAACTGCAAAAAAGTCCATAGCTTATCACTCTTCATAGGTGCAATTACTTCGAAGATGCATAAATGTCGATATTTTTAAACATGAAATATAAATTTTAAAAGCTAGACGATTTTTTTACAGGAAATTTCAAAGCAGTATTAGTACTTATATCACTTTTCACCTCCACTTCATATTATAAACTTTTATATAAAATTTATATTTTATATTGATATCAAGAGGTGACACCATTCATCTCAGCGACACTGAATACAGTGAATTGGTCATTTCCGATTAATCTTACAAGTTTTCCCCTTTCCTACGGTTTTAGGGTGCATGGAGCTAATTGTAAATCTAAGCAGCATTGGGAGTGTCACTTTTAATTTTAGTGACCCAGAAAACTATGGCATCAACACGAATGTCTGACATTTTTAAAGATCTTTACATGCCATCCCTACATGCCCTAGATATGTTAGTAGTGTATGGAAGTTGATTGTATACTTAAGCAGCATTGAGAATGACACTACTTATTCAGCAATCCCAAAATTGAAATATCCAACTCAAATTTCGGTGTTTTCGTTTATTTCTTCTTGTCACACTATGCCCATCCCTTACCCATGTGGTGCTAGGGGTGTCTTCTTTCCCATGGGGCTGAATACAGACTTACATGTTATCAGGATGTCACTATATCAGCTCAGAGATGTTGAAAGCTCATCACTGATGTCATGTTCAATTATTTTTACACTGCATTCCCTACTCAAATGTGGTTAGGAGTGTGATGGGGTTGATCATGAACTTCAGTGTCATGTGGAATACCACTACTAGTTTCAGAGGTCTTGAAAATTATGATCTCCACACTCATATCTGACATTTTCGATTATTTTTCATTTCATTCCCTTCTCTCTCCCCACTAATGGGTATTTTTTCCTCATGGGGTGATTGTGGGTTTACGTTGCCTTGGGAGTGTCCCTTTTCTAATTAGTGGTCCCAAAACTAATGTATTCAATACCAATATTGGTAGTTATATTTTTACTTGCAGCCACATTCTCACTCCCTAACCCTAGTACTATCACCCTTGTAGACTGATTTAGAACTTTCGCAACATTGGAGGCATCCTTATCTATCTCAGTGGCACCAAAAACTATGGTTTCCAATATATCATTATTTTCCTCCCTTGTTTTTACATTACAACCCTTTCCACATCCTTAGTAGAGGTGCCAGGAATGTCTTATCCCAACAGAGCTTGTTGTCAGATAGTCAGTCATCTGAGTACCAAGTCTGCTTAAAATTACTCCTGGCATTTTAGAGTTAAAGTGGGATATTACTTTTCACCTGCTTAGGGCCAGATTTTCATAAACTGGAGTGACCTATATTCATGCCTGTTGTCATGCATATAATCACCTATTGTCATGCAAACCACATGTACTTGTAAAATTTCACCTTGATTAGAAACTTGGTAGTGTATTGAAAACATTACTACCCATTTTGAAAAGCTAGGACATTGTAAATATTAATCCCCTATTGCACTCTCTTAAGAGGAAGATTTTCATAAACTTAAACAATAATCATCTACTAATTGTATAATTTCAGCTTTATTGGAAACGTGGAAGTGACCAAAAAATCAATTAACAATTTTGAAAAAGAAAGACAATGTAAATGCATACATGCCCCCATTTCACCCCTTTTGCAGGATTTTTGTAAATTGGTAAGGTAATCATCTATTCTCACACAAAACACACATATCAGTAATATTCCAGCTTGATTGCAAACTTGAAAGTGGCCAAAAGGTCAATTACCAATTTAAAAATGGAATAACATATAAACATGCACACCTATAAATTTTCACCCCCTTACAGTTAGATTTTCGTAAACTGGTATGATGATAATCTATTGTTATGCAAACCACACGTCTGTAAAATTTTAGCTTAATCAGAAACTTGGCAGCAGTCAAAATTCAATCCCCTATTCAGAAGAATATATCAGAAAAAAAACATACTTATATATGAGTAAAGCAAGTTAAATGAAAGCTTGTAAGAATTGGAGACAAAAATCTTTAAATTATTATCTTCCCAAATGGAAGTATATTTTCAAAACATCTAAAATTGACAGGAATTGGGTAGAGGAGAATGAATTCCATCTATCTGGAAGAACAGTCTCTAAGCTATTTCTAGTACCAGTGACAAGAGAAAAAACAAAATAGTCAAAATACAGTACACACACAATATTCTATAAAACATTTATGTTACTAATATGTACAGTTTTGGATGTGAAATTACTTTAACTTTGATAATGTTAATCTTGAGGCTTCAAGAAAACATATTTCTTCTTATTTCGAGATGGCTGGTTCCCTTCACTTTTCTGTCTTTTAGTTTTGAATTTATTAGCTGTAGTCAAGACCAAAGAGTTATTAGTATATGTCTGGGCCATTTCCTGTTCTGTAACATCAGTATCATCTTCCATTTTCACTTTCACAGCTCCTTTCTGAGCTTTGAGCTTGGCTTCTAGTTCTTTCTGCATTATCATTTCAATATCAGGATTCATGCCCTTAAAAGACAATCTTCCCACTATTAAGTCTTCACACGGAATATAACTAGGTTCGATAATGAATTTAGTTCTGGAACATTAAGAAACAAGATTGAAATTGAAAATTATTCTCTAACGCAGGAAAAGAGAATACAGAGACTAACTGCCATTGGTTTAGGGCAAAACTGCACGTGATGTTTTACTTCAATCTCAACAAAAAATCTTTCATAAAATATAATTATAATATTATTTCTGTTTTATTTCAATTACACCACTAAATGCTATTCAGCAGAGAATGAATTCAATTCAATTAAAAGAATCTTATTTCACTACATACTCTTATTCAAACTAAATAATGTCTTAAAGATTATATCTCATTCGCCTAAAAAAGTAAGATTTTCATCATTTTTTACAGCACTTTATAAAAAATTAAGTTTAATGAGAATCAAAATAAAATATTAACCCCACGTTTCTCTTTCATAACTAGATTATTAGCTTATTGTCCCTGCTGTGGCCATATACAATTTGTTTTAAGACAATAATTATATAATTATCTCATAATATTTGAAGTATCAAAATATACAAATCATTTCTTTCACAAACTGCATTCTATATTTTCAAAAACCTCTCTTTAAAATCAAAACACAATACTAATACACTGACAACAAGTTTCACAGAGGTACGAATTCAACAAGTTGTCAAGTGTGACATACTATTCTTGGTATTTCACTAAATCATTTTTCCTACTGTTCTGATCTCCCATCTTTCACCAATAACAAAAAAAGTAGATGTTGTACATGGCACAGGTTCCTTGTTGTTCAAGGGTTAATGAAGAAACTTTATTACTCACCCCAGTTTCATTTTACTAGGTACAGCAAAGAGAGATTCTGTTTCTTGAGCTTCCAATTCCCTCTCTACTTTTTCTTTGCTCCTCTTCATAAACTAATGTAATATAAGATTACTTTAATAGAATACAATATTTGTTTCCAAGTATTTTATGATAGAAAAGTTACAGTGATATAAGATATACACAAAGTAACCAAATATCCAGTACCTAGCTCAATAAGAAAATTACGAGAGAATAATCTCAAATATTTAGAAAACGACAAATACTAACCTTCATTTCTAAGAGACCTTTCGAAAGTTTCTTTGTAGATGCTTCGCGGTGAATAATTTTCGCCATTTTTTTGGTTATACAAAATAATACTCACAATGTTTACACACAACACTAAACCACAAAGTCACAAGACGATAAGTTATCAAACTATACTACCACCAGTCCTCTGGGCAATACACTTGATCTAATTTTTTTTATTACGTGCTCCGGGTCAGAATGACTGCTGCTCAGCAGCTGGTAAAGTGCTGGTAGCATCAGGTCCAGACCACGTGCTTGCCGCCAACATCAACACCAGTCAACACCAGGGCCTGTCAACACACTATGCGAGCAACCAGTTGAACGGGTGGTGGCTGGTTAGTTCGGCTTCTTGCAAGTGGAGCGCTGCTACGAGTAATCCATCTGTACCTAATATAATTTGTGGGTCAGAGCTCATTTTATGTTCCTTACTTCGCGTTTCATGCACGCTCCAGATACAAGTCGCAGAGAAAGCGTTACATACAAAACTATTATCAACCTTTTTTTCCCTTCAGTTGTATGGCAGTGGAATTGAGTCGAATAACGCGCAAGATTCGTCGATTTCAAGTTTCTCGAAAAAGTTCGCAATTTTAAGATTTATTTTCTATATTTGTCTTGCTTTCTATATTCTATTTACTTTGTTAGAAATCACGGAACACAGGGACATATCGTTCCGCGTCAGAAATGGATATTTGCACAAGTTCTGCGAATAGCGAGCACACTACGTGGCGGCGATATTTACACCATTTGCAGGCACGGCGAGCCCAATAAATGGAAATGACATACGCACATGTCGAGTAAATAAAGATACACAGCGTCACATACATCTAGGTGGATATATATTTGGGGATAAAAAAGGAAATATACAAAGGTCTTATTATTACGTTGTTCACACTGCAAAGTACTCAGTATCTGTAACTCTACTTGAGTATTCATGCCACTCAATACGGGTTTATTTAATTTAAGTTTATTTCAATCATTACGGAATTTGTGTCAGATTTCAATATGTCATAGAGTTCCAATTTCAATTTAAACTCTTGCGTTGAATATCATTTTAATTCTCAACCAATTCGAACAATCTTGGGCTTAAATGAAAGGTATGACTTTGCTCAACAATTTTACACTTTTCCTAACTTTAGTTTTTAACAGGCAATAATGAAAATATTTTTAACATTTTTGCCATTTGTGTAAAGTGTAAATCCTGTTAATATGATCATGTAGTAAAGAAACTATTTTTTATCGATGTGATTTGACCTTCTCGACTTTACTTACCCACTACATTTGAGTACAATGGTAGACGGGCCCGAGAGGCGAACGGGATGGCGCAGTTGGTAGGCGCATGAGCGCATAGAGCTCAATGTCCCGGGTTCGAATCCCGGTCCCGTCTCCCATTTTCATTCGACGTAACATGATTAAAATGAAATTTTAAATAATGAAACATTGTTTATTATGCATGCTCGTCGGTATTGGTTAATATCCGTCAGAGAATTAGCAAGTAATTTGAATTCTGTGAGGTTACCAACAATATAAGCTAGCTCAAATAATCCATAGGTACAACAGGTGCTATTTTCGAGAGGCAAATGGTTGATGATGCCTTGGACATCACAAGCAACATCATCTGCTAATGTTGTCATAGTGGTAAACTTTTAAAACCGATTAACCTTGACGCAGTATATAAAAAAATCTCAAATACATTTATTTTCTGCTATTCTGTCGCGTTCTCTTACGCTATTATATACGAGAGAAAATAGTATATTATGAATAGTTAATAAGAAAATTATTTTATAAATAATAAAAACTAAGAAATTGGTCCCGGTATTGCGAATAATAAAGTCGAATACAAGCTAAACAAGCTCTTGGAAGATAGCTGATTTAAATAATAAATCTCAACATTAGAACTACATCAAAATCAAATAGATTTGGTACAGCGTTAACAGCATTTTATATGTAAGTAAAGAATATCAAAAGTAATATACAAAGAAAGAAAGGATATACGAAATGTACGAAATTTAATTTAAAAAAATGTCAAAGACATGATCATTTAATTTTTACAGAAACCAAGGGCTAGTAATTGGTAAAAATACGGTTGTAAAGATTAGGCAATTTATCAGTATCAGTCTGCAGATTTAAAGTGTAAGTTTTGGATTTTGTGCAACATATCTGAGACACATCAGTATGATAGTTACTCTCAATGTCAAAAATTTAATCTTTTCCCAATCCATGATTTAAGTTAACCCTGTGTATTGATATAACATTATGATGATTGATTTTAATATTACTAATGTATCCTTTTATTATAATCTGGAGGGTTCTTTTGGATTGACCAATGTAACTAGTTACAATATTTACTGGGTATTTCATACACTATACTGTGTTTTGATGCGATGGGGAGTGGTATCTTTTCTAGTCTTGACTTTAAAATTCAGTTCCCTATTCACTTATTAAGGTCCGATAAAGTGTAGGATCATCATCATTTATATCTTATGAGTGCATAAAGATAAAATATAACTAATTTGTCTTAAGTATTTATTTCAAAATTTTGTAGGTATCAAACTCTCATTATTGTGGTACTCTTTGAAATACTTTCTTAAATTCTCCTTTCTAACATCAGTAAGCTAAAAAAATTCAATAGCATTAACTACAATTCTTATTTCATTGTAAAATTTAATTCTCTCTTTAGAAATACCCGATTCATTAGTAGTTGTAAGCTTTCTTGTTTCTCATCTGTTTTTGTTACACGTTATTAACCAAGTCAACACAATGGACACCATCGCATTCCTTAACGAATTCAAAGCTGACCTCCAGAAGGTGTAAGAACTCTTATTTCAACACATCGATACTCGTATTAGTGCACTGAAGGTCAATAAAAACAATACCGGCAGTTGGTTAGGAATTTTTTCCGTACTTCAAACGGGTATAAACCTGTTCCATCCAAAACCCATACGCCACCCCATCTCTTGACACAAAATAGGTTCAGTGTTAGCGGACATGTCCAATTTCCCCCGTCTACCTACCACCCACATTTTCACACCATGCTATTCGACAACCAAATCCTTTAATTCTCCACGCAATCCCCGCACTGGTCAGCACAGCCGACCAAAAATACGTAAAACTTTGCTGCCTAATACACGCAAAGACAACACTTCCACGCAAATATCCGGCGTTCTAAATTTTGCTGATTCGCATGGCCATAAAATGTCCATTATGCCAGAGCACCAAGCCGCGCCACCTGCTTCCGTGCGCGTTCGACATTAAGGACCGTCCATGGAGGCACTACAGGTGCAAATAGAGTTGCTGATGTAGCAGAACCGCGACCTGCAGCATCTCCATCAACATACGGCGCAAACTTCGCGTTCCGTACCGCTCGCAGATGTCAACAAGGTGAGCGTAAAACTGTATCTGGAGAGAGCCTAACGCTATGGTTCGCGCAATGCGAAGCGCGGTTCGCACTCGCTGTCTTCACGCAGAAGTCAACTAATTACTCCTACGAAGTGTCACACCTCGTGAAGCGTTTTGCGAGAACACGTATCACACTATGCTGAAAAGGACTCGCCGTCTCAGTCTCGGAGGAGATACGTGTGTACCAGCTCATCATGGAGGAAGAGATCGGTGACAGGCAGCTGTCAGAGTTCCTGAGACATCTCCGATCTCTGTCGGGTTCGAACCCCTTACAAGACCCCCTACCCACGCACGTGCTGGCCATTTTGCAAACGCAGGGCGATCTGATACTCAAAAGACTGTCAGTGATGACAGACAAGATAATAGACATCCAACCCAGCCGTCTTCCCCGCCGCTCCACCACCGACCGTGTACGCTGCAACTCATACGACCGCCACGCCAACCGCAGTTCACACCGCGTCATCCGGAACAGGTAATGACGCGCTCGCCTTATGCCTGGAAGAAATCAGTCGCCAGCTCTCCGCCATTTTTTGCAACCGCAACAGCAACGACAGTTTCTAATCGACATTGATTCGGACCTGTGCTGTTTTCCTCTCCGACTCATAAAAGGTCGTAGCCGCCTCGCCTCAAGGCAGCCAATGACGCTACAATTCACACGTTCGTCCAAAGGGATACATCACTGAACATCTGCCTGCGTCATGACTTTCGATGGAGTTTGGTCGTCGCCGACGTCACGAATCCCATCATCAACCAACCTGTCGTCTTTCGCCCTCCTTCCGGAATGTCGAAATCACCGTTTGATCTAGGGCCAGACCGGTCTCTTCGCGGCCCGACAAGCAGAAGACTCCTCAGTCTAGTGTGGTAGCCCTCGTCACGGCGTATCCAGTCGACTCTAGACTAAGTTCCCCGAACTCATGCGGTTAGCTGGCACGCCTCGAGAGACGCGCCATTCGACAGTGGACTACACCCAGCACTCCAGTGTCGAGCCCGCCGCCTAGTTTCTGAAATGCCTCAAGATCGCGAAATACGAATTCGACGGTGTCACGAGGCGACATGACGCTTCCCTCTCAGAACCCTTCGTCTGAACCTTGGGTGTCTCCCAGGATGTCTCGACCTTTTTCGGTTGCTTTTGGAAAGGGTTGATGATTATCTACGGTCCTCAGGGTGGTCTCGATACACTTAGGGATGCACTTAGACCCCTGATGGGGCCTCCAAACGGGACCACGCAGCGCCAGCCGCGAGAGACAGGAACCCTTTTCTGTTTTTCTCTGTGGTGCGACATTTTATTTTTCTATGTGGTCACTCAAGATGACACATATGAATGTGACAAAGCCGGCGCATCCGCACCCTGTCATCCCCCCATATGACGTTTCTCCCTCCTTCTTCCTAAATGCATCTAAACTTACAGACAACGCCCTACCACTCCCACGGGTCACTGATGGGCCGTGTGCAACCTTTTCTATCTCCACGGAAAATCCCCACCCGCGGCGCATAATACTGTATTCTTACGAATACCCACCGCCACCACCTCGCCAGGGCGTTGTCCAGAGGGCTCATCATCCCCGCGCGCCCCCCCGAACTTACTTAAGGCAAGGGACGCGCGTCAATCGGGTCTACTGCTCCTCGCACCACGGCCCTCGACAGACTTCGAGGNGCTGACGAACCTTTCACCGTGGCTTCGACGGTGACTATCAACTTCGGTCCGGATAGACTCCCCGATGGTATGAACTACTTGGAACATTGTCGGATCTCGACACGAGCAGCCCTTACGGCAAGCTATGTTAAATTATTGTAATCATACGCCCAGAAGGGCAGTAATGTAGCTGATTGTCTTCACGCCCACTTAGGGCTTTATTATTCATTAAATTCTATTAATATTTGTGCATGAGTTATTGTTTTGTCACCAAGACCTTTGACAGGGTAGTCCAAGCGAGTTACTTTAAATCTAAGGCTGAGCTATCCTTACCCACCAGCGGAGATGAAAACCATCTCAGTATCCAACGAGACGGGCTCCGTTGTGACAACGGTATGCTCCACGAAGGCATGGCCCGCCACTCAGATGGACCCAGTTCTTCTCAAACCCCATGGTGCCAAATAAAGGAGACGGCTGGCGTCCCTGCGGGGATTATCGTGCACTCAATGCCGGAACGATACCTGACGAATATCCCATCAGACACATTCACGATTTCTCACACAGACCTCGTGAATGCACTGTTCAGTGTCATTAACCTCGTATAGGCGTACATTCAGATCTCTATTTACACAGAAGATATTCAGAAGACGGCAATCACCACTCCTTTTGGCCTCTTTGAATTTCCATACATGAACTCTGACCTTCGTAACGCCGGACAGACGATCCAGCGTTTTAATGACGAGGGCGTGTCCGTACTCGACTTCGGCTACCCGTATATTTACGATATCTTCGTGTTCCCACACGATGCAGCCGAGCACAAAACACACCTGAAAACTAAGAAATTAAAAGTACAAGTGTTCGCATACTGGATCTAAAGAACATATTTTACATTAGTTTTATTGTAAATAAATGAAGTGCAATTTATCTGACGTGGTTAACATTAGTGTCTACAAATAAATATTCATTAGTGTCTTCAAATGTATTTTCGGATATCTGTTGACAAATAGGCAAGTATACGTTTGAATACATTGTTGTTAACATATTATTTCTGTAAATCGTAGTCAAATTTATATATGAGTATTATATACATTATAAATAACTGTTTAACAGGAGTCAATGTGGCCCAGTGCGTAGAGCACAGAATCGCTGGCTGGATGGCCAGAGTTTCGATCCCCGGTGAGGTGGGGATTTTTCATCAACATCCAGACTGACTCCCAGGCCTACTCAGCCTGCTGTAAAAAGAGTACCAGGGTCTATCCTGGGGTTTAAACTTGCCGGAGCGAGATGCTGACCACATTTCCTCCTTCTAGTTCCGATGTTTTCATTGTGGAGCTCAACCCTCTGCAACCCCCATGAGCACCATCGGGGCCAATTGTGGGAGAGTTTGACTCATTTTTTAAATAACAATGATTAAATATTCTAATTGCCAATTCAATTTTAACATAGACTTATAGAGGTCCTGCTGAAAGGCATAAATATATAACATATAACAGGATATAATGTGTTGACATAATTACACATACTTTAATACAATAGTACAGTATAATAATGATGTATAGTTTGTCTGATATACTGAATTGCATAAGTACTCCCTACGAATGTAGTGAATGGACTACGTGAATTGGATTATGAAATGAGTCATAATATCGATTTTCGATGGCTTCATCACCTTCGGAATTCTAATCAGATTCACGAATCAAAACTAATAATATATAAAATGCATTTTTTACTGCGAACAAAATGTTGTATTATCTACTTAGTACGTAATGTATTATGTACTTTAATGTCGCAATTTCAAATTGACGCTCAAAATTCCAGTCTTCTTGGTTAAGTTTTGACACAAATTCACGCAATTATAAAAACTAAACAAAATCGAATCTTAATATTTTATCACAAACAGACTCAGAAACTATTCACAATTTAATTACGAAATTCTTTTTCATCAATAAATTGTCAAAAGATGATAAATTATCTAAATTAAAGCGGCGCGACTCTTATGTTTGCAACCGCTACGACATATCTTTGACACCATGTTAGATCCAGAATGGTGCATGCAAATACCTGTACTTACAGTAACCGGCACAACTGCTGTGGACTTCAACGCGCTCGCTCCCCTTCAAGACGTCGATCCAGAATTACGCAGTCTAATGGCCAGCGAAACAAGCCCTGAAGCTGCAGAGAGTCACCGAGCCTGGTTCTGACGTCTCGCTCGACTGCGATTCACACACACACCTCCCACGGCACTACTTCCTCGAACCCCTTCACCGTCAAGTGTTCGACACTCTCCACGGTCTTAGTCATCCTGGCATCAAAGCTTGTTGCGCATCGTTTTGTATGGCTCCCCGTACAGCGTGACTGCCTTACATGGGCAAGCGCGTGGCAACATTATCAGTGTTCCAAAATCACGCGATATGTCCTCACGCCACGTACTACTTTCTCATCACCCTCCGCTCGTTTTCAACGTTTTCATGTTGACATAACTGGGTCCGTCCCACTCGCCGACTCATTTCGGTATTGCCTGATGGTTGTTGACAGATACACGAGATTGCCAGAGGCATGGCCACTCAAAACCATCACGGCAGAAGTAGCCAAAACGTTGGATCTCCCGCTTTGGCGAACCGGTTGGCATCACCACCGACCAACCGAGTTCGAGTCATCTCTCTTCCGTGCACAGGGATTAACTATCGGCAGTGAGCGTGCGCTGACGAGTAGTTTTCCCCAATCCAACGGAATGGAGGAACGTTTTCACAGGCAGTTTAAAGCGGTCATCGTGTGTTACCCCGAGATGTCATGGCTACGAGAACTGCCATTCGCACTCCTCAGTTTTCGCAGTGCAGTGAAATATGTTTCAAAAGTTTTATCTCAGAATATTGTGTAAGGAGAACCACTGCGCCTCCCAGATTAGTTCCTCGCTCAACCTCCTGCTGAGCGAGGAACTAACGATGGGAACCTCACATGGGAACGGACGATGCATTATCATATGTCACCCGCTTGTGCCGCCAAATGTCACGACTCCGCCCAGTACAAGCTACGCGTCACACCTCCCCTCACACAGTTGTATACCACGACCTGAACACTTGTACGTTCGTGTTTTTAGGCGCGACATCGTTCGCCGGCTGCTGCAACCTCCCAACATATACGCAACCCATCTTGGGATGTGAAAACGATCACAATAGAGCAGCGGCAAAGAGCAATGTATCAGCATTAATGATTACATCGTAACAGATGAACACACCACTATGTGCGCAACCGCCCAACCGGGCCAAGACGACAAACGCCGCTCACCCTCTGCGAGAAACAAAGCGTCCGCGCACTGAAATTCCTGACCTTCCACTCCACCTCCTAGTGAGAGGAGTGGGAGAAAAGCAAGGGCCCATTCCAGCGGAAAGAGTGAAAGGATGGCAGTTGGTGATTACAGTCCGTGGCGCGGGCCAGTATAACTATACTTGTGCCAAATAAACAAGCATGTCTATTCGAGTTGGAATATGATTACCCGTATACCTCACAAATACAATGTATATTTTTCAATATTCTTGAAGTATTACAACTCTTTCTTTCCTATAAAACGCAAGTTCATTAATGTAAACAATCACATGGATGGATAAGACAAGGGATCAGAATTTCTTCCAAAAACATATGTTTTATCATTCAAATCTAAAAAGAAACACCAGGAAAGAATCTAAAAAGAAACAAGTAAATTAGTTGATTATTTTCTCCACGTGGTCATACGCAGTTTGTACTGCTTTTTTGACAATAAATTTATTATTATTAATACCATAATTATTTCCGTAAATATAAATCCATACTTAAGAAAGTGGTCTATGGCGGTAACTAATGGAAAGTGACAGACAGATAATAGAATCGAACATCCGTGAGGAATATTGTTTAAAATTACACATCTCCTTCAGAAAAACACCAATAAAATGATGGCAAAATCGTATCAAATCCAATGGACATCGCAAATTTGATTAATTCTTATTTCTCAAAAGTGCAGCAGACAGAATTTATTTTACTACATCTGTACCAAACTTTCAAGCGAAATACCGCTAATGCAAATGTAATGCTTACTAATTGTACTTTGCGTCCAAAAAATTTAAGCAAAATCGTTGCTGCTATTTTTTTAAAAATATTCAGAAATGTATTTTGACCATATGCAATACCCACTGTTTCGAAAAATATACAAGATACTCGCTAAAAAGATCAGGTCATAAAAAAAACATACCTCAGAAACAGACAGGCACCTGTGCTCATCAGTTCGCCAACAGAACATGCGCAATGTAATCAATATGACATTGGCGCTCAAAAGATGTACTGATTCAGTGCGCCTCGACTTATAGATATGCGTGGACATCGCAAGTTACAGACTGTCACAGGGATTATCCCCGGTTTTCTAACGGTGTGTGAATTCGGTGCAGAGCGCAAACTCAGAAACAGTTGAACGTCGGAAGCTGAGCAATATCAAGTGTGCCACGCCTCGGATTAAATGAGTATCTTTTTGTTATTGAATATAAATTGTCCTATGCTGTGAGATAATGAGTTCCTACTACATTATTGAATATTGTGCATCTTATATAGCAATTTCAATGCATTCTTAATCCAAACAATGAAAGGATAACCGGACAATGAAACATTTTTAAACATCGAATCATATTTTTACCTAAACAATAAACTGTATTTTCATTGAATCTTCTCTAATTCTTCTGGTTCATTGCTTAGCAGAAAAAATGTAGCAGAGTACTATGTCCGTGTGGCTGTCCGGGTCCAGATGGTGTGAAAAGTTGCTGTTATGTTCGTATACACCCTTCGTATTAAAGTGAAAAAAAAATAGAGAACGTGCATCGACTAAACAAAATTAGGTTCAAAATACGAAATTGGAATTAAATTTATTCATCCATTTCGTCAGAAACGCTGCACACGGACGGACGTTACGCCAAAAACTTTTTTGGAATCGACCACCAAACCGGTTATTCCGTCAAAATCTCGCTTGCGAATTTTTCGCGATTACAATAATATCTATCCTCCACGTATATGAGAAAGTAAGAATGACAAAATAAATTGTCGAGTTTGCACTTGAATAAAAATCATATTTGAGAGACTACCTATCAATGCTACCAGGTTCCTGCTTTAGATACTATCAAACATAATGCCAATTCTTGATGTTGTTTTTTTAACAACTTCAACTCAATATTAACCAGGAATTTATTTTTCCGTTTATTCTAGATGGAGATGGACTAGATTCTAGTTCACAGCATAGCCATCAAGAAAAAAAGTAAAATTTATGGAATTTTAAATTTGGAAAAAATCCAAGAAATGTCACGTAGATAAAAAAAAGTTAAACACCATGAATGTTCAATATAATCAAACCGCTTAGGAGATGCGGAGGTATACAGTCAAAATGAAAGTCTCATGGACATTGCTCTCACTTATAATTTTTCTTGCATTCATTGTTCATTTGCATTGCTTCTATAGCAAGAATATTTTTAAATTCCGTTCATATCTAGGATTTAATAATTCAGGTCAAATGCAATGCATATCAAACCGACTCAATTTGACTGCAGATCCTCAAAATTGTTAGTCTCTCAATATTTTCTCTACTAATGTTCCCTGGGACATCCCAACTGCGAATAGACAATACCTACGCCCTGTAATTGCCAACTGTCCTTGAATTTGATAACTGGGTTTTTTTACCAATTTCATTTGATCACCTTCAAATTTAAGGTATTTCGGTTTATTTTTCTTTACTGCATTTAGAGTTCAGCAGCAGACTTAGGACACTTCACTTCCACAATACCATCACCTGGTCACATTCCTAAACAAGGCTCGTATTTCCTCCCTTTTCTTTAGTCGGCCCCATCCACCACCTTCTCCGCAGCACAATCTGTTGGTCGGCGAACTTAGTCCGTTGTGACGATAAAAGCATGAAAAATTACCAATTTTTGCAGATACTTGCAAAAATATCGCCATTGACACAATTAGTAGAAATTATAATTAAACCGTTATAATATTTTCACCAATTTTAAAATTTTCATTCTGTACTATTGTTTTACTTTAGACTTCAGCAGAAAATACAGGTGTTGCCCTCACTTAAGCCGAGATGCAAGAGTCATTTTACATTGTTTTCTCCTTCGGACATTAGTGCAAAAGAATGTTAGTATATTTATATTAAAGTCTACGACCCCAACGCCAGTTCCCATAATTGTATCTCCACGCTCCTTCATGATGAAATTAAGGACCCCACGCCGGGCTATTAAGGGTTAAAAAATGTGAATGCGAGAAAAATCATTTATTTGTCATTCATTTATAAATCATTTTTGGGCAAAACGCAGCGCGCTTTAGTCGATATTTTGCGTCGTAACAAAAAGTAGATTAAAAAAAGGTTCTTTGCTTTGTCCACTTTTATTTAGCAAATAAATACTTTTGCTCTAAAACCAACAGAAAATTATGAATTTCGAAAAACAAAATCTTCAGGATTTTTTTCGGTTTATGCAAAATGCCGAGTTATGCGGTTGGCATCTTAACACAAACTTGAAATTCAGATTAAGCGACCAAAAATATGTAAGAATTGTCTAAAAATTTCTTCTTCAGGTAGAGCTTCTTTTGGTTACTAATGACTTGGTCTTTATTTGATTTAACCATCTTTAAACACCAATACAGATACATCTCAAATGATTCTTGAAATATAGCACAAGGGCTTTGTTATCTCAACCTAGCAGAAATGTGAACACCCATAAATATTATAAAACAAAAATTCCCAGAAAGCTGTTTTTAGATATGTTTATACAATGTAAAGTGATAAAATTTTGTCAAGATTTTAAGTTCCTTTCTTTAATAATTTTCTGTGAGCAAACATTAATGTCAATTAGGACAATGTACTAAATGTTTTGACACATTTAAATCCTAAAATCAAGTTGATTTCACAATTACGCTTTGCACAGGAGTATTTGTTGAAGTGAAACACTTTCCCTTGATAATAATTAAGTGTAGACACAAATATCTCATTACATACAAAAGTTTTAGGGATTACTCATGTCCCCTTAGTCATTACACCACAATCCTCCTTAATGTGAGGTCACAAAACGACCTATCCCTCTTTTATCATAAAAAGTATTTATCCCTGTCCCACCATAACATAAAAAGAATTAATTATAGGATAAAATATTATCAAAGGTATACTTAAGAGGATTATGAAGGTCAAAGGTGTCAAAACAGAGCCTAAGGCTTATGTAAAAAATTTACCGAAGAGAGAATTTTAAACACTTATGATATACCAAATGTAATGATACACTTTCTTAAAATCCCCCGGCTACCCTCATAACAAACTCTCTCTCTGCTTTGATAAATAAGTCAATTATTTACCAAAAAATATGAAATATTTTCATACTCTTTTACCCATTTTATTAATTTCCAAAATTCAAGAAATTGATTATTAAATAGACAATTTCAAAATCTGTACATAAAAAATAGTGATGATGTCTCATTTTGTGAAATATTGTGAAGTAGTATGCCCTTATTATCACTAACGACAAACACCCGAAGACCTCTTACCTTTGTACTCATAAAAATTAAAATTTCAAAACACTCAGAAAAAAACTTTAGATAAAAGAATTAGTAATGTTTTGTTAATGAGGACAATGCACAACTGTTTTTACCTCCTTTCAACCATTTAAAACTGAAAATTCCAGAAAATTGTAGCTCCTGAGTTGTAAAAATACACAAACATTTTTAGGGGTGATTTCCAAAATGGTTGATGAGAAATCATTCAAAATTCATGATTTTCTCAATTTTTCCTTGTTTTGCTGAGCAAGAAAGGAGGGTGCACCAGTAGCACCCCAGGATCCCAATGGGCCAGTCCAGCCCGGGAAATAGTTACCAAGTATCAGAATCACTAATATTAACTAGATTATTAATTCAAATTAACCCAATATTTAGTGTGTTTTTTTTCCTTCAAAAAATTAAAAAATAATTCACAATGATGTTTCATTAATTTTCACACATAAATAAAGATTTCCACTGTTTGTAGTTATGAGGGTCTTTACTATTATGAAAAGTAGGTCATAACTGTATTACTACAAAGACAATGATACAAATTAACTTCACAATTCATGATACAAATTAGTAATTAAAAATACACAAAAAAAGAAATATCACTATATACAACAAACAAAATGATTTTCCACTTAATTTTATAATTTATATTGTACATTTAATAATTAAAGCCACTGCATTTTAAGTTGTGCTTCATAAAATCCATTTTTAGACAACAAATTGTTATTTCTTTTTATTAATTTGCCTTTTATTGTACCATAGACAAATGTCTATTATAATATCCGCTGTTGGCATGACTGGTTTTCATTCTGTGCTCGGAAACCTAAAACAAAAAATACATTGTACTGTAGTCGATTGATGTTTCCCCTTGGATCATTTATCCTAAAATAGGTCCACAAGAATTTTTAATTTCTTGTCGCTTGCGATTCGCCAAATGACGAATGTCTGGAGTCGCCTTAAGGCTAACTTATTTTGTGTGTCCCACACACAAAGAAAGATCACAACGGCTCTCTATCTCTATGGAACATAACAGCACTCTACTTTTCCAGCTAACCTGGTCAGACAGTTATTGAGATCACAATATGAATTCAACCAAATAATTTGATAGCAATCAACATTTCAGAAAGAGAAAAAAAAAGTCAGAAAAACAGACCATGTTACTTGTGAAATACTGTGAAATATTGTGAAGTAGTATGCCCTTATTATCATAAATAGCTTTTGAATAGTATACAGTCGGGATCATAGATGGCAGAAATAACACCATCAATGAAAAAATGGTTTTTGAAGATAATAAATTAAGGTGACATTGGTCTTGAATGAACATTATGTTGGCATTCCTATAACTTGCAAGCTAATTGTATGTAGACTACAGATTGAATGAAGAGCAGCAAAATATTATTTTAGAGCCAAAACAAAGAAAATTCTTTCCCTTCAGAATTCGTTCAGAACGTGGGATGTGTCTTACTGTACAAGTATTTCACACATGATAGTGAAGTGTTTTATATATCATAATGTAATATTCACTCTAACTTACCAGAAGAGATAATATACCATAGAATTCTTAACTTCTCGCTTCCATGGAATATTCCTTTAAATAGAGGAACCATAAATACTGCCTCAAAAATCTATGGTTGATTTGCCATTTACATGTCTCCTGTGTCTTATTTTCTGCACATTTTATGTTTTTATAGTTAGTACTTGCATCTCTCTTTCTCTCTTTTCTATCAATACTTCCAGTATTTTCACCAGAAATAAATAGCCCATATGATACAGGCTGTTGAAATTTATATGAGCATTCACACCATCTCACTAGAAGAAAAATAATATCAAAGATTACTATGATTCACAAAAATTTATATACAAATATGAAAGACTAAAATTGTACCATTACTGAAACAAGAACATTACAGCAGAAACTAAAATTAGCAATGTTCCAATAATTTTCTTGTTGGTAGTAAATTCTGAATAACTTATCAAGACAAAAGAAAATTGGCAAGGAAAAAATACTCTCTTTTAAAGATTGTTTATTTACAAAAATGTACTGTCATAATTATAATTTTAAACTGATGAAATGATAAAGGTGTTTAAAAAAGCTATGTCCATTACATTATTTACATAATATTTTGTCAGATAAAATAGTGATGGAAGTTTATTTACTTACAAATACAATGAAACTTCTCAAAACTTTTTGGTTCATGAGCTCAATAGAATAATGATTTCAAATGAAGTTTGATAGCCAAGTTGCATCCCTTATTTTTATTAATGATAAAAGTGTGATTTTTATGAATCATGAGTTAGACCTGAAAAATCTCGAAGATACACGCTAGAAAAATACCTAACCTTCCCTAAACAATCGTCACTTAGGTGATAATAAGTCATAAATATTTGATCAATGATGATCTGTCTAGTTAAGAAGTTACCCAGTCAAAGTTAAAGTTAAAGTATCCTCATTTTTCATGATTCATCAGTTCTCCTGTAAAAGCAGGAAATTACATCGAGTCTCCTGTGAGTAAAAATTAGAATATGGATTTCTTTTGAGCAATGCAGTCAGAAAATACTTTGGATTTTGACAAGAGATAGCATGTATAATCTGTTTCTGACACGGGCACAAATGTATGAAATTGCTTCATTTGATGAATTATCTTAGAAATGTTGAACTTTTGGTTCTCTACTTGCATTTTTCAGTAGTAGCATAAATATTTTTCAGTTATATTTCTTTCACAAGTTCTCCCTCAGTTGTTGTTGATTTTTTGTTTTGTTTTTTCTTCCCATGGACTTTATGGTTTGCCGACATTGAGGTCATTAGAGCCCTCCCTCATCTGTTAAAAGTGTTTTTGTTTTAGGTTAGGGCACCTAAGCATCACCTTGTTTTAGACACCTAAGCATTTTTTTACTGATAGTAAATATTAACTCGTGCTGAATGGAATTTTTATGTCAGTTAAGTTATGACAAGTATTTTTATTTCCATATTGACTAACGTCAACATCATTAAAACTGAGGAAACAAACATAGAAAATAATGAGCAATTGGTTTACTTTTACCGCCCACATGGCTGAAAAATTTAAATACAAGGCAGTTTGGTTGCCCGTTACCATGGTGCTGAGGAAAAACAATCCCAATGAAACTCACTACTATGAAGAAGCACAGCTTCAACACTTGTGATACATATCAATGATATAAGCCAACATCTTGCATTGTTACTTATTTATTATTACACATTTACTACTTAAGGAATTTGACAAATAAACGTGATAAAATCTTACTAGGAAATTATGTATAATATTCTGTCTGTTAAATAATTGAATCATTAACTCCCAATTTTAGTGCAGTCAACCAGTTATGTGGACATAGCACTTTATTGACAAATTAGGTGCTACATAGAATCACTATATTACTCACACCATTCTATAAGTAAAAAAATAGGTATGTTCTATTCATTAGTAGACAAAGGTATAAAATTGACAATCCTCTATTCACAATGGCAACCTTCAGACTAACACCACTATTCTCAGAGCCAATTATTATCCCACTCATTTATAGATAAATATATGCCTAATGGAATTAATTTCCTTTATCATGCTAAACAACCCATTACCCAGAATAGTAACAATAAAAAATCAACAATAATTTTTCCTCACCATCACAGTCTTTCACCTAAGATAAAAATATTACCTTTTCAGTATCAATTTTCAGGTTAACTCCAAAATCATTCAATTCAATTCATTGAAACATAAAGATTCTAAAGATAAATAACTTCAGAAAAATGTTGTCTACAACTGCAGTCAATATCAATGTATTTGGACAATCCAAACTCATCCCAACTTGCAGAATTAAAGAACATAAAAATAACATTAATACTACCAAATCTAACATTATTACTCAACACCACATTAAGTATGGCAAATGATATGAATTGGGAAAATGATCAGATTTTGGATATTGAAGAATTCTATTTCAAAAGAAACATTTTAGAAATGTTGCATATCAATTTTCACCCTCATACCATCAATCTATAGACCAATACATTCAGCTTCTCCAAAACTTATAACTTTTTATTTTCATAAATAATGTTTTCTTCACGTTTCACTTATATATTACTCATCTGTTTCATTTTTCAACAATAATTCCACTTTTTTTTATAAATGTCCCCATATACATAAGATTTTTGTAACCTCTTTATACTTTGTTATTACTATACATTCTTTGTCTACATTTGCATAACCAGTAACCTAACTGACTTGGCCTCTTTATCTTTATGTAATAGCACTCAGTCAGGTTTCAACTTTGAAAAGAACACAAGAAGATGCATCACAGAGAGACAAAACATTGTGTTGCTTTAACAGATTTTTTTTTTTTTTTTTTTTTTTTTTTTTNCATGTACTATTGTTCTGTACTTATCTATAAACTGAATTGTCAAAAAAGCAGTTGCAAACTGTGACCACATGGGGGGTATTAAACTAAGTTATTCTCCGGAAACAAGCAAGGGAGCATCCCATCAATTCCGATCAAGGGCCAAAGGGCAGTGGCAGATTTAATATTTATAAAAGAAATTATTTAATAAATAAGTACTGTTATCCATTTATTATTCCAAAATGAATTATAGATATTTGTGTGGTAAAAATTCAAGATTAATAAAACAGAGTATTAATGACATTCCCGCCCAAGGAAAATTTGCCCAATAACCGAAGGAAAACCAGACCAGGATCGGGTTACAGGGATAATAAATACAACCGTGCCAAGGTTGTGCACAATTAGAAATAAACTATTAAAAAACAAAAGGAGCAAAACAACTTGCGTGAAAAAAGGAATTTAATCATTATCTAGAGTACTATAACAATGGCATGATAAAGTATAAGAGGTATTAACATCACCCATATCATCCAAAGTCGTATGGAAAACAACATTTATTAGGAAATTGACTCTCATTAATTGTTTTTGTTGAAATCTGTAAATTCTTTCACATTTATAGAAACAATAGCGCATTAGAAAGCTTTTAACCATGGATTTGTGAGATTCAATTAATTTATATCTTTTATATTTTTGGGAAGGATTCATACAAAATTGAATGATATAGGCCTCTTTGGCAAAGAGTTGTTGACATGCCAGGATGATGAATATTATCGTTATTACAGTGTTGTGTACAGACTGTTTCTTCTAAAACGGGAGGGATTTTAGTACTTCTGTCTAAACAAACACTACTACGTCATAAATGTATATGCAAGGGAGAGAGAAAATATTTAATTCCCTTAATAAAGGTTTACATGAATTTCGGGGATGAGATTTACATATAATCCAAATCATTCTCTTTTGAATTCTAAAAGTTTGAATGCTCTGAGCAGATTGACCCCAGAAGATAATGTCGTATTGTAAATGAAAATAAACATTTGCAAAATACACACAGCAAGAAACATGTTGACTAAAATTCGGAATGCATAGCACAATATGTTCTGTTTGGAATTCAGATTATCAATGTGGCAATTCCATTTAGGTTATCCTGAATATGAAGACCTAAATTTTTTATCATCCTGACAGGTTTTATTGGGGTTTCATTTATCTAAAGGGATGTAGGAGGAAGAGATTTCGTTATACTATTACAAAATGACAGAGATACTGTTTTATCAGTATAAACGATGAGACGATTTGAATGAAACCAATACGAGAGGTTAGATAGAACTTTTTGCACTTTGACAGTTTACATTAGATTTGGGTCAGCAAAGAGAACCATTTTGCAATTGGGTGTGGTGGATAACATCATTTACGTACAATATAAAGAGGATAGAGCCTAAAATTGAACCTTGAGGAACTCCACAACTAAGTGGATTGGTTTCAGAAAGGTAATTTTGACATACTTTACTTTCAACATGGGAAATTTCAACTTGATGATGCCTATCTTTCAAGGAGGAAGTTAGTCACTGTTGTGCTAATTCACGAATGCCATATGAGAGCAGTTTTGAGAGAAGAATTTTGTGATCGATTACATTAAATTCTTTCCATAAATCAAGAAAAATACCTCAAGGATTATCTCCACGGTCTAGAGAATTCGTTACATCATTTCGAAAGGAAAATGTGGCACTGTTAGTTGAAAGGGATTTCCTGAAACCGTGCTGATTGTTTGAGAGAATATAATTACGAGATGAGAAGTCTATTTTTATAAGAAGAAATTTCTTATAGAAGGGTTTTTCCTGAATTTTTGAGAAAGTATGCAATAGTGAAATAGGTCGATAATTTCCAACATCAAGTTTATTTCCTTTCTTTTGTAATGATTTCAATTTAGCTTTCTTAAATCACACTAGACAGGAAGCTGTTGAAAATACAAGTAAGTGGATTTAATACAATGTGCGATGATGATTTTACTATACATCAGGGATATCATCTATACCTGCTGAAAATGTATTTTTTAATGAACTGTTGACACCCACAACTTCATCAGAGTTAGTTTCAGAAGTAAACATACAATGCAGTGTGTGTGGATGTATTTGGTGGACATTGGTTTTGAGTTATTGATTTCAATATTTTACCTATTCTTGAGAAATAAGAATTAAACAAATTTGTAATGTCTTTTGGATTTGATACAATTTTGCCATCGCCTAGTATGGAAATGTTTTCTAGGCAACTTTCTGAAGGGGATATGTAATTTTTTACAAGATTTCACATGTGTTTGGTCCCATTGTTCAATTCTATTATCCGCACTTTAAATCAGTTTTCTGAGAATGGATTTATATTTACGAAAATAATTATGAAATTCTGGTGGTTGGTTATTGAGTATTGAAAGATAATATAAATGAAATTTGCTTTTGAAAGAAATTCTCATCCTTTGTGTTATCCATCTATTGTGATTGTTTACTTTAACTAAATTGCGTTTTATAGGAAAGCAAGAGTTGTAATACTTCAAGAACATTGAAAAAAATACATTGAATTTATCATTAGTTTTTTCCCAATTTTAGACGTCATTCCACAATTCCTGATATAAAAAGTTTTTAAAAATTGTTAAATTTTTCCCGTTCAACTGTCTAGTAATCTTACAGAGGATTTTATGAGGTTTTAATTTTACTTGTTATGTAATCATAATGTAACAATATTTGAGACATTTTATTGATTCTACATAGCATCTAATTTGTCAACAATAAAGTTCTATGTCTGCTTAACTTGGTCAATTAATTGTTACTTTACTGAACTTAAGCAGAAGTTTTAATAACATATCCGAATTTTAATACTATTTGATTTATTATAGCAATGGTCATTTACAACAAGTAAGGGATACCAATATTCCATAGAAGATTATCACAAATTGTGAATACGAGAAATGACTTTTACGGTTGTCTTTCTGTAAGACAACCCATAACAATGAAATGAAGTAAGGTTGTTTGGATTGCCATAACAGTAATTTATTTATTCTTTCTCTTTACCAATATTGTTCTCTTTCAAACGATGGTAATTCAGTCCTTCAAGTCATTTCAGTTCAAGCTTAAGTCGCTTTTGTTCTTTGTGGATTCACGGCAAAGTAAGGTAAGTACTTTAGAAGGGATGCAAATTATAAATGATGACTGACTTCTTCCATTAATGTAAATAGAGTAGAAAAATAGTACGGCAGTAGTGTACCTAGGCACGAAGTTTGGGGGGCAGCCTGTCTCTGATCCCATCCAGAAAGGGACCTCCAAATGTCACTAATATTAATATAAATACGCAAGTATTCTAAAAATTTATTATAACAGTAAAATAACTAATTACTTATTATTATTATATAACTATTATTATTATTTCAATTTCTTTTATGTAATCCTGACACTGTTTGTATGGTTGGAAAAGGAGGTCTCCAAAAAGTATCCCACTCCAAGCCTTTATGCAGATGTAGGTATGCTGCTGTAGTAGGGGAAATAAGGGAAATGATTTTAATAAGTAGTAATATGGGAAAATGTGCAGATACAGCAGAAAATACAACTTTATTTTCTAATTTAAAGCAAATGATTTTAATATTTTATGCAATACCTAATATTTGTTATACGAGTTAACGGTATAACTATTTCTGAACATATTACATCAAATTTTGGTTTCTCTCTACACAATGTTGAAAATGCCCAGTCCCTTGGAGATCATTATAGAGAGAAAGGACTGTACTGTAAAATATTTGACCTCAAAAACTGTGTTGTATAAAACTACACAATTTTAAGCCCTTGATAAAAAGTTAGGTCCAATAATTCACTGAACACAATTTCTAATAATATTGAACTAACAATTCCTACAACCTTTCATTTTTTAAAACTTATGTTCAAAAACAACACAGAACAGAGAGATGTTATCATAAACCTGTAAGTACAAAATCACTTGCTACACCGATTCACCATGGCTGCCTGTGGATGTCGTGGAAACAAGTTATGCTCACACATGATAATTGTATATTAGGTGAAATAATATGACTTAGCAATTAATTTAGTTATTATTAACATGTACATACACCAAAGTTACTGGTGTTATATAAGAAAAAAATAGTCATTATAAATGAGTTTATCTATGACCAATAAACCATTGCAATAGCATAAGATGTTGGGATTAAATCAAAGATGCATTTTCCCTTCCATATACTTTGGATTACATATCATGAACATACAGCACATCATAGAGATGGTATGAAATAAATTTTCATAATGATTTTCTATTTTAAAAAAAACTAACTTATAATTGTTCAAAGTAATACGATCTATTTTACCCAGACAGAAGTATGCAAACCCGGATTTGTAATCAATAACTCTAAATTTGAAATGATATCAAATATCCTGGAAATAATAGCGATTTTGATCATTGTAACTCAAGTATTTTTACAACAATTTTTATAAACCTTAATAATTTTTTTTATAAATTCCATGCAATTTCTCTACCACATGAGGTATTAACAATTACATGTAAGCTTGGAACACTCAAGAAAAGATACATATCTTTGCTTAAGGTTACACATGATTAAAATTGTTATTTAAAATTAATAACACTAGTACCTTGAGTATTCTGCTATCTATCGCTTAAAAATCTTTGCTCTTTCGATACAAGGATTGTATTTCAATAAACCAGATGAAAGTTCTTCAATCACCTCACTACCTTTTAGGCATGAACATGCAATGTATATAAATGTAGCTTATATTTGAACACATCCTATGCTCAGCCTCATATACTGCATATACAACTGAGGAATCAAAATGACCATCACAGGTATCACAGAAGAAATATTTCACCTAAACAGCAAAGAATTCCATCAATAAGAACAAGAAGTCTGAAATAAATGAGAATTGACCACATAAATATAATTATTTGTTAGTAATATTAGGTTTATATGATTTCTAAATACCATACACCTGTACATCAAATGAATTCATCACATAATTTCAATTCATATTCAATAAATGTATATAACATCAATTCCAAATTAATCAGTACAAATACAAAAAGTGAAACTGTAATTATGATTCCTAAATGCAGTCATAATGCATTTCTAAATACTTTAGCAGTGGTATTTCTTACCTTTTGTAATGCACAAGTGAGAAAAATATGACATGTGGAGGACCCACAATTCCACCACAAAAACAAATATTTCTAGGCAGCAACTAGCATGGGAAGGTTCTAATTGATTTGCAATTCCTATAAGTGAAAGAAACATTTGCTCTTTTCTCCCAGAATCTAAGTGAGAAGTCAAGGGACTTCTTATATTTGACAGAAAAGGTCGAAAAGGTAATTTATTTCTGAAATCCCATAGACTTCATAATAAATCTTATTTATTAAATAACGTTCTTCAACATCCTCAATTTGAATTGTGGCAGAATACTGTGACAAACTAGCAGACAAAGTAATATCAAATAGTTGAATTACTTTTGAGCAATGAATAATAATTTAATAATAAATTCAATTAAAAAAATAACTTTTACATACAACTTAAACAAGAATGCACACAACTAAAGATTAAAAGAAATCCATTCACATTCCATCATACTATAAACAGGAACGAAACAAGTCGCAATGAAAAAGAAATATTTGGAAAAGGTATCTGATGAAATCAGAATTCAGGAAACTTCCCCTCAAGAAACAGTGGGGAGATTTTTATGAAAATTTCTAATAAAAACTGACGTTGAAAAAAGTGCTTACCTACCTCAATCCCAGTAAATGAAAGTGATAGCATTTGTGTTCAAATGAACACTTGATTTCATTCTTGCTGTAATTTTTGGTGTCTTGTGGGGAAAAGACATTCGGAATACAAGATATTTATACATAAATAATACTTTCACACCCACAGACAGTTTTAGGTATTTCAAAATTACTGAGCAAAAGATAAATAATATTTACTTTTAAAAGAGAATATTTTGTCTTAATCATTTATGGCTTTAAGATTTGAAATAACATTTTATCCCAATAAACAAATGATCAGTACTGGTGAATGGTGACAATGAACATAATGTAATAACCTCAATCAATTACAGAAATATTTCCTTGAAGTTACAATCATATACAGGCTTGATATAAATTTGGTCAGCACCTCTGTTTTCAAAATTTCCCAATGAAACTTACATGTCACCCTAAATAGTAAAATAAGTACACATACACTATCAAAGTATACATGTACAGATAGTATCATCACATTTAATTTTGGAAGGTGTCCTAATTGTAGCGACGAATGGAGACTTACTCTGATCTTCTAATTCACAGCAAATGCTGATGTGACAATACACTGGCATCTTGCTAAGGTGTTCAACCAATAAAATATTACACAAAGAGCAAATCATGGGAAATCTATTTAATGTTATCAGTTTCTTTGATTTAAATACATCGTTCAACTATTATTCTAGACACGAAGTGCCAAACTAGAAATTTTAAAAATAAAATACAAAATAAAATAATACAATGTATCAAACAATTTTGAATGAAATCTGAGAGGGAAAACTGGATGACAATTTAGATCTTAAACAAATTTACAAATAATTAATAATAATTTGCAAAATTCATTATCTTGAACAATCTTATCACAATATATATATACTGATTATATAATGATTTAATGTCATCATAAAAGTGTACAGCAAAAACACACTGTTACTTATTTCATTTCCACAAGTTTTCTTCAAAGATATTTCCTTTTAAGAGAACTTAATTTCACAATGCACAGTTATTAAAATTAAAATAGAAAAACACCAATTTAATAAATTTAGATTGGAACGTAGAATTCAACAATCAAATTTTGCTTCATAATCAGAACTTTTACATTATCTTCTTTAGTCTTTGATTTAACAGGTCATATCAATCAATACTCCTCCACAAGGAATTACATGACTTGTCAATGCATTAAAAAACTATTTTGATGGAAACATCCAATGAATGATTATGCTACAGCATTGACACTATTCAATGAAGGACACACTAAAGTACACCAAGGTTTTAAAAAGCACAGACATGTTACGGCACATTGAACACTAAACCACATAATGAATGTGAATAGATGAATATGAAAACAGGGTGTACTGCGGGGCCCAGGAAAATTTTATATCAGCTCTCCCTCTCACTTCTTTTCTTTACTGTTGACTTCTGCCATGATTTTATCAACATCCTGGAATTAAATCCCATGTGAAAAAATATGGATTATTTTTGTTGTTAAACTCAACAACATAGGATTTTAAAAAATCAAGGCTCCATTTCTAATGAAAACAATATGGTGCACTGACATTAAAATAAAATGCACCTAATTTTCCTATTTGGTAAGCACGTGAGTTAGAATAAGTGAAACCTCTCTCTCTCAGCAACAACTAGTGACTGAAGGAGCCTTAAACAATTAAGAGAAAATGTTAAGTGCTTACCACTTTACAATTCAATTTAGTATGCAAATATTTTCTTTCTCACAATCATGTGTTTATTTCATGTTAAGAAATACAACTTCCCAAACCCAAATAAACACTCAGCAAGCTTGGCAATAATGACTTAATAACTTGTCAAAGATATTTAAATGTACTACTATGAAAACTGAATTAGAATTCCCATTTTCAAATTCATTAATAGACATATTTGTACGGCAGTTCATTATGGATATATTTGTACGGAAGATATATAACTTTAATGAAACCATAAACCAACTTAATTATCAATTAAAAAAAGATTCAGGTACATAAACCTAGAATAATTACAGTTGCTCTGGAATAATATGCAAGATATAAAAAGGTAAAAAAATAAACAAGAAAATATAATGATAATGGAATGTTTGCCCTTCCTTAATGATTCCAAGTGAAAGTAACCTAGTATTCAGTAGGTTATCAACATAGCACATTCCTTAAATCTGTCTTGTAGCAATGATAATTAAACAATGAACAACTACAATAAGGAATTTCTTCCCCAAAATACATAAATTATTTGGATACGAAGAGGGTGAATAGAATTCGGTTCCACGTATACAAAAGAAAAATCTTAATTTCACAAGGAAACTTACCCCAATCAAAGGATAGAAATTGCTCTCAAAGAAGAACTAAAGAAATGAAATTTTATTTTGAAATTTATACCTATAGTCATTTATTTCATAGCAGTAAAAAATACATTATAACCAAGTATTGCTGGAGTTTATAGATAAAAATCCAAAATGACAAGCACATGCAAATTTTGAACAAATCTGACCTAAATAAACTTAATGTATTTGTAAAAGAAGCGTTCTACAAGTGCAATGAATGAAGGTCATATTGTAAAAAAATGGCAAAGGAAGATCCTGACATAAATAAAAATGTATAAATACTGTTACAGCCATGTTAATTAATGTCTAGTTCTCACTAACAAGCAAATACTAAAAAATAATTTGGTTTGGTAAAATGTAACTTAAGTAGAAAGCAATCAATTCAAATAAATTCTTTTCAATAACAAAATTTTTAAATGTACAAAGTACTTAATACAATGTAGAAATAGCCAAAATATATATTTCCATGATGTGCAAAATGTTTGACATCTTTAATATTGTTCATGGGTTAAGAGAACACTCCATATAAAATAATAAAATTAAAATACACACGTGAGCTTTTAATGGAAATAGAAGAAACATTGCTTCAAAGGGATTGAAAAACATGAGACAAGTGTAAAGAAACACACATCAACAATTTTCTAAAAGAAATTTCATCATCACTGCATCCATGTCTTGAAGTAAAGATTTTCTCATTACACAGGAGAAATAAGTTTGAGGATTATTAGACATAAATTAAGGATTAAAAACAGGGAAGAGGAGCATCTTCAAGTAACTACATGTTATTTTTGTTTCTAATCAACATTATACAAACCATTATTGATAATTCAATCTCAAATGCCAATATCAGAAATAAATTAAAGCAAATATAAAGTAGTAATTGTTCCTACATTAACAAATTATGACAAATGTAAAATGTTGTGGGCACGAAGGTAAGTCAATTATTTTAATAGTGTCCTAATTTCTTTAATAATCAAAATTAGATCACAAAAACATAAGTCCTTTTAATTAATTGCTAGTGATGAGACAACTGTAGAAACTTATGACAAAATACCAAATATAATTTTTGAACTCAAAATAGTCTTCTCAAAACAAAGCGCACCATGGAAATCAACTATTTTCTTAATAACCCTTGATTAAATAAAATGCATCCCATCATCTCAAATGAAGTTGTAAAAAACAACTAACAAAGTTATGTAGAATTAACAAACTACAAGTGATAAACTAAATTTGGACAGAATGAGAAAACAGTAGTGGATGTTCATTTTTAAGTTAACAAACAGTAATTTATTGGCTCAGGAGTTATTGATCATCTCTCACAGAAACATCATCAGAACTCTAGAGGTGTTTCTTAAATAAAATCATTTAGTGGAGTATTAATCATCTTGCGACACCATAATCATTTTGTCACCAACCAAATTCTAAAACCATGCATCACTTACACTTTTACATTTTTGGAATAAACATAAAAATCTAAGGGCCAGGAAAACATCTAATTTATGAAAGTGTGGACATAATTGAAGTAGACTTAATAACATCACACAAGTTATAATGTAGGTGGCATTGTGATGTCACATTGTCATCTTAAAACAAAAAATGAATAACTAGCATTTAATACAACAGAACAAGATGAGTTAAATTAAATAAACTGAATGATAGATAATACGTATTATGAATCTTCACTTCTACAAATGCTCATGGGCTTGTAAATCAAAACAGATCAACCATAATGGTAGGGACAGCTGCTGGTGCCAGCAACAGTAATTTGCAGAAACCTAACCCCAGTAATTACCCTAAAAATTCTGTAAAAATGGGTTAGCAACAATAACTTTCATAAAATCTTTAAATTTATTGGAAACTCAAAACCCAAAAACAATCTTTCAATTGACTGGATACCAGAAGGTAAACAACAGTAGCCGCATGTAATGTAGTACAGTTAGTAAGTTTTATTGAGTCATAAAGTGGAGATTGATGACAACTTGTAGTTGTATTTGAACTACTCATTTCACAAAACAACAAAAATCCATGTTTACTTGTAAACCAGGAACCACTGAAATTTAACAAACAACAATGTTTCGTCATATAATGCTCCTTCACAAAAGAAAAACTTCACTTGGTGATCATGTTTCGAGAGAAATGCCCCAAATACTTAATTGAATGACATTATTCATTAACATAACTTGTCTAAAGCCACCAGAAGTTTATCAAGAAGAGCATTTTCTTTTACTAATGCACTAATGGATATGACAAAATTATATACTTCTATTTCCTTCTTCATTAAATCTTATTTGTATCAATTAATATGCAAGGAAGTTTTCTAGTACTATTATATTCACCAAGAGAACATTCTCCAATAACTGTTTAATTGGAGATGAAATTACAGAATTGCAGGAGGAAAAACCACTAAAATGTTAGAAATTTTTTATGAATGTCTCCACAAGAACAATACAGAATTTTTGTAAAATTTTCTTGTTTGAAGTTCTTGGAAGTCTATGAATCTAGTCAACTAAGGGTTCTATAGCAATGGTTATAACAAGGATAAATGAGTCTTTCTATAAACCTAAATGTAACATTTAATTAGGCATAACACGATTCAAGCACTAATCTTATGTGGAGGTTTTCAAGATTTTTTTGACACTATCTCAAGTTTTCAGGACCAGATAAAATCACAACTATCATAGAAAAAAATTGCATAATCCCAGAAATTAGGAACTGAAGTTAAATGATAAACTTTCCTTCCAAAACAAATCCAATTCCACCACAAATAATATATTTGGGAATTGAACTCTCCTATTGCAGGCCCTATGATAGGTCCTAGTGGTTCTGAGGGCACAGCACAGTAATTTCTCTACCCAAGCATGAGAGAGTTGTGACCAAAATCACACTCCTGTACACTTAACCCCTAGGATGGACCTATTTCTCACTTAACAGACAGTAAAGGAAGTCAGGGAGACAATCAGCATGTTGAGTAATAAGTAAAAATCAATCATAATCATGACCTCGCTGAGATTTAAACCCCAAGTGATTCAGCCAGCACCACACATTAAACACATTTTAGCATGTCAATTGACAATTAAGTGTACTCGCTACACATTCTGACCATCACCTCAAGTGACCTCTTAACCAATGAACAACAATGGCAATAACTCTAAATAAACATAAATACCATTAGCTTTAAATAATTTTACCATGCTGAATAAGAGAATGAAGCGTGCAAAATCATAATAGAAGCGGAAGAAACAGCTGTCAAGACATACACAGACCACTGTATGTTTTCCTATGAATCAAATGGAGGTCACTATCTCTTACCCCCAATAAATGCTAATCAAATTACCAAAATTAATTTAAACTCTTTGTACATAATAACAATGCATAGAAAACAGAATTAATAAAAATAATGATTTGTTTCAAGATTAAGTAATAAAAACCTAATGTAATGATAAATTCCATGCACTGATAAGTTTTAATACAAAGCATTTAAATTGTATTAGTTCTCATAGAATAGTCTACCAACCTTTCTGTGGTACATTTGAAAAATATGAAGATTCATTTTATTACATGAATCACACAATAAAAATTATGACATGAAGACATATTACCTCTTCTGGATGACTTCCAATATACTCCAATTTAGCCTCTCTAATCATTGTTGTAACTCTGTTCCTCTGCTCTTTAAACTCATCCCAATCAGTTTGTTGGTTGCTTTTCTTGGCTTTCTGATATAATTTGTGCTTTTTCTGGATTTCATTCTTCATTGCTTCAGTTACCCAAGGTTTATTCATTTCTGCCTCCTACAATGAGAGAATACACTAACCAAACTACTTAACTAACATTTTTCATCGCAAAAGCAGAACAAACCAGTATAGAAACAGAAGAAAAAACAAGTCACTTTTTATACTACCTACCTTGGTACTATGCAACTACACAAGGGATTCTATATTCAAAAGAAAATGGTAAGAAAGTAATAAATTGTGGTAGTAAAGATGCTACCCACTAGACCACCGGTCGGTTCATGAAAAAATTACTAAAGGGTTATTTGTGATAAAAAATCATTCATTCTGTGAAAATCAACTTTTAACCCATATTAAATCAATATGAAATGCTGCTACTCTAGTAATTTCTCCTTAAATTGACACATAACACACAGTGCATTAATATGATCATAAACAACCAATACAGAAATAAAATTAGCTTTAACTTCTTAAATATTAAATGTATAATATAATAATATAAAAATATAATACCATTCTAAAATATCCTTTCACATTAGACAAGTTTTATCATGGAATCTTCAACTATATATTATCAAAGGAAACACTCAAAATTTTGTACAATTTTTAGAACAAAATATACCAAATTTTTACTAACAAATTAACAAAATAAAAACAAAATATCTTTAGAATAGGATATCTACATTATTATCAAGAACCTGTATTTTCAATCTTTGTAAATAGGGTGGACCAACTATTGCTCTGTTATCCTGGTCCTAAGCAAATGTACACACACACTGCTTGAATGTAGTGACATACCATTACCTATGTTCTATCATACAATCAATCTATCCAATTCAATATCAATCTTAAACGGGAAAAATCATTTTGCACTCTTCAACTGCATTAGAAATTGAGTAACAGTCCATTAAAGTATGAACATTTGTGTCAATATCATGTACTACACACCTATTGAAACAATATCAATTCATTTACTAAACTAGGCTGTTAATGTTGTCACAAACTGCAAAGAATCTAGACAATATAAGAAAAAAAAAAAATTTTACAAAATTAAACATTCTAAAAATCTCTTTATCATTGGATACGACAAATCCCTTTATTGAGTATTTTTATAAGAGAGCAGAAGTCTCATACACTAGGAATAATGCTAAGAAATACTTGTTCAATTATACATCACATAAATTTTCAAACACACTGTAGGCTAACAATAAGAATTAATGATGCTAAACAGCTTTTATATTAAATTAATCATTCTTAAGCATTTTCTGCAACAAACCAATTTATTCAAGGCAAATTTTAGGCATCTAAGGTAACTGTTGAGCACTAATGTAATGGACAGAATATAATAGAACAATAATAAACAAAGAGAAAGATGCTGACAGAGAGAGAGATCTGACAGGAAACAAGATACAACATCTGTATTTGAGTAACAGAGTACAGCAAACAAAGAAAAAATAAGGTTGGGATTCGCATTGTGATATTGATCCTCACTTTTAACTAAAATGGGTAAACCCAAAAAGTGACTAAGTAAAAGAAAGATAAATATTTATTAATAATTATTTTCTTCTTCTTCTAATTTGATACTACAAAGTAAATAAATAGGACTATATTATAAGATAAAGAGTCAAATAACTAAAAATAGGAGGCTTACACCAACTTCCATCAACATACCATGCTTTGCACATGAAAGTTGGAATAAGAGTCGTGACATTGTTATAGACTTGTGTAAGAGTATATTTTACAAAACATTATCCCAGATATTGAATGATTACTTACTACACATAATACTAGTCATTACTCATTTGTGCAGTGGCCTTAATGTAGCAGTATGTCTGATTGTCATCTCCACCACTTTCACCCCCACACTAGCACTGCTGTCAAATCTACACAACTTAAGTACGGTACTTATTTCAAATACTGTCCTTGAGTCAATCAGAAAGTTTGTGTCAAGCAAGATTAATTGCTAAGATTGCTAAGTGCATTGCAAGTGTTGAATAGTCCCGCTAATGCACATTATAATACACACATACATTAAATTTAATTGTGTAACAGTGTAAGTGGCTAATCATTAACATTTTATAAAAAAGCAAGGCCAAATAAAACATTTTGGTAACATTGAAGTTCAGAAAAAATGTTGATGCCATATCACTACATATATTATTGCGATTCCGAAAATATAAGTTTTATTTGTCGCTCTTAATATTTATGGTCTTTATAAAAATAAAAATATTCATTCCACACTATTTTCTTCTCTCTACCACCGATTATATTAGTAGTTAAGGATATGAACAATAATAAATAATTGTTTGGTCACAGTTGGCAATGTTAGAATTATTAGTCCCTGCGATTCTGTTTTACAAAACTCTGTTAAAGTGTGAAGATGGAGGTGATAGTGGAGGTAGCAGCACTCACAGAAGGAAATACGAAGAAAAAGGTTAGGATTCTACCGTAATGTTAAATTGGTCCAAAAGCAATAATGATTCACATGAGTAGATATTTGTATATGCTACATTATATAGAACAGGCCCAGTCTTGGAGAGAGGAAAATCCTTGCTGTCAAATTGTACCAGAATATATTCTGACATTGAGGCCACTGTATTTTGAGTGTTTAGGATAGCCTATTTAGTTTAGTCCAATGAAAAAGAACAAAAATAAAAAATATATAGTGATGTAGAGGTACACAACAAAATTACCAGACAATTGTTTATCTATTTCCAAAGTGTCTATTTCTAGCAAACACACAAAAATCTTAAAATAACCACAATTATTTATCAATAAGGAAATTATGTGCACATACATCTCCAATTTCTGCTTTCTTCACTTTTGGCTTCTTCTTCTGGATCCTTGGTGGAGGAGGAAAACGTTTGCCAGGACCAAACTTTGGCATTAAAGGAGGACCAGGGGGAGGCCTGAAGCCAGGTCCTCTCATGCCAGGTAGAGGTGGTGGCATACCCTGGCCTCTTACCCTCAGAAGAGAGGGTGGAGGAACTGGTGGCCTGGGAGGAATCGGTGGTGGAGGTAAAGGGCGTCCGTGAGGTGGAGGAGGAGGGTGGAATGGCGGCATAGGGGGTCGCGGTGGACCCATTACAGGTGGAATAGGATGTGGGAGGAGTCTAGGAGATCGCATTCCTGGAGGTGGAGGCCTCATTCGTGGCACCAAAGGGGGAACTGGAGGTCCCCTCGGTCTCAAAGCCATTCCTGGCGGCAAAGCGATACGGCCTAGTAGTGGTGGCGGCTTACCCACTGGTCCCTTCATTTTCGGTTTCGCTATTCCTCCTTTACCCCTACCTCTGCCTTTCGCCAAACCCATTACAAGTTACACTATCAACTTGCCGTCACTAGCCACACCAAGAAGCGAACAACACCACAAGACCAATTAGAATAGAAACAACACAAAGCTTTCTTCGCAGTTTGAAGATGGCCGTATTGCCCGGTAACCAACGCGTTGAAAGAGAAACCAACTACAAACCGCTTTCAAATACTCTATTAAATCTTCTAAGGAAACAATAAAATGAATGATGCTTATATAAAATTTGTATAACTAAACACAGCCTTCATGAAGAAAATAGTAAATAATATATATGAAATCCCTCTATGAAAATCAAAATGTATATTTTCCGCTGTTTTAATCACCCAACAAGTTTAACCTTTCTGAAAGAACCACAATTATAGAAATTCTTTGCTCTTCACCAGTGTTGCCAGGAGTACGATAGTATTTATCGTTTTGACATGAGAAGCGTTGAGAAGCCAACCGCGTCATTTGGGAACAAAACGTTTAAAATATTAAATTAATGATGTAAACCATTGATCATTTAAAAACTTAAAACTTTCAATATTTATTGGTAGTATGCGATGTAAACACATTTACATTTAATTTGATATTTATTAAATATACAAGGAAATAACGTGTTTTGCATATGTAAACTAATTTAAATGGTTTTTGGTTTGTACATATGGTAATTTTTCTTACTCTGCAGTCGTCCAAAATAATTTTTAAGGGAGAAGGTTAAAAAGAAACTCATTTTTTAAAGTAATTTGACTATAAACATAGTCAAATTACTTAAAAAAATGAGTTTCTTTTTAAAAATGAATTGGTCGCATACTAAAAAACTCCGGTAAAATATTCCACTCACTGTACGATTTCATTTTTTACTATAAAAGCATAATTCATATACTGATCAAATAAAATGCACAATACAAATTATGCTTCTGTTAGTTCCACAGATTGATTTACACTGCAATCTAGTTTCATTCGATGCTTAGTACAACAACAACAACAACAACAATAAATTTTTGAACCGCATCGTATATTATAAGTGGTGAATGACAAATTCATTAGCTCAGAACCTAAACTGCTGAGAACAGAAAAATGAAATTTTACCATTAGGTGCTACTTGTAACTTTGTCAGTCCCAAAGGAAGGATTTTAAAAGAGTGAAAAACGGTAAAAAAAAGTTAGAGCTATCAAATACTCACTATTTTTACTATTTCTCATACAATTTGGAATCTAGTGAAAACCCTTCAATCGTATTTCAGCTTATGCAGGCAAAATTTGAAAATATAAATACTTGAAACCGGTTTTTGGGTTTTTCGATGTTTCATTTTTGAATGGATGCAAAGGGATGGATGGATATGTTTTCTTGTTCTTATAAGAATGCGCTAATGGCAGAATTAATTTCGTCATACTCATTGACTAAAAGGGTCAACAACTCGAGTTTTCGACAAAAAATGTTGCTAAATTAAACGTCTAAAAACAAGTTTCTATAAATTTTTGATATTTCCCTTTTTTATGGGAGAAACGCTTTGGAAATGTTTAATACGTTTTCTAGAATGATTGACATGTTAATTTTCTTTGTCTTAAGATAAAAACTTGAAAATTTGACTATTGTATTTTAAATGCTCACTAAGAGGATTTTCTTAATTCATATCTTAAAGGGGTTATTTAGAATGAAATGTGAAATTTCACATTTTTGCTACATCATCATGAGCATGAACCAATTGAGTTATCTCAGGTTTTGGAAGGAAACATTAATTCTTGTTAACTTCAAACGAGTTTTTGGGTTTTTCGATACTTCATTCTTAGTGGGTGTTGCTGTTTCTTTCAGAAAGGAATGTTTGGCTTCACAGATTCAAGACTAATGTTTGGTTTGAATTGCGCTCAAAGCGAATTTAAATTGGGTTTCTTGGGTTGGTAAATTGTTGTTCATAATTAATAACAGGTTTGTCTCAGCTCACAGAACCTATACGGAAATTAACACAGAGTTTGAGTGGACCGATGTACAAGAAAAAGAATTTCGCGAGTTAAACAGGATAATAGGAAACGCGGAAACTTTGTGTATTTACGACATGAACGCACCGACAAAAGTTATAACAGATGCTGGACCTAACGCACTAGGCGCTGTAGTAATTCAAAAGAGAATCTCCGACTGGAAACCACACTACATACATACACACTAGTTGTACCCGGCCACTCGTTGCTGTGGCTCAGTCTGGTTAAATGGTAAAGAAAAAAGCACACGTTTTTAATATGTTTAATTTGTCAATGCTTGTGGGTAAACAATATTTTTTGTTGTTCCATTGTCTGTGCAGATATAGAGATTGTCTGGTTTGCCGACTCTAGAACACGCAACATTTAATTGTCCATATGAGAAGCAATCCGTGTCTAGATCTAAACCAAACAATTATAAAGATTGGCCCTGAGCTTTGTTGATGGTGATTGCAAACGCCAATCGAATTGGGAATTGCAATCTCTTAAATTGAAATGGCAAATCCGTTGGAATAATAGGAATGCAAGGAAAGAGGACATCTTCATCTTTGAATGGTATTGTCAAGATTGTTGCTTCTACGACGTTGCTCATTAATTTTTTTACTGTCAGCCACATGCCGTTGCAAAGCTTTGGTTGGTTTATATTTCGCAACATGATAATTGGCACGCCAATTTTCAATTGCAGTACGTGCGGTGCGGATCGATTGAATTCAAAAATTCTATTGGGTAATTAACCACTTCATCTGCTTCCACAACAGTGTCGACGGAGTTGTATGTGACAGCCTCGCTTAATAATAATGTTAAGTTCGTAGACATCTTTGTTCTTGGCTGCTAGAATAGCTCGTTCACTCAGCAAATCGTGATTCTTATAATTGGTATGAATATTGGGAAATACTTTTTCAAGTGTGTGCAGTGTGCGGGCTTGATCCGGAACTAGAAGCTGTACCAATTTCAAATTCCTCTCGACAAACTAACGTCGGATCCATTTCTCGTGAGTCACAAACTCTTTGCGAAAATAAAATAATTATATTTCATCATAATGTCCAATCCCTTTAAACAAATTGACAGACATTGAAATTCTGGTACACGAAAGTGGATTCGATTTGCTATGCCTCACAGAGCATTGGCTTTCAACTGACAACATCAACGATACTGCTATTTCTAATTATTATTATTATTTTTTTTTTGTGGGGCTTTAGGGCTCGTCAACATCAAAGGTCATTAGAGCCCATGCAAGTAGGGAAAAATGCAGTTTCGCACCATAGAAAAGAGCCATAGTAACTCTTCCCCGTGTGTGGGACTCGCCGAATATCTCCCAGGGGGCTTACATCTAGTAAGTACGTGTTTGGCGAACACGGGGCCCCGAGCTGAGTGTGGCACTGCTTCCACTTACTTGTGCTATGCTCTTTCCTTTCTCTTTCCTGACCTCCCTTGGTCACCTCTTGCTCTTTTCGATCCCGACGCTATTAGAGCTAGGGTATCTTTCATTTTCCTCTTCTCTTTCCTCTATTTCTTCTTCTTCCCCTCCCCCCAGGGGGCTTACATCTAGTAAGTACGTGTTTGGCGAACACGGGGCCCCGAGCTGAGTTTGGCATTGCTTCCACTTACTTGTGCCATGCTCCTTCCTTTCTCTTTCCTGACCTCCCTTGGTCACCTCTTGTTCTTTTCGATCCCGAAGCTATTAGAGCTAGGGTATTTTTTAAATTTTCTTCTTCCCTTTCCTCTATTTCTTCTTCTTCCCCTCCCCCCAGGGGGCTTACATCTTGTAAGTACGTGTTTGGCGAACACGGGGCCCAGAGCTGAGTTTGGCATTGCTTCCACTTACTTGTGCCATGATCCTTCCTCTCTCTTAACTAACCTCCCTTGGTAACCTCTTGTTTTATTCGATCCCGACGCTATTAGAGCTAGGGTATCTTTCATTTTCCACTTCTTCCCTTTTCTTCTTCTCCTCTTTCTTCTTTTCCCCGCAGGAATCTCAATTTCGAATGAGTATGGGCTTGGCAAACCCACGGTTCCGAGCTGGGGACTGGTATTGCGCCACCAGTCCTCGGACACCGTAACCTTTGGACATGCTTCAGCGACCACCATTTGCGCGATGGTGGAAAGTAGCGTGTTCTGAAGGGCGGAGATCTTGCCTTCATTGGCCGGGTCGCGAGGAAGGATTAAACCTCTATAAAAAACCCCTCAACCTCAAGGTGTGTTACGCGCCGATGAGGTGAATGGGTGTTGAGGTCAAACACTCTCTAGCGTTTCAACCTCTGGGGAAACTGCCGCACCTCAGTTGAGCAAGGCTTAGTGGCGTGATGCGGGGGCTCCACGTCACCGGACATTTATTTCCCCCGAACTCGTGGGACAAAATGAAAGATACATCAATTCCCCTGCCTTGCGAAGTGGGCGAGTCGCAAGGTAAGTACTCCGCCCCAGGGTTATCGAAGCGGCCGAGGGTTGACAGCCCTCCCACTTCAGAAACTTTACCAAAGCCAAAGTTACAGAGCATTCGCTATGAGAATGTTTATATTGTTATGTGTCGTATAGACGGGACACTTGAAAAAGTGTCCCCATTCTATATCTTTAAAGGTTTAGAAGGTCTCGTAGGTACATTAAAGACCATTAAACGACTGAGAAACGGTACCATGCTGCTTGAGACTAACACAAGCAAGCAAGCTTTGAAACTTCTCGATTGTACGAAGCTGGGCGAGTTCCCTGTAAAGTGCGAACTCCATGCTGCGCTTAATCGCAGCAAGGGAGTCGTAACTTGCAGGGACATAATGGATATGACAACAGACGATCTTGTTGAAGAATGGAAGGCTGACCATGTAGTTGAGGTCAGTCAGATCATGAGGAGGGTGAATGGTGTTCTGGAGAAGACCAGTACCTTCGTCTTGACTTTTGACTGTCCCCAACTACCAAAAGACATAAAAGCTGGATGGCTGAACCTGCCGGTCCGTCCCTTTATTCCGAATCCTCTGCGCTGTTTCAAGTGTCAGAGGTTTGGACACACCACAACATCGTGTAAGGGACGTGATACTTGTGGAAAGTGCGCAAAGGAGGCACACGAACCCGGCGTCTCATGCCCAGGGCCTGCAAAGTGCATTAATTGCACAGGCAGTCACCCGGTATGGAGCAGGGAGTGTGTCGCCTTTCTAGAAGAAAAACAAGTGCAGGAAATAAAAACTACGGAGAAGATCCCGTACGGTGAAGCGCGGAAGAAATACAGGGCTCTACACCCTGTATTTTCTACCAGTTACTCCACCGCAGCCAAGACTCCTGTAATAAAAAAGTCCATATCCGTTCAAACCGATTTCACTGGCGTGTCTACGACAACGTCGTGCACATGTCGGAATTGATGGGATGGTCCCTTGCTTGCTTCCGGAGAGTAAATTAGTTTTTTTTCCCTCCACGTGGTCATACGCAGTTTGTACTGTTTTTTGACAATAAATTTATTTATTTATTTATTTATTTATGTCAGTGCAAATGCGGCAAGAAAAACGACTCAGCCCTTCCCGAAAAAACACCAACAGCTCGTCCATCGACTACAAAAATAACAAGTAGTACTAAACCATCAAGAAAGACACAAACAAAGACAAAGCCTGGTTCTAGGGCTAAACCCCTGAACCCTGTAATTATGAAACCAAGTACAACACCAAGCAAGAAATTGCACAGACGTAAAAAGTACGTCTCTGTGCTTTCTTCTTCGGAGTCAGAACGTGTATTGTCCGATGGTGACGCGGAAATACACGTTCACGAACCTGACCCCGGAGGCTCCAAACACTAATGGCTTCCATACTTCAGTGGAACCTTAATGGCTATAGAACTCAAGGTGAAGAGTTACAACTTTTAGCGCGTCGTAATCCGATATGTATCTGCCTGCAAGAGACACACCTTTCACCAGAACACTCACCTGCTCTGCGAGGATACAGCAGCTTCAGATATGACGACACCACGGGAGATCGAGCAAGAGGTGGAGTTGCCGAGTTTGTTAAAAACACAATCCTCCGCTCGCCTGTTCTCCTACAAACTGACATCCAGGCTATAGCAGTCAAAGTTCATGGCGCGACAGCCATGACCGTGTGTTCTATATATC
>NNCF01129306.1:11015-21704 GCA_002313205.1 Laupala kohalensis
CTTCACGTGCGTTATTCTTCATTTTTCTCAACACCCGCTCACTTTAACAGTAATTTCTATGGATTTTTACGTAATTCTAAAGAGTGTCTACTATAACAAAGGCATTATCTTTGTTATCAACAAGGAAAAAAGTTGAAATTTTTGGTCAAAAAATTTTTATGTGCTTATTCGAAGAATATAAGTGTCTAACGGCGAAAAATGTCTTTACAAAATTTTCCAATTTTTCAGAAAATTAAAAGCTTTTTCTCCGATTTCGTCGCATACTCGTGTTATTTACTTCGCCATCTGTCAGTAAAAAGCGTCGTCATGCCGTGGATGTCGAAAGAAAAAAAGTCAGGTCCCAACACAACGTCGTGAGAAAGCGTCACGTGCGTTATTCTTCATTTTTCTCAATACTCGCTTACCTTAACAGTAATTTCTATGGTTTCTTACGTAATTCTAAAGGTTTTCTACTATAACAAAGGCATTATCTTTGTAATCAACAAGGAAAAAGTTAAAAATTTTTGGTAAAAAAAATTTTTATGTGCTTATTCGATGATTATAAATGTCTAACCCCGAAAAATGTCTTTACAAAATTTTCCAATTTCTCAGAAAATTAAAAGCTTTTACTCCGATTTCGTCGCATACTTGTGTTATTTATTTCGTCATCTGTCAGTAAAAAGCGTCGTCATGCCGTGGATGTCGAAAGATAACAAGTCAGGGCCCAACACAACGTCGTGAGAATGCGTCACGTGCGTTATTCTATATTTTTCTTAATACTCGCTTTCCTTAACAGTAATTTCTATGGATTTTTACGTAATTCTAAAGAGTGTCTACCATAACAAAGGCATTATCTTTGTAATCAACAAGGAAAAAAGTTGAAATTTATGGTCAAAAATGTTTTATATGCTTTTTCGTATAATATAAGTGTCGAACGGCGAAAAATGTCTTTACAAAAATTACCAATTTTTCAGAAAATTAAAAGTTTTCTCTCCGATTTCGTCGCATACTCGTGTTATTTACTTCGCCATCTGTCAGTAAAAAGCGTCGTCATGCCGTGGATGTCGAAAGAAAAAAAGTCAGGTCCCAACACAACGTCGTGAGAAAGCGTCACGTGCGTTATTCTTCATTTTTCTCAATACTCGCTCACCTTAACAGTAATTTCTATGGATTTTTACGTAATTCTAAAGGGTGTCTACTATAACAAAGGCATTATCTTTGTAATCAACAAGGAAAAAAGTTGAAATTTTTGGACAAAAAAATTTTATGTGCTTATTCGAAGAATATAAGTGTCTAACGGCGAAAAATGTCTTTACAAAATTTTCCAATTTTTCAGAAAATTAAAAGTTTTCTCTCCGATTTCGTCGCATACTCGTGTTATTTACTTGGCCATCTGTCAGTAAAAAGCGTCGTCATGCCGTGGATGTCGAAAGAAAAAAAGTCAGGTCCCAACACAACGTCGTAGGAAAGCGTCACCTGCGGTATTCTTCATTTTTCTCAATACTCGCTCACCTTAACAGTAATTTCTATGGATTTTTACGTAATTCTAAAGGGTGTCTACTATAACAAACGCATTATCTTTGTAATCAACAAGGAAAAAAGTTGAAATTTTTGGACAAAAAAATTTTATGTGCTTATTCGAAGAATATAAGTGTCTAACAGCGAAAAATGTCTTTAAAAATTTTCCAATTTTTTAGAAAATTAAAAGCTTTTTCTCCAAATTCGTCGCATACTAGTGTTATTTACTTCGCCATCTGTCAGTTAAAAGCGTCGTCATACCGTGGATGTCGAAAGAAAAAAAGTCAGGTCCCAACACAACGCCGTGAGAAAGCGTCACGTGCGTTATTCTTCATTTTTCTCAATACTCGCTCACCCTAACAGTAATTTCTATGGATTATTACGCAATTCTAAAGGTTGTCTACTTTAACAAAGGCATTATCTTTGTAATCAACAAGGAAAAAGGTTGAAATTTTTGGTCAAATAAAATTTATGCGCTTATTCAAAGAATATAAGTGTCTAACGGCGAAAAAAATCTTTACAAATTTTCCAACTTTTCAGAAAATTCAAAGCTTTTTCTCCGATTTCGTCGCATATATGTGTTATTTATTTCGTCATCTGTCAGTAAAAAGCGTCGTCATGCCGTGGATATCGAAAGAAAAAAACTCTTTAGAATTATGTGTAGAACACATAGAAATGGTTGTTAGCGTAGGAGAGTCAGGAGAAATTTAAGGAGTTACGCTCGTTATGCTCTCTCACAACGTTAAGTTGGGTTCTTACTTCTTTTCTTTCGTCAGTCACGACATCATCACGCCTCTTACTGACGGACTGCGAGGTAATTAATACTAGTATGCGAAAAAATCGTGAAACAAACTATTTATTTTTTTAAAAATTGAGAAAAATTTTTAAAGACATTTTTCGAGGTTAGACACCTATATTCTTTGAATAAGCACATAAAAATTTTTTTGAACTTTATTTTATTTTCTCCTTGTTGATCGCAAGTTTTTTGCATTTGATATAGCATACACTCTTTAGAATTACGTGTCGAACACATAGAAATGGTTGTTAGCGTTTGCGAGTCTGGAGAAATTTGAGGAGTAACTCAACTGACGCATTCTCACAACGAAATGTGGGATCTTACTTCTTTTCTTTCGTCATTAACGACATGAAGACGCTCTTACTGACAGACAGCGAGGTAAATAATACGAGTATGCGAAGAAATCAAGAAAAAAACTTTTTATTTTTCGAAAAATTAATAAAAATTTCTAAAGATATTTTTCGAGGTTAGGCACTTATATTCTTTGAATAAGCACATAAAAAATTTTGACCTAAAATTTTAATTTTTTCCTTGTTGAATGCCGGTTTTTTGCTTTTGATACAGCAAACACTCTTTAGAATTATGTGTAGAACACATAGAAATGGTTATTAGCGTAGGCGAGCCTGGAGAATTTTAAATATTTACGCACGTGACGCTTTCTCACAACGTAATGTTGGGATCTTACTTCTTTTCTTTCGTCATTCATGACATCAAGACACTTCTTACTGACGGACAGCGAGGTAATTATTACTAGTTTGCGAAGAAATCGAGAAATATTTTTTTTATTATTCGGAAAATTGAGAAAAATTTCTAAAGACATTTTTCGAGCTTATACACTTTTATTCCTTGAGTAGGCTTTTAAAAATTTTGACCTAAAATTTCAATTTTATTCCTTGTTGAATGCATGTTTTTTGCTTTTGATATAGCAGACACTTTTTAGAATTATATATAGAACACATAGAAATGGTTGTTAGCGTAGGCGAGTCTGAAGAAATTTGAGGAGTAACTCAACTGACGATTTCTCACAACGTAATGTTGGTATCTTACTTCTTTTCTTTCGTCATTCACGACATGAAGACGCTTCTTACTGACGTTCAGCAAGGTAAATAATACGAGTATGCGAAAAAATCGAGAAAAAACCTTTTTATTTTTCAAAAAATTAAGAAAAATTTCTAATGATTTTTTTCGAGGTTAAACTCTTATATTCTTTGAATAAGCACATAAAAAATTATGACCAAAATTTCAATTTTTACCTTGTTGAGTGCAAGTTTCTTGCTTTTGATATTGCAGACACTCAGAATTATGTGTAGAACACATAGAAATGGTTGTTAGCGTAGGAGAGTCTGGAGAAATTTAAGGAGTTACGCTCGTTATGCTCTCTCACAACGTTAAGTTGGGATCTTCCATCTTTTCTTTTGTCATTCACGACATTAATACGCTTCTTACTGACGTACGGCGATGTAATTAATACTAGTATGCGAAGAAATCGAGAAAAAAAGTTTTTATTTTTTGAAAAATTGAGAAAAATTTCTAAAGAAATTTTTCGAGGTTAGACACTTATATTCTTTGAATATGCACATAAAAAATTTTGACCTCAATTTTCAATTTTTTCCCTGTTGAATGCAAGTTTTTTGCTTTTGATACAGCACACTCTCTTTAGAATAATGTGTAAAACACATAAAAATGGTTGTTAGCGTAGGAGAGTCTGAAGAATTTTGAGGAGTGACGCACGTGACGCTTTTTCACAACATAATGTTGGGATCTTACTCCTTTTCTTTCGTCATTCACGACATAAAGACGCTTCTTACTGACGGAGGTAAATAATACGAGTATGCGAAGAAATCGAGAAAAAAACTTTTTTTTTTTCGAAAATTTGAGAAAAAATTTCTAAAGACATTTTTCGAAGTTAGACACTTATATTCTTTGAATAAGCACATAAAAATTTTTGACCTTTATTTTTTTTTCTCCTTGTTGATCGCAAGTTTTTTGCATTTGATATAGCACACACTCTTTAGAATTATGTGTAGAACACATAGAAATGGTTGTTAGCGTTTGCGAATCTGGAGAAATTTGAGGAGTAACTCTACTGACGCTTTCTCACAACGAAATGTTGGGATCTTACTTCTTTTCTTTCGTCATTCACGACATGAAGACGCTTCTTACTGACAGACAGCGAGGTAAATAATACGAGTATGCGAAGATATCAAGAAAAAATACTTTTTATTTTTCGAAAAATTAATAAAAATTTCTAAAGATTTTTTTCGAGGTTAGACACTTATATTCTTTGAATAAGAACATAAAAAATTTTGACCTAAAATTTTAATTTTTTCCTTGTTGAATGCCGGTTTTTTGCTTTTGATACAGCAAATACTCTTTAGAATTATGTGTAGATCACAGAAATGATTGTAAGCGTTGGCGAGTCTGGAGAAATTTGAGGAGTTACGCACGTGCCGCTTTCTCACAACGTAATGTTAAGATCTTACTTCATTTCTTTCGTCATTCATGTCATGAATATTCTTCTTACTGACGTACGGCGTGGTAATTAATACGAATATGCGAAGAAATCAAAATTTTTTTTTATTTTTCGAAAATTTGAGAAAAATTTCTAAAGACATTTTTCGAGGTTATACACTTATATTCCTTGAATAAGCACATAAAAAATTTTGACCTAAAACTTCAATTTTATTCCTTGTAGAATGCAAGTTTTTTGCTTTTGATATAGCAGACTTTCTTTAGAATTATGTGTAGAACAGATAGAAATGGTTGTTGGCGTAGGCGAGTCTGGAGAATTTTAAAGATTTACGCACGTGACGCTTTCTCACAACGTAATGTTGGGATCTTACTTCTTTTCTTTCGTCATTCACGACATAATGACGCTTCTTACTGACGTACAGCGAAGTAATTAACACTAGTATGCGAAAAAATCGAGAAAAAAACCTTTTTATTTTTCAAAAAAATTAAGAAAAATTTCTAAAGATTTTTTTCGACGTTAGATACTTATATTCTTTGAATAAGCACATAAAAAATTTAGACCTAAAATTTAAATTTTTTCGTTGTTAAATGCAAAGTCTTTTGCTTTTGATATAGCAGTTACTCTTTAGAATTATTTGTAGAACACATAGAAATGGTTGTTAGCGTAGGAGAGTCTGGAGAAATTTAAGTAGTTACGCACGTGACGCTCTCTCACAACGTGATTTTGGGATCTTCCTTCTTTTCTTTCGTCATTCACGACATCAAGACACTTCTTACTAACGGACAGCGAGGTAAATATTACTAGTTTGCGAAGAAATCGAGAAATATTTTTTTTATTATTCGAAAAATTGAGAAAAATTTCTAAAGACAATTTTCGAGCTTATACACTTATATTCCTTGAGTAGGCTATTAAAAATTTTTGACCTAAAATTTCAATTTTATTCCTTGTTGAATGCAAGTTTTTTGCTTTTGATATAGCAGACTTACTTTAGAATTATGTGTAGAACACATAGAAATGGTTGTTAGCGTAGACGAGTCTGAAGAAATTTGAGGAGTAACTCAACTGACGATTTCTCACAACGTAATGTTGGTATCTTATTTCTTTTCTTTTGAAATTCACGACATAAAGACGCTTTTTACTGACGTTTAGCAAGATAAATAATACGAGTATGCAAAAAAATCGAGAAAAAACCTTTTTATTTTTCAAAAAAATTAAAAAAAATTTCTAAATATTTTTTTCGAGGTTAGACACTTATATTCTTTGAATAAGCACATAAAAAATTATGACCAAAAATTTTAATTTTTACCTTGTTGAGTGCAATTTTTTTGCTTTTGATATTGCAGACACTCTTTAGAATTGTGTGTAGAACACATAGAAATGGTTGTTAGCGTAGGAGTGTCTGGAGAAATTTAAGGAGTTACGCTCGTCATGCTCTCTCACAACATAATGTTGGGATCTTACTCCTTTTCTTTCGTCATTCACGACATAAAGACGCTTCTTACTGACGGAGGTAAATAATACGAGTATGCGAAGAAATCGAGAAAAAAACTTTTTTTTTTCGAAAATTTGAGAAAAAATTTCTAAAGACATTTTTCGAAGTTAGACACTTATATTCTTTGAATAAGCACATAAAAAATTTTGACCTAAAATTTTAATTTTTTCCTTGTTGAATGCCGGTTTTTTGCTTTTGATACAGCAAACACTCTTTAGAATTATGTGTAGATCACATAGAAATGGTTGTAAGCGTTGGCGAGTCTGGAGAAATTTGAGGAGTTACGCACGTCCCGCTTCCTCACAACGTAATGTTGGGATCTTACTTCTTTTCTTTCGTCATTCATGTCATGAATATGCTTCTTACTGACGTACGGCGATGTAATTAATACGAATATGCGAAGAAATCGAAAATTTTTATTTTTTATTTTTCGAAAATTTGAGAAAAATTTCTAAAGATATTTTTCGAGGTTATACACTTATATTCCTTGAATAAGAACATAAAAAATTTTGACCTAAAATTTCAATTTTATTCCTTGTTGAATGCAAGTTTTTTGCTTTTGATATAGCAGACTTACTTTAGAATTATGTGTAGAACACATAGAAATGGTTGTTAGCGTAGACGAGTCTGAAGAAATTTGAGGAGTAACTCAACTGACGATTTCTCACAACGTAATGTTGGTATCTTATTTCTTTTCTTTTGAAATTCACGACATAAAGACGCTTTTTACTGACGTTTAGCAAGATAAATAATACGAGTATGCAAAAAAATCGAGAAAAAACCTTTTTATTTTTCAAAAAAATTAAAAAAAATTTCTAAATATTTTTTTCGAGGATAGACACTTATATTCTTTGAATAAGCACATAAAAAATTATGACCAAAAATTTTAATTTTTACCTTGTTGAGTGCAATTTTTTTGCTTTTGATATTGCAGACACTCTTTAGAATTGTGTGTAGAACACATAGAAATGGTTGTTAGCGTAGGAGTGTCTGGAGAAATTTAAGGAGTTACGCTCGTCATGCTCTCTCACAACATAATGTTGGGATCTTACTCCTTTTCTTTCGTCATTCACGACATAAAGACGCTTCTTACTGACGGAGGTAAATAATACGAGTATGCGAAGAAATCGAGAAAAAAACTTTTTTTTTTTCGAAAATTTGAGAAAAAATTTCTAAAGACATTTTTCGAAGTTAGACACTTATATTCTTTGAATAAGCACATAAAAAATTTTGACCTAAAATTTTAATTTTTTCCTTGTTGAATGCCGGTTTTTTGCTTTTGATACAGCAAACACTCTTTAGAATTATGTGTAGAACACATAGAAATGGTTGTAAGCGTTGGCGAGTCTGGAGAAATTTGAGGAGTTACGCACGTCCCGCTTCCTCACAACGTAATGTTGGGATCTTACTTCTTTTCTTTCGTTATTCATGTCATGAATATGCTTCTTACTGACGTACGGCGATGTAATTAATACGAATATGCGAAGAAATCGAAAATTTTTATTTTTTATTTTTCGAAAATTTGAGAAAAATTTCTAAAGATATTTTTCGAGGTTATACACTTATATTCCTTGAATAAGAACATAAAAAATTTTGACCTAAAATTTCAATTTTATTCCTTGTTGANGTAGGCTTTTAAAAATTTTGACCTAAAATTTCAATTTTATTCCTTGTTGAATGCAAGTTTTTTGCTTTTGATATAGCAGACTTTCTTTAGAATTATGTGTAGAACACATAGAAATGGTTGTTAGCGTAGACGAGTCTGAAGAAATTTGAGGAGTAACTCAACTGACGATTTCTCACAACGTAATGTTGGTATCCTTCTTCTTTTCTTTTGTCATTCACGACATAAAGACGCTTTTTACTGACGTTTAGCAAGATAAATAATACGAGTATGCGAAAAAATCGAGAAAAAACCTTTTTATTTTTCAAAAAAATTAAGAAAAATTTCTAAATAGTTTTTTCGAGGATAGACACTTATATTCTTTGAATAAGCACATAAAAAATTATGACCAAAAATTTTAATTTTTACCTTGTTGAGTGCAATTTTTTTGCTTTTGATATTGCAGACACTCTTTAAAATTATGTGTAGAACACATAGAAATGGTTGTTAGCGTAGGAGTGTCTGGAGAAATTTAAGGAGTTATGCTCGTCATGCTCTCTCACAACGTTAAGTTGGGATCTTACTTCTTTTCTCTCGTCATTCACGACATGAAGACGCTTCTTACTGTCGGACAGCGAGGTAAATAATACGAGTATGCGAAGAAATCAAGAAAAAAACTTTTTATTTTTCGAGAAATTAATAAAAATTTCTAAAGATTTTTTTCGACGTTAGACACTTATATTCTTTGAATAAACACAACAAAAATTTTGATCTAAAATTTTTTTTTTTCTTGACGAATGCAAGTTTTATGCTTTTGATATAGCAGTTACTTTTTAAAATTTTGTGTAGAACACATAGAAATGGTTGTAAGCGTAGGAGAGTCAGGAGAAATTTAAGGAGTTACGCACGTGACTCTCTCTTACAACGCAATGTTGGGATCTTACTTCTTTTCTTTCGTCATTCACGACATAAAAACGCTTCTTACTGATGGGCAGCGAGGTAAATAATACTAGTATAAGAAGAAATCGAGAAAAGACCTTTTATTTATTTAAAAAGGGGAATATTTATAAAGACTTATTTCGAGGTTATACACTTATATTCCTTGAATAAGCACATGAAAATTTTGAACTAAAATTTAAATTCTGTTCTTGATGATGGCAAGTTTTATGCTTTTGATACAGCAGAAACTCTTTAGAATTATGTGTATAACACATAAAAATGGTTGTGAGCGTAGGAGAGTCTGGAGAATTTTAAAAAGTTACGCACGTGACGCTTTCTCACAACTTAATGTTAGGTTCTTGCTTCTTTTCTTCCTTCATTCACGACATTAAGACGCATCTCACTGACAGACAGCGAGGTAAATAATACGAGTATGCGAAGAAATCGAAAAAAACCTTTTTATTTTTCGAAAAATTGAGAAATATTTCTAAGGTTATTTTACGTGGTTAGACACTTATATTCTTTGAATAAGCACATAAAAAATTTTGTCCAAAAATATTAATTTTTTTNATGTAAGTTTTTTGCTTTTGATGTAGCGGTTACTTTTTAGAATTTTGTGTAGAACATATAGAAATGGTTGTAGCGTAAGAGAGTCTGGAGAAATTTGATGAGTTACGCACGTGACCCTATCTCACAACATAATGTTGGGATCTTGCTGCTTTTCTTTCGTCATTCACGACACGAGGACGCTTCTTACTGACGGACAGCGAGGTAAATATTACGAGTGTGCGAAGAAACCGTGAAAAAATAAAAACTTTTTGTTTTTCGAAAAATTGATAAAAATTTTAAAGTTATATTTCGAGGTTAGACACTTATATTCTTTGAATAAGGTATTAATAAAAATTTTGACCTAATATATCAATTTTTTCTTTGTTGAATGCAAGATTTTTGCTTTTGATATAGAAGACACTCTTTAGAAATATATGTAGAACATATAGAAATGGTTGTTAGCGTAGGAGAGATTGGAGAAATTTATGGAGTTACTCACGTGTAGCTTTCTCATAACATAATCTGAAATCTTACCTCTTTTCTTTCGTTATTCACGACACGAAGACGCTCGTTACTGACGGACTGCGAGGTAAATAATATGAGTATGCGAAGATATCGAGAAAAACAATTTTTAGTTTTTGGAAAATTGAAAAAAAAATTTTAATACATTTTTTGAGGTTAAACACTTATAATCTTTGAATAAGCACATAAAAAATTTTGACCTAAAATTTCAATTTTTTCCTGGTTGAATGCAACTTTTTTGCTTTTAATGAATCAGCAATTGTTTAGAATTATGAGTAGAACACATAGAAATCGTTGTTAGCGTAGACGAGTGTGGAGAAATTTGAGGATTTACGCACGTGACGCTTTCTCACAACGTAATGTTGGGATCTTAGTTCTTTTCTTTCGTCATTCATGACATAAAGACGCTTCTTTCTGACGGACAGCGAGGTAAATAATACAAGTATGCGACATATGTACTGTAAGAGTTATCAAACATTTTCCAAAAAAATATTTCGGATCAATTCTTAAATTTTTTAAAATGATTTAAATCCAAAAATGTATATACTTATGTACCCAAAAAATCAAATATTTGAAAAAATATCCGAATTTTTAAATATATTTTCTAATCCCAATTATAAATACAAAGAAGCTGTGTCCCCAAAAAAAATTCAAATTTTTTTAGAAAATTGATTTCTGAAAAAATTTTGAAATTTTTATGGTTGTAATCGAAAAATATATATATGTGCACAGAAAATTTTTCAAAAAATGATTTCTCAAATAATTTCAAAATTTTTTATGGTCTCAATCGAAAATATATATTTTCTAAAAAAATGTAT
>NNCF01129306.1:45706-86986 GCA_002313205.1 Laupala kohalensis
ATATATATATATATATATATATATATATATATATATATATATATATATATATATATATATATATATATATATATATATATATATATATTCTTATTTTACATTACATTTTCTGAGTCGAAATATCATTAATAGTTGATAGGAAATATCAATACGAGGACGAAGTAGAGTAGGCGCAATTTCTGTTTTCGGAGCCGAAAAGGATCCCTCTGCTACTTTTTGCTAACGTCTCACTGTCAGGCATTGATAGAAACATCTCACATGACACACGACGTAGCTCGTCGGCTAAGATTGGCCCGTCCACATGAAACCGGCATACTGCCACGATATCTTTTCAAATATCACTGGGGCTATCTCTTACAGGAGTCATGATGACATATTGCCAGCGTCTGCATGAAACGCGGGCGTTCCTCATCGCCCGGAACAGCGCGCCTTCCAAAAATAAAAATCTCAACTTTGAAATTATTGCGGAAGTACCCTAGGTCAAGAAAGTTTCAGAAGGTCGTCTCCGGAGTGTGAGCTGATTGTAAAATAATATTTCTGTTTACTTTGAGTGAGAGACCGAAGCAACATCTGTTTGGTGGATAATACGCAATAAGTGCTAGAAATAAAGCAGTAGAATCCGCAAAGTCAGCTTACAAAAATTATACTGTTTCGTCCTAACGTTTCCGTGCTGACGTTACGGCCCGACGTTTCGTTCCGACGAATTGTCTTGTTGATACCATTGTGATGACTGTATGTGTAGGTGCTGATGATTCCTCAGTCCCGAAGCGAGTGTAGAAGCAAGTGCCGTTGTCGCTACCATCGCAACCATCGCAACCAACGGAACCGTCGCAAGTGTGTGAACAGGATGTCGCAACAGCAACCTGTCCGCGTTTCTCGCCTCCCCACCTCCGTCATTTCCCGTCCCCCCGCCCTGACTCAACAACAGCAAGTGCATCAGCAACAAATCTGTCTCTTATANGCAGCAGCAGCAGCAGCAACATCGTAGTCGCCTTCCGCAGTCGGTGGCACGTTCGCGCGTGGCGCAACAAGTGCCTTCCCCCACCCGATTGACCCACGCCGCCTCGTCCCTCCTGCCGTGTCGCACTCCCCAGCAGCGAATGTCCGAGAAAGGACGTGGAAGCACGGGGATTACGAGCGATGGGTCCGCCTTGCCACGTCCAGGGTCTGCGCCCGCAGATCGCAGGATGTGCACCGCGAGGGCTGGGTATGTAGAGGAGACTGTTTTTTTTTTAATTACCAGATATGTTCTTTTTCTATTTTTTGTCATTCTAAAAATATCTTATTTATTGAGCATCTATTTAACTGTATTATTCACTCTTTAAAACGCTTCAATCACAAACTGAAATTTTTAAAGAACGTGATTCCTCAAAGTCTATTAAGTGATCCATGGCACAAGACCATCTATTCTCCTGAGAATCTGCAAGTTCATTATTAGAAACTTCTAACCGATCCTCTTCATCATCAGAATCATTTGTGAGCAAACTCATGTCATCTTCAGTCTCACTATTAAAGTTCAGTTGTCTTATTGATTAAACGTCATCAAATTAAATAAATAAATAAAAAATAAAATAAAAAATTATTAAATATTATCACCGTGTACCTTGAATGTGTTTTTGATCCAAGGTACAGAAGGATGCCATTTAAAATAAGAAGCATCCTATTGCATAGAGATTAGGTTTTTACTTACAAACTAATATATAATTCCACTCACCAGATAATAAGTGATTAACAGTGCTATACTTTACTTTTTTCTTCCTTCACACACAGTTACAATAATGCAAACAAAAAACACAGAATAAGTTTAAAATTTTGTAAAAAAATATTTTTTGTACTCTAGCAAACAAGGAGACTGTTAACGCGACCAGACTCACTCTGCCTCTGGTGTGAGATAAATTAACTATTTCAATTATTCCGCCTACATGGCAGTACATTCTGGAAAACAGGGAGGTGATCAAAGGTACACTATGATAAAGGTACAACAGTCTCCCCAACACATTATTACAGAAATGGACACTGCGCCATGAATAAGGAATTACGAAAGTATTCTCAACGATCACCTCCAAATGCACATCCTTCGTTGAACTATCCTTGAGGAAGCTACTCTAACGGTTGAAAGTGGCATATGTTTAACGGACTTTTCTCAACATATAGACGATGTAAAATTGTCATTTCAATGATATAAAACATAGATCTTACCTCAAAAAGACCTTCTGTATGCACTGTATTTAAAGGGTCAAGGAAAAAAATGGCATTTTCAAACAGTTTCAAATCAGTCAATTTAACATGCATTGATATAAACAATTATTTCTTTCAATATGATCTGAGTCTCATTCAATCTTCAAATTTGTTACAAATGTTTTAAAAAGGATTTTAAAGACAATTTTTTTAAAATATGACTTTGAGATATGAAAATAATTTTTGAAAAAAATGTATTTATGATAATAATAATAATAATAATAATAATAAATTTATTGTCAAAAAACAATAAAAACTGCGTATGACCACGTGGAGGACAATAAACTAATTTACTCTCCGGAAGCAAGCAAGGGACCATTCCATCAATTCCGATCAAGGGCCCTAAGGCAGAGGCGAATTCAAAAATTTCAGCAAAAAATTCCTAGATAAGATCAAAAGTTAGCTACGAGTTATAATACTAATAGAATGTCAATATGTTTGTAATTTAACGCAAAAAATGTACATGTACAAATTATTATTGAACTATCGATTATTCAGAGTATAGTGTTTAAAAATCATAAGTATTGAAATAACACTAAATTCACGATGTATTGTTACAATAAACACGCCCCTAGACAAAGTCTAGAGAACCTGTATAAGAAATCCACCTCTACCCGAAGGAAAACCGAAGCAAAACCTGTACCAGGATGGGGGTCAGGATGTATTCATGGAACCAATCAAAAGGTATTAGATTGACTAAATTTGTTGTAAGATACTATAAAGGTACAAACCAATGGAAATAATAATAATAATATAATTAAATTCTGTGAAAGACTTTACATGTCATTACATTAACTGAAAGACGTGAAGAAATCTAGGTTTGCTAGCCTCAGAAGTATGCTATAAACTCGAGACAAGAGAAGTAGCAACCACAGAAGAAAACCACGACAGAGTTTAGTCAACAAATCCACACCTATCGATGCATACCTGCCATTAAACTAGATATTGTGTTAAAGGACGTGAAAAACAGAACCAGTTTGTTGATTGGCAGTGCTAGAAGATAAAAATTTAGCGCAGAAAGAAGCTGCTGAAATATGAAGATTTAGCTGTCAAAGTTGGGAGAATTTAGAGTGTTGAAACAAAGATCATCCCTCTCATTGTATGTTCCATTGGTGCGCTTTCAAAATAAAGAAGTATCTGGATTTCATACCAGGCAAACCAAGAGAATGGAAAATAAAAGAAATCGCTCTCTTTGGTACTGTCCTCATTTTAAGGAAATACATCGAATCCTTTAGAGAGCGGTATGTCAACTGGGACCAGACACTTCTCCCAGCCACACTTGTAGAGAAGAATGTAATACCAATTAAATGAATAATAATAATAATCAATATCATATAAAGATCATTCAAATTTAAAATTTCATAAAATAAATAAATTGTTAAAAAAATATTTACCATTTTTTTTACTTCATGTGACAGTTAGTGCTAATTTAATATTCGTCTCTTATGTTCTCACACTTTGGATTACCCTTTCCAACTACTCAATTGTCTTTGTACATGCGATAATCAATTTTCAGGAAAATTTATAATTTTTCAACTGCTCGTCTTCCATATACCTCCGATACTAATTTTTGTTTGTATTTTCCTGCGTTCCACAAGACCTTGCGATTGTGCACCCGACATCAACGTCGCTGGGGGAGGGGGCAGGCCGACGTCAGCGGGATCCGGAATGCGAACAGCCCGCAACACCCCAGTCAGACCTACACGTCTTCCTTCACGTGGCGCCGGTACAATCCCTCCCCGTTGCCAGCCCACGTGTCCGGGGCCAATATGCGAACTACGTGCAGTCGCATCTGGAAGCAGCATCACGGCGGAAGCCACGATCCGTCGTCCACAATCGAAGGCTCCGTCAGCATCAATGGTATTTGCATGTCTGCTCGAACACGAGATAAGAATTAACATACTTCTAACGACAGAGACTTCAATCATTTCAAAAAATATTTAAGTTTTCTCATACATATTAATTATGTTATGTTGATTGAAAATGGGAGATGCCACCACAATCACCTCTGGGTCCAGTCTACCATTGACATTCAACTAATCCGAAGGCCCGGAGTACGAATCTCGCTCTCGTATCCCATTCTTATTCAAATAACATAATTAATCTGTTACCTGGCAGTGTGGTTACCCAAAAGTAAGAGTATGTTTTATTAATAATAAGAATTCTCATGTTATAATAATATTTGCTGATATCGATTTAAGCTCTTAAAACGCACAATACTAATCATTTACGCAAAATTTAGACTAAAAAAATTAATTTTAAAATTTGGACTGTTTAATATTTATTTGTAATGTATAGTTTCTTACGAGATATATTTTCCGGAAATAAAATTCTTTTAATGGTAGTCGAAAACTTACATTTACTTAAAAAATATTTTTGTAGAGTTCACCAGACATTCTGAAGAGATAACAGTTCTAATTACGTTCTAGTCTCAAAAATTCCCAGAAGTAGGTGGATAACTTTATGTATTTGTAAATCAAAACATTGTATTAAAAGTAAACAAAACTCCATACGAAAAAATCTTGCATTTAAAACCATCACGTTCCTTAAAGGAACTTCACCATTTACGTTTTATATTATAACGTACATTTTACAATAGCAAGTCTCCTTAAATTACTCCATTCACCACAAAAACTACAAAATCCCTTTACATGAAAGTATAAAGTGTCTAGATCTGAAGTAAGCAAACCCAAATAGCCTGATAGGTTGGTATGGACTGTGGTATGGTTATCTTTAAATTATGATTTTATGGAGGACAATATTAAGTACCATGATTCATTACAACTCGAAAAATTGTAACCGAATACAAATGACAAAATTTTAAAAACTGCTTCTAAATCTAGACACTAAAAATTAGAAGAAAATATAATTTTAGATAACAAATTTAAATGCAATTCTGGTCATTGCATTTTTAAAGTTTAAGGTTGTCCTTGAATTTGGCATTGTTTCAATAAGTTATCATGAGATCTCTCAATAATGTTTAATTTCTATACGACTTTGGTTCCCGGATTGAAACGCGTGTTGACAAGGGTCAGATTTTCGAGACTTCTTAGCTTGGCTCAGTGTGGATGATACCAGTTAAACTGATGTTCACTTTTAACACATGGTTTAACATATGGAATGTTTCAGAGTTCAGCCACGTGAGAGGTTTGCAAACTAGAATAACTGGGTTTTTTGTCATCCGCTTGAATCACGCGTGGTTTAAACGTTCATGAATTAGCTTGCACTTCAGAGTTAACATCGATTGAACTAGATGTTTCACTAATTTAGATATGTTTATGAGATGATTGTCTCAATCCCCGTGAATATCAAGCTAGTTCCACCCGGTAGCAAATTCTCTCCAGAAATGACGAAGTGATACTAACGGGGTCATGTCCAGCAGTAGTTACGGGGCTTACCATGCTCTTTCAAGACAAAAATTCCTACGAAACTATAATACTAATACGTTAGAATGACACTGATACATTCGAGATAGTAATATTGATGTTTTTTGCAGAAACAATATTTATTATAACTTTATAATTGCTTATTAATTATTTTGGGGGATTGTTTCGTGACCACCGGCAACGGTGGTGTAGTGGCTGCGTCTTCGCTTCCACGTTCCAGCTGAGCGGTAGAGCGTGGGTTGAAACCCTGCTTGTCCGAACTAGATGAGGTTTTTAGCTGGGGATTCCCTCACGTTCTCCAGACAAATGTCGGTTCTGTATTATACGTTCCCTGGCAACCAAACATCTCTCCTTCCCAATTCCCTCACCCAAGTCCAACGGTTAGGTGGAAGAGCCTCAGTGCCTCATGACCTGAACCTCCTTTTGCCAAAAGACATATAATAAATAAATAAAATAAATTATATATTTTGATCTTACCGCAACCTGTGAGCGTTAAATTTTCTTAAGAATCGTTAAAGAAGAGTTTACATTGTGCTCACCCTACATTGATTCTCAGGTATGTTTTCTATTGCATTTGGAATTATTAAGCGTATATGACTATGCGATCCAAGGTATTTAGCAAAAGTGGATAAAAAAAAGTCCATTCACCTTCGACGCTCATTGAGACAATATTTTCCATTTTGTCTCTCACAGGGGTTTGAGCTCGTTACTAAATTGCGATGTATGTCACGAGTTGTATGAACACTCGTGCCTACGCAATAAAATTCACTCTTTATTTTTCATTCGCAATATCGTGGAATTCTTGGAAATTCAGGTATCGAAAGAATAGTTAGCAATAGAGATGTACAGCAAGGGCAGGGCTCATTTATATTTGAACGAAGTACCCACTCGAAGGTAAGACCTGCGTTACAATTTGTAGCTAATTTGTTGAGTAAAAAAAATTGTCGCAGCTGCCGTTTCCGAGAAACTGTAGATACTACAGCTTAAGTCTAAAGCTGTAGTATTCACTGCTTCTTGGAGAAGGGAACATAAATTTTGTTCCCCTTAAAAAACTAGTAACAAATTATGCCACAAACCTTCCCGATATCGCTATTAGTTCCTGAGATACGCATGTGGCAACTACAGTTCAAGATTCGTATGTAACAAATTATCAATACTCCAGCTTAATGGACACGCTGAGCTATATACTGGTGCAAAGTTACTTATTGTCTTCGCATTTTCCAGAAACAACAAACCATTCGAAGTCGAAGTGTTGCCGCCAACAGTGCAAGAAGCTCGGGTGCGTCTGGTTACAGTTATGTCAACCCGGATCGTAGCAACACATATGGTAGTGTCCCAAACGCTGTCTTTCCTCCACCCTCAAGTGTTGGAGGCACTAACAACAGTAAATATGCCGGATCTACTTCTGCTGGCAGTAATGCTTATGACAGTCCAGGCACTACAAGTGGTGGAAGTGCCTACGGTACCTCCAGTGGTGTTGGTGGCAATGGTTATGCTCGTCCAGTTAGTGTTGGTGGGAATGCTCATACACCCGTTGGTAGTGTTGTTCCCAATGGCTATAATGCCGAAAATAGTGTTGGTGGCAACGGTTTTGTTCACCCAAGCAGTGTTGCTGGTCATGCTACCGTTTCCAGTGTTGGTGGTAACGGATATGCTAACCAAGGAAGCGTTCCTGGCAACGGATATGCTAACCAAGGAAGCGTTCCTGGCAACGGATATGCTAACCAAGGAAGCGTTCCTGGCAACGGATATGCTAACCAAGGAAGCGTTCCTGGCAACGGATATGCTAACCAAGGAAGCGTTCCTGGCAACGGATATGCTAACCAAGGAAGCGTTCCTGGCAACGGATATGCTAATCAAAGCAGTGTTGGTGGCAACGGTTATGGTGGTACAACAAGAGTCGATAGTACTGCTTACGCGCCGAAACGTGATCCATCTGGCAACGTCTACGGTTCTACTGCCACCGGAGGTGGCACTTTCGGTGTTCCCGGCAGTACTGGTACCAGTGGTTTTGGTGCTCTTAATGGTGGTAACACTTTTACCGGCACGAATGGACCTAATGGTACCAGCCGCGTTATGAGCACCGGCCGCGTTCCTGCTGGCAATGCAGAAAGTGCTGTGAGCTTCACTGGAGTCAGAACTTATGGAAGTTCCAATCGTCAGCCTGTCGGAAATCTTGTTGGCAGTACTAGTAGCTTCAGTGCCGCTAGTGGAGTCAGTGCCGGTGTTGGAAGTAGCAGTGGTGTTGGTCTCAGCGTTGGTCCTGGAAGAGGATCGTCCTTAGGAGGACGAAGTGCCGGCGTAGTGAGCACAGAAGCCAGCAGTAGCGTTGGAGGCCGTGAGGTATCCTTCGCCAATCGTGTCAACTGCCTCAGTGCTCTGGGGAATGTAGGCGCATCATTGGCGTCTTCTCATGGACGAAGTTCCGGTAACATGAATTGCCCGACCTCATGCACTGCCGCATTGGCGCACATGGGACTTCGTGCAGGAGCGGAAGCAGGAGCCAGAGCGGTGGCACAAGCAGTGGCGAGAGCTGTAGCCAATGTGGATTCGGAAGCCGCAGCCTTGGCGGCAGCGAAAATTGCGTCTCGCATAAGTCCTACCAAGAAAAGGATGCTGGGAAAGTCAAACCTTGTGGAAGCAGATTCAACAGGGTTTTTGTCATCCACACCGAATGCACAACAGTTGAGTCATTTTAAATTTTGAAACTCATACTATCATAGAAAGTGATGGGTCAGATAATATAATGCTTGCAAAACTTAGACCCAGAGTCGATGACAGCTTCTTTGTTCTAGTGGTTCTTTGCATTCACACATCCAAGAACTCAAGCTTGTATGGAAATAGCAGTCTGTTCATTTCTCGAATACTTTTGGACATGAAATTTGCGTAATTCACATTATATGGGATAGATATAACAATATACTTTACTTGGAAAAAGGTGCGTCATGATAGATCGAAGTTTTCTCCTAATATGTATAATTTTGTCATATATATCATGACGCACCTTTTTCCAAGTAAAGTAAATTGTTATCTTTATTTAATATACAAATTACATATACAAAATTAAAAGTAAGGAAAAGAAAGATGGTTATTTTCTTAGTTTAATTTCTGACAATGGAATGCCCTGCCTGTAACGTAATCAGAACCGTAACGTAACAATGGAACGCCCTGCCCGAGTACATCACTTTTTACCATTATTTAAAAGTTATGCGTCCATTTTGCTTTCATTATTCATCATTGCGAATCGAGTATAGCTTAGACATCCATATACAATTCTGCCACATTCAATCCATTTAACAATTTAATATTTTTAAACACTGTTTTCATCAAATCAAGAAGTCTATTGGTTACTTGTAGAAACAAAAAAGGTCCCACAAAGTGTATTTAAAATAATCTTAAAAAGGGGCAAATAGTAGTTTTATTGTGCTACAAAATATTAATATGTAGGCACCAATCAAGTAAAAATAGTTTTTGAATTTTCCCTTCTATTCTTCACAACAACAGAGTTCATGTGATACACATATAATAATAATAATAATAATAATAATAATAATAATAATAATAATAATAATAATAATAATAATAATAACTCATTCTTCTTTTAAAATATTAGCATAGATATTCAGCATTATCCATTGATTTCAAGAGCAGGGGACGAACATGGTAATTAAGATGCATTCTTTACGAGTATATAACTTGTTACGAACCAATATGGATGTTTATATTTGTGAAAATAAACGTATTAATTAGACATTAAGCATAATATTTACAGTAAATTCAAATAGCAGCGAGGCAGTTGACAAGATACACAAAAATTTAAATATAAAGTTATTGTAACTAGTACGTCTGAGCTTCAAGATTCAGAGTCATGTTTTAAATATAGAAATTTCCTCTTATTAACATAATTTTTTACTATCAATACAATAGAGAATTTCGTATTTTCAGAAAGCGTTGATCATGAATATGAAAATATACAAATAAGGTTTTTCATTGGAATATATATGTGATTTATGCGGAGTATTCAATTGGCTTGTTTCTTTTTGTTGCCTTTTAAAATAGAGAATTAGATGGCGGAAGTGTTCATTCCGGACGCGAATGACACGTCTCTCTTGTTTAACAAATAGAACGTAGAATTAAAGAATTTTTTTATATTTTGTGGTCTAATGGTAGAGCAGAAACAACGAAGAGTTTCCTAATAAAACTCACGGAGATAAATATTGAATTTTATCATTATTAGTGGAAATTTTTTTAGCTTTTAGTCATACACATTTCAAAGTATTTATAACAAGTAATGCTTATAAAGACAAAAAACTTAATTTCTCATTGAAATTCAATCAATTTGCAATTATGTGGTCTCACTACGACATGCTATGGAATGGAATGTATTGAACATTTTTGTTGTTTAACTGAATGATGAATAATGCAGAAAAATCGCTATTGTTCCCCGATAAATCTGGATTACATTGTATGACTTCAATCACATAAATTTGCTAGTCGAGCCGTACGTTTACGAAATATGTAGATTTAAGCTTGTATCTTTAGAATTCTCTTCAGTAAAGTCAAGTCAAACTGTCTCCTTGTAGGCTCCAAAGGTGCCCATGGCATAAAGAAATAAAAGCATATTAGCAGCAATTAAGATGTGTTGTTTGTTGTAGATCCAAGTGTTTTCAAAAAATTTATATTATCTGCCATTATTGCTTAACAGCAAGATATGTAACAAATATTAGATTATGAACGAACAAAAATGAAAAAAAGGACATCAAAACAATCTCATATATTGGAAAGCATTGAACATACATAAATATATAAGTGGCATTGATTAAACACAATATTTTGACGCATTTAACTTCAAATAAAACTGGATTTAAACTAGGTAATGTCACTTCATTCCTTCCATCTAGCTATCAGTTACTTTAGCAATGTGCCAAACATCCTGTGTAAAACTTATCGCTCTTCTTAATTCCACGCGATTAAATTAGAAATCTTTTTAATTATACAAAAACCATTGTATTAAATAAAAGTATATATGGCCCGTCCTTTAACAGTTATTAATTATCATTAGAGTATACGGCTATTATTAACCTTGTTGTTCATTCTACCGCGTCTAAAACTATCAAAGTGTAATAAAGACGTGTAGTTTTTCATCCTCCTTGTTTCTATTCTTAGCAAGACTAACAGATACAAATGCTATTTTATTGCTACGGATACTGTTAGTTTTAACCAATAAATGCATGTAACTATTTTCTTTATTACATATTGTGCTCCAAATGTAAAATATGATGAATCTAGATACTATATAAATGTATTTATATTGAAAATATTGTTTGGATATAAATAAGACAAATTAAGGCACATCCATTTCCTACTCAATATTTTTATTAAAATCAAGTATACGTTTACATATTTCCAACTTCACATATTTTGGTGAGCTTAGTAGACAATGCTCTGGTGTATTATCGTATCACACTTTTCGTTTAGACTTAGAAACGCTCGGAGTGCTATTTATATCATTGTTTTCTTTAAATATTTGTAGAATTCATTGCTTTTTTATTCAATATGAATAACGTTTGCATATGTTAATTGATATAAAAAAACTTTAAAAAATTCCTCGTGAAATATATTATTGAATACTTTCATTCACAAATGAACAAACTAAAAATACCGTAACTTAGGAGTTCATGTATAGAAATTATTTAATATATACGTTGAACTAATGTATTACACGTTGGCGTCGTATACTTAGCATATGTATCAGCGCGATGGTGATTGAACTTCGAAAGTTTCAATTTATCTCCTTCAGTTGCTAGACACATTGCCAGATTTGTCGTAATGCGACGTTGCCGAATTTGCTATTGCTCTTTCCCCGTCGCAGAGGTGTGGCGTTGCAAACCTAACAAATCCAAACTGCTAAGAGCGCGAGACTTAGAAAATTTTGTCGTAGGCCCTTTTATAATTCCAGGACTGTAGAAGCACATTTTCTGTCAATAATATCGATTTCTAAATGCAATGCACTCATCAGGGGCGCGTCCACTCACAGAGGTACCCGACATCCAGGTGGACGCTACAGCCCCACGATGTTAAGGCTACAAGAAACGCCCAACGCGAGTTCCACTTTGTCTGATGAACCACCATGGGAGGTACGAAATATTATTGAAAAACTTTATAATGTTAGAACATAAAACATTTTTACATTCTTGAGTTGCTTACTGGGTGGCAGCACTATAAATATATGCAACAATTACAAATCCAATAACAAAATTCTGGAGTGTGCCCCACTCAACATGTCCATTTTAATTCTTAACAAAATAACAAAAGCAAATGGCCTTATTGCAATTAAAATACAAAAATTAGAAAATAGGAGAAAAAATAAGAAAGGTAAAGAGAAAATTAGAAAACACGATGACATATTAAAATGTTTACAGTGCTTAAAAGCACTTATCCGCAAACACTTAAAAAGTGTGCTACCAACATATCTGCATATTGAAAAGGGGTTTTCCAGAATTATCTTTCTTCCAGAACTATATTCCCACTAGCTCCAGAAGCTAATGTGAATAAATGCCTACAAGAGCAATCTGTGCGCAGAATTTTCTGTACAACAAAAATATTTATAATTCTGTTTTCAAAATATTGAATTTTAAGAAACCGGAAGTGGGTCACGACGGGTAAAAGAAGTCGATAGGAACCGTCCAGAAATAAGTTCCTGACCTCAATGCACTCAAAGTCAAATCTCGAGTTTCGATTTGATGCAGCGATTTGTTTGTGAGTTTTCGAGGGAGCAAAATTCTTGATATACCACTTTACACACAATCACCAAAATTTGAAAAGAGACCAGATCTCCTCGAGGGAATTCGTAAAGATCCGAAGAGATCACGAGATTTTTGTTTCGACTGATTACAATCCTTTCCTTACATGCAAATAAACACATAACATGAAATCGTTTTGGGCCACGCGCACTAATACTTAGATATTATTATCCACTTTGTCTCACCTTTCTCAAGTAGATTGAAAAGGAATTTTACTTGAAAAGTTAATGTTTGAATCATGTGGATTCAACGGAAAAATTTTAGTTATGTCTTGCATTTAGGCGAGAGAAATATACACAGAATTATACTATTTTGCCAGCGGTCCGACTATTTATTCCAGTTATCATCTGGGCACAATGAAAAGAAACTTGTTTACTCAGCAACATATCTACTTAACCATATCCATGGTGACCACAAAGCTTTATTCAAAATGGCGCACGTAAATAAATTTCTTATCATTGAGCCCCCTCTAGTAAAAATGGCAATTTTGGTGGCCATCTGTTAAGGCCAAATGGTCTCAGTCATAGGTGGCCACCTAAAATGAATGGCCATCTTTACTAAAGCTGATGATGACTGCAATAAATAGTCGAGACGTTGGCAAAACGATATAATTCTGTATATGTTTGTTTGACCTAATTGCAAGAGACCCAATCCATATTAATTATTATGGCCGATAACCTTTCAAGTATGTTTGGATATCTTATGTACCTTGGACTATTACCATAGAATGTGTCTGTAGAATACTGTATGTTCGTAGGAAGATATCGACCTGGCAGATGAGTTGGCAGCTCTGGATATAGATTCCTTCTCTACTACCAACGCTCGTTGGACTAGTCCTACTTCGCAGCGTCTCTTGCGACGAACAGAGCCTGCGAGTCGTGGAGCGCAAGGGGCGAAGAGTCTGGGGGAAGTGGGTGGGCATCGAACTCCTCAGTCCTCGTCGGCTACTCAGGGTGGAGGAGGGGGAATCCTAGACACGGATGCGCCGTGGGAAGAGGATACGGATCTTGGGACGGAATTGGAATTGGGGGATCCAACCCACGACACCCCTCTGTTGGCGTCGGTGTCCGCCTTCGAATCCCGAAACAACTCGTCGCGGATGAATCCGTATTCAGCTCCGATATCCAAGAAGATCGATTTCCAGGTGAGGTGACGAATCTCATTTTGATCCTCTACCACCACCCTCGGTGAGGTGCTTCATTACCCCATCTGCAATTTCACTCGTGCATAGAAAGAGAAGTAATCCAGCACCTAAATAAGTGAATAAATTAATTTACTGTCAACAAGGTAGTTACAAATGTGGGGGAAAATCAACTAATTTACTCTCCGGAAGGAAACAAGGGACCATCCCATCAAAAACGATCATGTGTCCTAAGACAGAGGCAGATTATAAACTTCAGCACACACAAGAATAAAAAGTTAAAGACGTGTTATAATACCAACAGAATGCCAACAAATTTGTAAGTTCACAAATACTGAATATTATCGAACAAAAGATTTTTACGAATATATTGTTTATAAATTGTAACTATTAATATAACTCTAAATTCGAGAACAATTATTACAATAAAATGCCGTCTCTGTGCAAGAGCCCAGAGAGTCTGTGTATAAAATACGCCTCTACTTGAAGGAAAACTGGAGAGAAACGTGTGCGAGGATGAGTAAAATTCATTTTTCGAAAATAAATTGGCCGGAATCGCAGACATTTTATCTATTTATTGATACCCGGAATACACCCAGAAAATTTATTACCCGGTCAAACTCATTTTTCAATTCAAAAAACTATTAATCACCAATATGTAGGATATTAACCACTCGATTACTTTTCGAAACAACTTCGGTGCTTTGCAATTCTTTCAAATATATGGTGTGTCTGTAATTATTGATACTGCTTATCTTTTCTCGGGCTTTAAAGAATCGCTTAAAAAGTCATGGTTTCCATGAAAGAATCTATAGAAGTGACAATATCTCTGCAGCGAAAAAACAAATACAAATTAGTCTGAAGTCACGACATATTGTTAGAGCACTTGGATATATTTATCCATTTGTTTTATAATCTTTGTGTTGGTACAGTATGCTCGTCAACGAGTAATAACGCCCGCTTTGCGATATAGGAATTGTATTGGTTTTCTGAATCATGGAGACATCTTTTTTGCATAAATCTTTTTTTCCATAATTCTTTCGTTTTTAATTGCTTTTGTACAGGCGATTGAGAGATAATATTTCCTTTAATAAGTACAATTGCTGACAAAATGTTTTCATTAATTAAGAGTGGGATTGCTTCTTTGTTGGTACATCAAAGAAGTTGAGGACTCTAACCTCAAATAACATGTGCTGAACGACGTCATTGGCAGTTTTACCAACGCGATAGAGTTAGAGGGTATAATTTCATAAAATATGGCTATATACATGAAGCAAGCATATTGAAATCGGTCACAGTAAGGTTTAGCGAACAGTAGTGTACGGAACGATGGTTTACATTTCACCAACGATTCGAGACTGTCAGGACCGAAGTAGATACAGATAATTATCCAACAATGCGGATTTATCTAATTTTATGCATACTATATTTATATCGTTTTTAATAACTTTATTAGAAAACCTTCAAAAGTGAAAAGAAATTCCCCGTTGATGTAAGTTATACCAATATACATTTTTTATTTATTTTTATTGTGGTGTTTGTAAATGGGAAATGTAGCTTAGTGCTATTGAAGCTTATCTACATGGAGCGATAGGAGGTGGGAGGGTAGAATGGTATTAGTATAGGTGGGCAGGTTAGCTGGGTTTACCAACAACTTGGCCTACGTGGAGGGGTTACTAGAAATAGTAATAGTTAATATTGACACTAATGTGGGTTCGCTATTCAGTATTCTCAGCTATATGAACTGGGAGATGTGAATAGCTACAAATATTTTTCTGACCCCACCGGCAACTGAATCCGGGTTTGACTTGGTGATGAGCTAGAACGCTACCACTTGAACCACGGGGGGAGGGGCAAAAATATACATTGAAATGTAACTAAACACCAACTACGTAATGATTTGTTCTACTTATAACTTTGAGTAACATCTGTAGAAGGTTCACAGCTATACCCATTTAAAAGAAACTCGTAATACCATTAAAATCTAAGTTCTAGTCTGCTCATCTGATTTTTTTCTGGTGTTCAGCATCTGTTCAGCATCAGCATTTGTACTTGCTATATTGATGTGTATATTAGTAATTTTTCTGTAAGTCTATAGATGTTATGCACAAGTTAGTTACACAACCTAATTGAATTGGTATGGTATAATCTTTATTTATCTATATGTTAGGTTGTGATACGATTTTATTTTTGTAATTTGTATGAATTAACTTTTGTGACGAATACTTGACACCTTGCAATCTGTAAGGTCAATGAGCAAATAAATATTGTTATTATTATTATTTTGTTGTGCACTTGTTTGTTCTCTGTTCGAACAGGTAGTTGGGGTGGGCTTATAAGCCAAGTCGGAAGTAAAATTTAATCTTGGTCAAAATTAAGAAATTTCCATCTTAGGTGACATGTTTGTAATATAACGGATTTCTGAATTTCTGGCAGTACATTTCTGGTCAATGGCAATTCTGCAAGATGTCCTTTCAGTGTTTTGGAAATGAATCCAGTAACTGAAATTATTAGGGGAACAATTAATACTTTATTTTGTTTCCAACTCTGTCTTAATGGTCTAAAATTTTTGAATTTTTGTTTGTTCTGTCTTTTTTAAATTGTTAGTGGAAGGAACAGCTACACCAATAATATAAATTTTCTTTTAGATTTGTCTATTAATACTATATCTGGCTTGTTATGATCTACTGACCTGTCTGTAATGATTTGCTTAACCCAGTACAAAGTGATATTTCTATTTTCCAAGACAGGTGGTGGATCAAATTTATAATAGTGGTAACTGTTTCAACCAAGTTAAAGCTTTTAGCTTGCTGTGGGTGAATTATTTTGGCCAATTGATTATGTCTTCAGGTGTAGTCTAGAGGGACGAGTACTTGGCACTCCGAAATAATGTGTTGGATTGTTTCATTGCAGGTGTGACATGTTCTACATAATCCATCGATATTCTCATGCAGAATTTCTTTGCTGTAAAATCTCATTATTATTATTATTATTATTATTAATGATTTTGCAGGACGCGGATCTGGATGATATAACACCACCTTGGGATGATTTGGAAGGGTGTGAAGAATCTGATTTCTGTGGAGACCCATTGTGTGATGCAGGTCTCGCTACATCATCTCGCTCCCACGGCGAAACACCGCATGAAAAACAGCATAGGGTATCTTTTTCATTTTTTTGAAAATCTCATTTACACGTACAACATAATTCCGTCATAAATTCATTCAATAACCGGAGCATTTTTCCTAACAAAATTTTGGACAATTATGTTGTTGGATACGTTTTATTTATCGATCCTTCATCTTTATCGAGGAAAATTGAAAGTTTACGACCTTCGTGCTCTTGTACTTCCGAACTAGTTAAAACACTCAGAAAAATATCCTTTAAGTTTAGTTTAATTGTGAATTAGAGGAATGGTAAAGTTTGTGAATGTTTTTGATATTATTATTTCCTACGCAGTTGGTACAAAATATTTAACATATTCAGTCTCAGTTGGGTCGTCGAGATGGTCGGACGCGTCTGGGAGCTCTCGTGATCGCGATAGGTAATGAATTGCTCACTTGGAGATTACCGCGCTCGGATGGGTCGCTTTTCCTGTGTCCGCGCGACTGTAACTTGCGTCATCGGCAGTGGCGGCGACGGCTTCGTCAGGGCAGCTGCTTCGATGCGTGCTGTCACTTTGGCTGTTTTACTCTTAACTGGAGGTGTTGAAGCAAACCTTGGCCCTGGCGATACCGATCCTGTTCTAGAGAAAGCTTCATGAATTTTATGTAGCGGATGCAATCAAATATTGCGATCTGGTACGGAGTGCGATTCGTGTGGTCGTTGGTTCCTCTTTTCGTGCAGCGGTGGAATGGTGAACGTTGCATCTAACAACGGCGACTTTAACTGCGGGAGGTGCATCATAGAGCCAGTACATCGCTTGGAAAAGGTGAAGAACTCCATTGAGGACCTTCGTACGAGCCAGCATTTGCTGAAGGAAAAAATTGGTGAACGCTCTGTAATGCAGTTGTTGAAGATGCAAACCGGAATACTTCTTCTCTCATTTTAGGGGACTCAATTGTCCGACACGTGGGGAAGGAGGACAGATCCATGAAAGTTGAATGCTATTCCGGCCTTCCGAACGGAACAACTGCGACGCGTGATTTAAAATCGGGATTTCGCGACCCCCAATACTGTTATTCTCCACGTCGGAACAAACGACCTCAAAGGATCGCATCACCTCGATTATGTTATGTGAGAGGTGTACGATCTTGTTTCGGTCACCGAAAAGAAGTTCCCACAGTCCATCATGAAAGTGTGTGTTGCGGCGAAAGGACGTGTGGTGGAGAAGAATCGGGGCCATCAACGAACGCATTGAATGGGTTCGTAATGCCCTGAACGTAACTTTTGTGGACGGCAACAGTTAAATGGAGGAAAGTTATTTTGGGCGTGACGGGCTTCATTTGAATAGGTGAGGAGCGTCGCATTTAGGAAAACTCTTTTCGCGGTTGTCACGTGCGAAGCCCTCTTCTCCTCGTGTTTGAGATGGCAGAGCGTTATTGGTAGGAAATGCCAAAACACATTGGGAAACTCGAATACGAGGTAGAGGGCGGCGGTGGGTCGAGCGGTGGCGTTGGAAGAGAGGAAGGTGCCACTGGAGGTGGTGACGGCGGCGAAGGCGGAGTCGGTGGCGTCACCGGGGGAGGCAATGGCTGCGGTGATGGTCTAAGGGGAGGCGACGGCAGTGAAGAAGAAGAAAACGAAATCCGTCGACCGATTAACAAGGGTGAGTCGTTAGTGTTGCTGCAGGTGAATTGTAGAAGCATTTACAACAAAAAGTTTAGTTGATATCTATGAATCAGATATTATCATTGGTATGGAGTCATGGCTATCAGAGGACGTGAAAAATGCAGAAATATTTCGTTCAGATTTTTCAGTTTTCAGTCGGGATTGTGTGACTCGTAAGGATGGAGTCACACAGATTTTTATTTGCGTTAAAAACAGTTTATCGTGCTCTTTAAGCTAGATAGATGAAGTTCACGTATTAAGATCTGTTGAAATTGAAGATTACTTAGGTAAAACTCTAGAAATTACAGGAAAATATAGAGCTCCAAGTGATGATATGCGCGTGTTAGAAAAATTAGTTAATAAAATGTGCCTCAATTCAAATATAACTGGAAATAGCATTATCGGCGGGGACCTTAACTTACTGCATGTTGACTGGGAGGGTGACTCAGTTTGCATTAGCAATGCGCAATCATTTGTAAACAATCTTGTTTGGGATTGTGGCTACTGTCAGGTAGTGAAGCAACCGACATTAGGGGATGTAATTCTGGATGTTTTCCTCGTGCTACCGGAGGATGAGCTTATCTCTTGCGACACTAGACGGTATAAGTGACTACCGCGCGGTTATCTTAGAAGTCCACTGAACTAATTCTCAAATATCTACACCACAAGGAAGAATAATTTATCAATATAGTAAAACAAACGTACCATATTTCCAGTTTTTTTCTACGTGAAAATTACGCGAGATGGGCTAGTACGGGAAGCTCCGTCAAAGAAATTTGTTTCAACTTTAAGAATATAATATTTAAGAGCATTGAAAAATTTATTCCCCATAAAAAAAATTAAAAAATCCTGACCCTGAATACTGTAATAGTTACATTTGACGTTTGAAAGGCAAAGTAAGAAAACCGTATAAAAATCGAAAGAAAGGTACTGACTACCAAAATAATTACATATTTCTCTTTAAACAGTTATTAATAGCAAAGAAAAATGCTCAGGAGTATTTTCAACACAAAATTTTCCGAAATAAAAACAACTGTTGGTCGCAATGTTATAAGTAACTGAAAAGACGGAAAGGGAATAAAGAAAGTAACGGAGTAATCTACAGAGAATCATCTCAGGATAAGGCCAATGTTTTCAATTCACATTACTCGTCGATTTTTGGCATTTCCTCTATTAACGACAGTTTAAATTCGACAAATAATTTTTTTCTAAATACTAGAATGCTGCGACAGCGAATTTCTAAGATTACGAATAAAAAATCAATCGGTCTCGACAAAATACCAGGGGATTTACTTAAACTCGGGGGCAAGTCATGATTCCGTACCTAGCCAGGTTTTTTGATATTACATTAAATAATTCATTACCACGGGACTGGATAAAGGCTATCGTGATACCAATTCACAAAGGAGGAGATGGTTCTTTAGTTAGTAATTATCGACCAAATAGCTTAACCTCTGTAGTATGTAAACATATGGAATATATTATTGCAGATTATTTGAAGAATGCGTTGAGAAAAAATAATTTTCTACATTCTGCCCGAGACGATTTTAGATCCGGGTACTCATGTGAGAGTCAACTTATTTCCGTTTGCCAGGACTTAGCTGAGTCGCTTGACGAGGGGGGGGGAGAGAACTGATGCAATTTTTACTGATTTATCGAAAGCGTTCGATTTAGTGTCACATGATCGTTTTCTTGCAAAAATCGCGAAGTCAGAATTTGATTCGCGTGTTGTCAAATGGATCTGTGAATTTCTCCGGAATCGCTCACAACAAGTTTGAATAGATGGGTGTTCCTCTAAAGAATTCGCGGTGACATCGGGAGTACCACAGTGAAGCGTTTTGGATTCACTTCTTTTTCTCGCATATATTAACGATATATCAGACCACATTAAGTAGATAGTGCATTTATTTGCAGATGACTGTATTATGTATCGGAACATTAAAGAAGACAGAGTCCGAAATATGTTACAGAGCAATCTAAACGATTTGGGCTGAGACGAATAAAATAAAAATTACCTCTTTAAAAAGTTAATCTTTGTTCTTCAATATCAAAAATAAAACCTGCTCTGAACAATTCTTTAAATTATCAAATTATTTCTGAAGTTTCATACTGTAAATACTTAGGTGTTATAATTTCTCCTGACTTAAATTGGACAGAACATGTTAAATGCACAAGGCAGAAAGCTTGGAAAGCGCTGAACTTCGTAAGACGCGTACTTAGGAAAGGGAACTGGAAATCTAAAAGCTTGGCACACAATTCATTACTTCGACCTATACTGTAGTACGGAGCCGCTTGCTGGGATCCGTATAATGAGGGCCAGACCAATGAATTAGATCGGATACGAGGAAAGGCCGCGAATTTTGTTAGGGACAACTCACGTAATATTAATTTAGAGTGGGGCACACGTTCCAATCGAAGAAAGTTAGAGCGTCTTTGTGCCCACTTTAAGACTACATGGGAGAACCTGCGTGGAAATCACTGAACGTTAGGCTACACAAACCGAATTACATTAGTCGTGGCGACCACAACCGTAAAATAAAATGTAGGAAACAGGAAACGGATATTGGTAAATACTCCTTTGTGAATAGAACCATTGTATACTGGAATAACTTACCTGCAGCAACACTTTCGAACTTATCAAAAAGAGTAAAATGTTTCCGCAACCGTCTTCTTGCTTCGTTGAAATAGGATCATATGAGAAGTGCAGTGAGATAATTGGAGTATGAGGGTATACAAAATGCTCAGAATGAAAGTATAGAAATGTAGTGAAGTTTAGTCAAGTATTCATGATTGCGCTCAGCATTTCTGTTTTGGTTTTATTTTTTATAGTTATTAATTTATTTTATAAATCTTATAGCAATTAGTTTTGCGCTAAGTGTATAGGAGGAGTAATGACATATGTGTGTATATTGAGCGTGTTTGTACGTATCAGCGTGTTTCTGTAACTATTTGTAAGCGGAAATGTGTTTGTGAATCTATGTAAATATACGCACATATAAGCCTGGTGTAGATAATTAATTTCTTAAATCTAATTTATTTCTCGTTGTAAACATGTGTAATAATTTTCGAAGCATTTTATTCCTTTTGTGTGTGCATTTTATAGATATTGATGATTTGTTTTTTAACTTCATATTATTTTATTATGTATGTATTCCTCTCTATCTGCCACCGAGCATTGCTCACTAGTGGACTAACTAATTTATTATTATAACATTTGCGCATAAAATCAGAGGATTTTTTGCAAGGGATGGCTTATTTTCAGCCTGTGGTTATTGGATGAAATTGGAAAGTAAAAATACTGTGGTTACTATCTGAATTGTATAATGTCACCTTCCTCCACCATAAACGGACTGGCCCGTAATACATGTTTGATAGTCACCTATCATCATCATCACAGACACAAATCTCCAAAATAGTGTATTTTTAACCTATGAAGAATACCGTTTATATCATGATCTCAACACCATTCACATGGAAAATTAGAGTACATAGGCACAATAAAACAAGTAGCTCAGGAATTCAATTCTAGTTTGTCCCCGTTTTCATCTGACCGTGGTTATGTATCTCGACGTGTAGGCACAAGCGAGAAGCAGTATGAGCAGTAAAGGTTCTGATGAATGAAAATTGTTTTCAATCAGAATTGCATATGGTATTTTATAAACATCTCGAATTTTCATGCATGGTCACTAACAGAAGACACTTCTGTCAACTCGTTGGGCAACAATACTGCCTCCCAAACATGAACTTTCCCACATCCACTGCAAAAACCGATTAATGTTTGAGTTAATTCGTGAATAATATTTAATTTTTGTGCTATGAAAATGCAGCTAATTAATCACCAATTATTTTAATTCTGTGCGAGAAATTTTCTTAGTTCAAGTGAATGTAATATAGCGAGAACATATTTCACAACCTGATTCATGTTTGAAATGAGTCAACCTTAAAGTAATATAGCAAATTGAAATTAAAATCCAAAATTCTCCCTAGAACTACCGGTTGTGTTATGAGACATGATAAAGTCAGCTTATTATTTTAATGTTCAAACGTCATTGATATGGTGACTTTCAGAAATTGTGTAGAGGATACCCATATATTTGATGTTCCTTAGAATTGTGATGTCATAAAAATTCTATCTTGTAATGTTGAATGAAAATTGGGAGGTCGAAACCGGGTCCTCCAGCTTTACACGCTGGTTCGCTACCACAGCGCCATCCCATTCACTCTCCGCTTCGAGTACCATTGTCATTCAACATACCTCAGAAGAAATCTCATACGAGATACTATCTTGGAGTGAATCCCTTAAGCGCAATTTAAGAGATTATATTATGTTCATAAAAAAATTGTTTGTATTTGCAGGTTTTCCCGAAAACTCCACTTCCTTCAACATTATTCAATTCGACATTACCAGAATCATCATTAACATCGTCTAGAGACACAGAGTCTGGAATGTTTAGACCATTGTTGCCTGGCTCTAGGTTGGGAGGGACGACGCCCGCAGGATCTGGCATCGAAGGGCCACGGGTTGGGGGATCTGGGATGTCAGAGACCGGGATGGCAGGGCAGAGAATGACAGATCCGGGGATGATAGGATCTGGGGCTGCAGGATCGAGAATTCGAGAATCAGGACTGGCGACTACTGGATCAAGGGTGACAGAAACTGGGACTGCTGGATCGAGAACTCGAGAATCGGGATTGTTAGGGTCGATCGGTACCGCATCAGGAATTCCAAGTGAGGACATAACAAATGTGTCGATGGCATCGACGTCGCATCAGAGTACACTACGCAGCCCGTCTCAGGCCCTCGCATCCATGGCTGAGAATCTGCGGAGACAAGAGAAGCATGAATATGAGACGTTGAACAAGTCTCTTCGTGAAATGCAGATATGGCGGCGCGAACTCATCTCGGACTTCCAGAGGGCTTCACTAGCCAAGTTCACCAAAAGTGAGCTGGAGATGATCGATAAAGTCGAGGTAGGTTTATATGTCTGCTTCGAATGGGGGGGGGTGCCAGCAGGACAATATTTGCGGAAGCGTTGGAAGATTTGAATGATAAAATTACCCTTGATTTGTATTTGATCAAGCTAAAATATAGAAGGATTTTTACGGGAGGGAGTTGTGAAAATTAATGGGCAGGTTTTCACCAGTAAAGAGCAAAGATAACAAAGAACATAGGGATGGAACTAGTTGAAGCGTGGAAAATTGGCACTTCGAAAATGAAGAGTGACGTACGACTATATCCCATTAGTTACATTTGGCCATAACAGACGAGTGCGGTTTCGGTTAAACCATTGTGAATGTCATTTTCTGAGAGAATATAGAAATTTCAACGGTTACCTCCCAAAATGGGGGATATGGGAGAATGGGAACTGTATGTGTGGAGAAGAGGAGGAAACAATAGTGTATCTAATATTGGAATGTGAGGTTTAAGGAGAAGAACGGAAACTCTGTATTAAGAATTTTTTATGGGGTTTTGCGGCAGGAAAATAAGTACATGAAAAAAGTTATCTAGCCAACATTGAGTATCTCTACGTTTACTCAGTAGAAACATATCATGTATCACTAAAACATGGCATGATTATTATTGAAAATATTAAAACATATTTGCATATAAAAAAGTTAAACGACACTAAAATCGATTGAAGTGCAGCAATACGTTAATATAATTGAAATGAAAAAATTTAAGATTACAGTATACAGTGTGAAACAGTAAATAAAGTGGATTTCCATAAGATATTTCATACTATTCCTCTATTTCTCTTTCCCAGTTAAGGGTTTAGCTACATTTTTGCACTATTGAATAGTTCCCAAAATAAATTGATAATATATTGTTTTATTTCCCGATTCGATGATTATTTCTTCAACTATACCCTTGTTATTTCAGTCCATTACATTACTATCTGTTATAAATTGAAAAAAAAATCAATTATCTTAGTTTTTTTGATGAACCATATCGATGCGAAATAGAATGGGGATTCCCTAACAATATTTCTATCCCCACTTATCCATTCTAGGACGCAGTGGATGCGACATGATTTTAGCGTGAGTTAATGGCCCCTTGAAAAATAATTATCTTCCAATGCTTCTTTTTCAAATTATGCAGGTGTCAAACATTTTTCAAACATTCTTAATAGAGATAAATGCGCCGTCATGTGTCGTCAGGCTCCTTCGGAGTTTACCGACGCTTCCCTCATGGAGGATACTCTGGAGGAAGAGGAAATGGCGCCCAACCTTCAATCACCGCCACGTGACCCAATGGAAGAACCAGATCTCATCCAGTTCTCCCCTCCAGGTACTCTGGATCTCTCGGCGGAAGAAGTACACCCGACCCTGAGAGTTTTCTCACGAGGGATGCTTCAACAGCTCAATCTAATTTGACCATTAAATTTTGACTCAATACTCCTGTTTTTACCTGCTTATTTATTCCAGAGGAAAATAAATTAGAATAGTCTGTGTTGTCTTTGTCCATTTCTCTACGATGTCAGCACTAAAATGAAACCATCCTTTTATCACGTGACCGGGTGGATAAGTGAAAGAATGAGTGGTGTGTCATCAAATGTTCATCTTAGAAGTGAGGTTATACCTCTCTTACATTATGCCCGAATCTATATACTAGTGTTGGTGTGATTTAATACATAAATACTTTTCGGTCAAGAAAGCAGTTTCTTGACGAGCCTTAAAACCCCAATTAAAAGAAAAGCGTAGGAGAACTGAGGACAATATGGCACGCAAAGAAACGCCACATCCATGTCTAAGGGAGTGGTAATTTAATACCTGCCATTACACGATGAGGAAAAGTCATCGCATGCACAAAATAGTTAACTGCTTTTTACATTATCTATAGAATGTTAGCAAGTATAAAAGAACCATCATTTAAAAAATATATACCGATAACAAATCACTAAATTATTGCGAAAACAATACATATAAATGGTGTTAACAATATGTGAACAATAATACGCAAATATCTCAGATAATTTTCATTTCTTTTCTGTGTAACTATCCGTAACAAATCACACTTTTGAAGTACCGTACTTTACAGCATTAAAATATGTAGACGATTTCTTATTGGTTCATCTTTCACCTTATCCTTTCCGCGATAGAAGCATTTTAAAATTACATCAAGAAAATAATTTACTTGACTCATTTATTTGAAAAGAATGTTACCTGGCTACTCCCAACAAAGGATAACTCTGACGTGTCTGATAATGTCGGTTGAAATGGATGACCTGGTGATGAACTGTTACATAACAATAGTGTCGGGGAAGATTTTTTATTGCTTCGCAAGCCTCTGCATGTAGGCTTGCTTCGCAGTAAGATTTCCTTTCTCTCCAAAATAAATACTCAAAGGTTCAAATAGAACGAGGTTTATTATGTAAACGAAGTCGTCGTAAAGTAAACAAAGAATAGCACGAGACGACGAACGACAGGCGTTGAAAGTTCAATGTGAATTTGTGCCTCGTTCGTGTAACTCACGACAGACTTCAGGTGAGTCGGTGGTCGAGGGTAAGGAGTTTCCTTCTTCGTCGCTAGATGGCACCGCTGGTTATGTCTAGTCGTAGCTAGTCGACGAAGTGCAATGTTCGGGTGCGTGATGGCGCCTCCGGTTGAAGTTATCTTCGTGTCCCGGAGCGGGTCCTAAGGTTGGCCGCGAGGTGGCGCTTCGTGATGATGCGTTTCCGATGTCGTGGTGGTTGAAATTGTTCTGTCACTGGTTTCGGAGATAGAATTTCTCCAGTGCTTGGTGTGTGAAATCGTTCTGTCATGAATTTCAACTTACAAATTATTTCTGAGGAGCTGAACTTCTTGTGAGAGCTTATCGGATAACGATGTGAACACCTCAAGAGTTTTCAGCCGAATGACTTCTTCGTTGCCTGTATCTATGAGCAAAACAATGACAGTTGACGGTCAGGGGCGACACAACACTATATCGAGGTTCGTCTATTAAGATTCTCTAGAAATTTCTTAACAAACTGGACTGAGTTCTCGAATATTCTCGAGTATTACGGAAGTTTCTCGAGGATTTCGAAGCATTTCGAAAGGTGATTGAGGCGTCTCTCTGCTGCATGGAATCGCAATTGAGGCGTCTCTTTGTTGCATGAAATCTTCTAATGTTTACAATGTTAGGATTCTTTGGCGTCGTATATTGAGACACTCTTGTACAAAGAGTGATATCGCCTTGGAAACTAGCAAACAACATGGGGGAGTTTCATCATACGTATTTAGGTATGTATTTCTCTGTATATGTAGGAATGTGTTCCTACAATAGTATTGTTGTGAAAAATAAATGGATGGGTTATCCCGGTGCGGAACAGAGATCTATCTATTCCTACTTTGCTTAGTAGACATCAGTACTAGGAGTAGTAACTTCCGGTCTGGTAAAAGCCGATTTCGAGCCGGGAATCGAACCCGGGATTCCTGCATAATCGCAGATGTGTTAACCACCACACCACCCGCTCGCCTTCCACAACTGTACACCATTTCCACCCAGACCTAAACCCCGGAAGACCAGAGAGACATTCCCATACAGGAGATAAGTGAACCAGGCGATACACAATGCTGTGTGAACTTTATTACCGGTTTCACACGCACCTACGTGTTAAGGTTCGTTACGTACATATTTCTTCCGTGTACTACACACGTGGTGAAGATATGTGATAACTCTCGGTCAGGTGGGTGGCGATCGGGTGGTGTAATGGTTAATATCCGTGCGATCAAGACAGGAGTTCAGGGCTCGATTCCCGGTTCGTCGGCATTTTCACCAGACCGAAAGTTATCACATATCTTCTCCATGTGTATAGTAACGGAAGAAATATAAACGGAAGTATTAGGAGATGATCAGCAATGGATGATAAGCGAGGAGAAGACATGAGAAGATGATGTGGCACAATAATCACGAGTAGAGATCCATGGGCTATTGTTATTAATATTATCATGGTGTTTTTAATCACAATGAATCTTCAAGAAGAACGTTGTTCTAAGCGCTGAATTTTTAATAAAATTCTTTGAGAAGTATCCAACCCAACAGCAATAGTTAAAATCATATTTTTGTATCATTTGGACGTGAATTATAAAGTGCTAATTTTAAAACAGAGAAACAAGTTATGTAAAATATTCTTAAAAATAGGAGAAATAATAATTGGTACTTTTTGATTATTGATAAACAATGTTTGGTAGCGAATTTTTGTGATTCTTATTTATGTATAGTGCGTTTTATTAGTATTGAATTCAAGTATATTTTAATTTACATGGATACCTCAGACAAGACACTTTTATAGTTAAGATCTCATGGATTAGTTAAAAAGAATAATGTCTTTTGAGATAAATCTATAAATAAATTATTGGAAAAAATAATAAATTATTCTTATAATCGCTAGAAATCTTAATGAAGGAAGGGAATACATTTAGTATATTAAATGAATTAAATGTAATATGTACCCTTTCACCAATTTCTTTTTTTTTTATACTTAACAATTCATACGATATCTAATGTCATTTCTACAGGATTAGTATATATTAATACTTATTTTACTTAAGACTTATGACTGAATAATTTACTTCTCAATAAATTTATATGAATATAGTACATATACTTATGAAAAATAAAGAAAAACTTTTGTCAACATAAGAAAGAAAACTTTATTTTTCCGTAAATTCCATCGTATAAATGTGTAAATATTACAGTTAAATATAATACATAAGATAAAAAAAGGAACTATTATTACCATAATATTTTTTGAAAAATTTGCTAAAATTTATTTCATAATATTTATTTTTAGTCCAGAGAGAGAAAATTGATTAAAATAGTTTTATCTCACAAAACGTGTTAAAAGTATACATTCATTTCTTAACTGTAATACATTATTAGTTTCGCACGTTGCTTAATTAATCTTAGTGTAGAGAAAAAGTTTATTGTGGCTGACTGAATAACGCACCACAATCAAAACACAGGGCAAATATATATATATATAGCGCCTCAGTAACAAAAAATGTTTTGAAATTCTTAAGGGATATATAAGGATTATGTTTGCGATTTCGAAAGTTTGATGGTTTATCTTCAGCGTTGTCTTTCAGAAACAAAGCCACTTACTTGCGGAGTACCCCAAGGTTCAGTTCTCGGCCCTATACTGTTTTTATTGTATGTGAACGACATGTCATCATCCACATCAGATTGCAAAATGGTTCTTTTTGCTGATGACACTAATTTACTATGTAAACACGCCAATGCTCAAAAAGTTTTGTCTAACCTTTCGACTTGGTTCCATGCAAATCGTCTCATTGTAAACACTGACAAAACAGTGTCTATGTCATTTCACAATAGTATCACAAAATCTTTACCCCAGGTTTCTCTTTCTTTAAACGGAACACAATTAAAAACTGTTACAAATACAAAATTCTTAGGTCTCCATATTCAAGACAACCTCAAATGGAATTGTCACATTGACAATCTTAATTCCCAATTAAGCAAATTGTGTTACGCATTCCGAATCTTAGTTAACGCAGTTAGTCCACGTATTTCCCGTTGCGTATATTTTGCAAACGTTTACTCCCATTTACGTTACGGCATTACCTTCTGGGGTAATTCCGGTCAGAGTATTCAAACTTTCAGAATTCAGAAGAGGATAGTTCGGATAATTTGTAAATCTCACCCCCGAAACTCTTGTAAACCTTTATTCAAGGAATTAAATATATTAACACTTCCCTGCATTTATATTTATGAAACAGTCGTGTTTGTTAAGTCCGAATTACTGAAGTGCCACCCTTTCTTTATACGAAACAGTCTCGTTCACGAACACTATACACGCAATAGTAGTAATATTCATCGCCCTAGAGTGTCAACCACTCTTTGCCAAAAGGGACCATACCATTCGGGAATCGTTCTATATAATTCCCTGCCCAAGAATATAAAAGATATTATGAAATTGAATATCTTCAAATCCGCGGTTAAAAACTACCTCCTGCACCAGTGCTTCTACACTGTAAAAGAATTTATTGATTTTAACAAAAGTTAAATTCGTCTTGTGCTTTATCACGCCATTGCTGTAGTACTTTTTAAACAACTTATAACAATTTCAAAAACTATTTTCTTGCATGATTGTGTTGTCTTATGGCTCATATTAATTTAGTTTTATGTGTACTCAACTTTGGCACGGTTGTGTACATAAATTCTGTAGCCCCATCCTGGCCCGGGTTTTTCTCCGTTTTTCCTTCTGGTAGAGGCGGATTTATCATACAGGTTCTCTAGGCTTTGTCTAGGGGCGTGTTTATTGTAACAATAAATCGTGAATTTAGTGTTATTTCAATTCTTATGATTTTTAAACACTATGCTCAGAATAATCTATAGTTCGATAATAACTTGTACATGTAATTTTTTGCTTAAAATTACAAACATATTGACATTCTATTAGTATTAAACTCGCAGCTAACTTTTTATCTTATCTAGGAGCTTTTGCTGAATTCCTTTTTTTAAATCCGTCTCTGTCTTAGGGCCCTTGATCGGAATTGATGGGATGGTCCCTTGCTTGCTTCCGGAGAGTAAATTAGTTTATTGTCCTCCACGTGGTCATACGCAGTTTGTACTGTTTTTTTGACAATAAATTTATTATTATTATTATTATTTCACGGACTAATTTAAATATATCTGATTGACAAACAGAACAAATAAAATAAAAACATTAATAAAACACGACTACTGAATTCCTTTTAGTAAAATATCTTAATTGGTCTCTAGAAAATGCTACTCATAATTGAAGCTAACGCTCACATAAGCGTTTGTGGGAACTAATAATCATTTTGTTCCAGAAGTTGTAACGAAATGAAGTGGTTTTATGTAAAATATATTAGTGTTGGCGCTAAAATAAACATAAAATGAGCTTCAAGAAATGCACTCAAAATCAAGTTGGTAAGCAACAGTGTTGGCGCTAAAATAAACATAAAATGAGCTTCAAGAAATGCACTCAAAATCAATGCACTCTATATGTGGTATATTTATAGAGTAATAATATATCAGAAATTATTATAGATTTATTGTATTTAGGTATATGAACCGCGGCTTCCTATTGCACTATAAGCAAATTTTATTATAATACTCTTCACATATGTTTACGTACCGCAGAAAGGTGTAACATTCTCTAAATACGCTCCCGCACGCAACTTAGCGGGACTTACATATTGGTTTTTCAGATAATTCTTTGTTAAATCATTTATGCTTTTTTCTTTACAGCATAATAAATGGCCAGAACCCCGTTGTAATACGTTCTATTTTGTCATTTCCAAACAGATCATTTTGACAATAAATAAACTTTATTTATTTCCCTCACCATTCCGTACGCAAATAAGACGCAATTTGTTTTAACCAAAGAGACTGTACACAGAAAATAACCCTATCAAAGTGGGGGTATGAAAAAATTAATTTAAAAAATTTATTTTGTCGTCAACGACGTCAGTTCGCAATTAACACTACTTATATTAAATCATAGTTATAATTTAATAAGTTTGTTATATAATTTTATAATATTGGAAAAATTTGTATGAACCCAGGGATAGTTGCAGCTTCAATACTTAATCATGTTAAATTAGTTAGAATAATCCCTACCGTTGGTTGCTGCTAAGAGTGTATGTTACGACTGATGACGTTTTTGGTACATCCACATCCCCACCCGAACAAATAGTCTCCTTGGTTTCAGCTACCTCTGTCGCAGTCAACTGTTTTCACACAAAATGTTATGAAAGTGCTATTGATTGATTCTAAACAAAGCGCGTTGTAATGGCTAATTTTCGTCAATTCGTGCTCAATAATTTACTGACGATCCTCGTAATCTGTGGAGTGATATTCGGATTGGGTGTGGGCATTATCCTACGCAGTGCTGGAGTCATTATCAGCGACGACCTAGCGGAGTACTTGGGATTCCCAGGTACAGTGCTCATCCGAATGCTGAAATTCATTGCCACCCCATTGATTGTATCTTGCATCATCTGCGCTCTGGGAGACATGAATCTGATGGTGTCCAGAATCGTCACGTGGCAAATCCTCGTGGTGCTGTTGGTGACGAAATTCCTTGTGGTTCCCATCGCAGTCGTGATATGTATCGTCATCAAACCGGAAGCTAAGGCACTAAAAAAGAAAGAAACGAGCGGAGAACTAGAGATACCTCCCACCACAATTCCTGATATATTTCTGGATATGTTGAGAAATATCATCCCAGACAATGTGATAGCGGTTTACGTCTCGCAGTACAAAACGTTAATCTTGGAACCGGACCCTTACGATGACGACAACTTACGTTGGCCAATGAAGAGAACCATGATAGACAGCATTAATCTTCTGGGAGTGATCAGTTTAGCCTTTACTTTCGGTTTATGTGTAGCGATGTTCCGAAGCCGATCAGAAGAGTTGCTCACTTTTACGCGAGGCGTCTATGAATTAGCGATGATCATCACCACAGGGATTTTGTGGACAGCGGCTCCGTTCCTGTTCTTCCTCATCATGTCGGAGATCGTGCGAATCCAAGACCTTGCCGTGTACTTCAGCGTCTGGAGTTTCTTCGTGGTGGCTATGGTTGTGACCCACTTGGTTATCAGTTTTATCGTTGAACCGATCATTCTTTTTCTCTTGACGCGGACCAACCCTTTCGTGTTTTACGGTCACATGGCGAGAGGGTACGTCACGGCTTTTGCTACAGCTTCTAGTCTCGCAACTATGCCAGTGCTCATCGAATGTCTAATCACGGATGGTGTTGATGAGAGGTGAATTCAATTGGCTCAATTTTTCCTCTGACTAAACAAACTAGGCAGGATTTTTAACTAAGAACTTACGTCGTCAACGGTCGAGTGAAAATTGCGACAGATTCGAACCCGGGACTTTCTGCTCTAGCCGCAGGTGTGCTATCCACTACCGCCCGTACAAAACCCGGCCAGTTCCGGTGAACCCGGGTCACATCAACAGGCCGAGTTGGAGTTGTGTATGGGCTTGATGAGTCGAAGTGGGTTGTGCAGTGGATGGCACACCTGCGGCGAGAGCAGGTGGTGTCGGGTTCGAGTCCAGATTCGTCGTAATTTTCACCTAGCCATTGACAACTATGATGAATACTATACAGTTGATGGAAATTCTTCTTTGTAAAACGATGTCTCACTACGTTGTGAAGCTGTCCTCAAATAAGTAATATAAAAACGTTAATTCCTTGTCCTTACTAAAATAGAGGAAAAGTCTTTTGAACCGAAAAAAATTACGTTTTTTTTTCTTATTACAAATCTTTATTGCGAGTAGTGATCAGCTAGCAGCATTTTCGCTTCCACGACCCCGCTGAGCGGTAGAGCGTGGGTTGAACAAGGTTGAACAAGGTTGAACAATGGGAGGTTATCAATTAGGGTTTCGCTCACAAGCTCCAGACAAATGTTGGTTCGCTTACCATACGTTACCCGACAACCTAAAATCTCTCCTTCCTTCTTCCCTCTCTCATGTCCTACGGTTAGATGGAAGAGCAGACCTCATGGACTAACCTCGCCAAATAGAGATCAAAAAAATTAACTGAGAGTGGTACTTTAACATTATTTCGACTTTAACAGAGCGCGGAGCATAATAAATGTTTTTTATAATACGGTAAACGAGCGATTAAATAAAACATATTTGGGAAATACTGAAATACAAATGAAACGATATTTATATGAGAAATCATCATTTTTATAAAATTAAATCACAGATGTTTATTGTTTGGATACAAAATTCATTTATTTAATAAAATAATAATCCATAAAAATTGTATTCCTATCTGTGCAGAACTTGTTAAAAATACTCACACACAAAATTAAAGTATAAAAATTTTTCGTCAAGTTTAAGTTATATTAAAAACCTAAACAGTTTATTAATCATGCCAAAGTTGCATTCAACAACTTAGGTTTATGACATCAGTAGCCTGTAATCGAATGTACTGAAATATAACAGTATAAGATAATAAAATGAAAAAAAATGAAGGATAGTATGTTGAAGCTTAGAATATTAATATAAACAGATCGTTGTAATAATAACTATACAATTGTTTACGATTAGAAAAATATATGCAAATAATTGAATGATAAACTGCTTATAAAATGTTTTCAATATTTAAAATTGGATTGAAGAATCTGAAAGAAAAAATATACGATCCAGAGTCTTGCATTCTTTACATTTCCGTATATTTAATTGTAGACCAGTACTGATGATTACACAAATGATTGAATTCTGCTATTGTGAATTTAATAACGATTTCGATTTTGAATAAAACTGTTACTTCAAGTTTATTGAAAAATGCGAAATCAATAAGATCAGTGAGTCTACAGATCCCAAAACATCCCAAAAATTCCACGAAATATGAAATTTTGGTAAGGCTTCAATGATAACTGATGATGACAACCTAAGTTTTCGAAAGACGTCTTCTAAATAACTTCATCTAACAACAACTATGCGTCTTCATAATTAGACAATCATTTGCAGATCACAGAATTAAGGGGAGAATCCTCATCCTAGACCTGATGAAGAGGTCAGCATAACCTGGACACGTTGGCGAGTACTAATAATATATCAATATAATGCATGAAGAGCTGTCTACTCATTTATGAGAGGATGCTTCCCGTAATTCTGTGATCTGCAAATGATCGTCTAATTGTGAAGACACTTAGTTGTTACTAGATGAAGTTACTCAGAAGATTCAATAACAAAGACAATCAAAAATTTCTTCACGGTGAATTTTTGAAAGACACTTGACATGATTAATTTTTTCAGCTTTTGCAATAACTTTTACGCAAAGTTTACAAAGAAATATCTTCGAAGTGGAGTAGCGCTAATTTGAACTGTTTCTTTCTTAGGCTGGTCCGTTTCGTCATCCCCATAATCATGAATATCAACAAGGATGGAGCAGCGTCGTACTTAGTTGTGGCTGCCATGTTCGTAGCGCAGGCGACTGGCATCCCCTTAGATGCGGGATCCTACATGGCGATAATGGTTTTGTCGGCGATGGGCAGTATTGCAACGGCCGGTGTGCCATTCAGTGGTCCCGTGATCATTCTCATGATCTTACAAGGACTGGGTCTGGATCAGGTGACTCACAGAAATGGAATGTTCTCTATACTAGCGTTTCCCAAGTTTCTTAGCATTGACCCCCTTGTGGGACTTTTCAAACTCGACACACATCCCACACATTTTTTGTTTAATTAATAATATTCAGGGAGGTCTACATTTGTATTTTTCAACAAAAAAACGAGTCAAAAAGGCACAAATGTTTTTTATTGGGATTTTAGGGTTCACAATCTTTTAGATAATTAGATCCCTAATGTATTGTAAAAATTAGTGCATCAATGTATTGTAACATATATTAACTAAAATTGTATTACATTTGTAATAAATTAATTAAAATACATGTAATAAATTGTAAGGAATTTGTCATGAATTGTTGAAAGAGGTGAAATATATTTTCGAATTCGAGAGAACCTTGAAGAGTATTGAAAATGTAATAAAAAATCACTCATTCTAATCATTTTATAGCCGTTTGTTAAATTCTCACACACTATATATACTAGTACACTCTCACCATAATTATGAGACATTTTTCTTTATCTTGTTTTATATTAAAGATAACTCAATAACATTGTTATGTGGTATTCAAAAAGAGAGTTTAAATGTTCAGCTGAAAATATTGTTACAAAATAAGAAAATATATAAAAAATAATTCAGTTTTTAAAAACTGATAAACGGAATAAAAAATTAGAGATATCTATACTAAAATACATGTCAAAAATACTTTTCTCTCTAGATTTAAAATTCAAAATTTATAGAAGTACTACACAGAAGCAAATTAAAATTAAAATTTGTGAGAAAAAAATAAATAAAGTCTGAATTCACTTGAAATATGTCCGTGATACAAATGATGTGTCACTTAGTGTCATTGTAAAAATATGATTTTAAATCTCTTTGGAATCATCTTTAAAAAGGAAAAGAAATAATTTTCGTCACACCATGGAATTTTGACTCCATTTTTGAAAAACAAAATTGAGGTCGTCTTGGAAATTAATTCAGAGACTAAAACTTTCACGTCTGGTGAACTAGCTTAGCACTCACAAGGGAATGATCAGAGGCGAGAGGTCAAAACGTGCCTTTTTTAGAAGAGAGTGTCCATAATAGTAATAATAATAATATGTTCATAGAATTTGAAAAATGAAACAAGTCCACATATCCAATAGTAACCTCTGCAACAGGAGTAATTCCAAAAACTAAATATTCCAGTTTAAAAGCATGAAATTTACCCGTGCACATTTACATATATCTTCAGTAAGCCATCATTATCGCACATCTCATATAGTGAGGAAGTTCTTATCTCTAAATTGCAAGAGAAATTGCACTAGGTCCGTGCCTTTTGATCAATCAGCGCTTACTAAGAAAACAAATTTCAACTACAAAATAATAATAATAATAATAATAATAATAATAAGTAAACAGGTGAAACATTAACATAAGAAACGCAATGGAAGTATTTCGTAAAATTGAAAATGCGAAATGAATCAGTTTAAAGAGAAAGTTGATCATTTTCAACATATGAGTAATCAATGTTGCTCAACGCAGTTATGGTTCGTAAGAGGTTTATTTCTTTTACAGAGCTCCATCGGCACAATATTGGCGCTGGACTGGATCAATGACAGGACCTCTACAATGACTAATGTAATTAGTAATACCATAATGGTGAAGCTTCTTCAAAAATGGAATCGGAGGCTCTTTCTTAAATAGATTACCTTAAACTATACCCTACAAGATCTTTAAAACCAATTTATAGTGTAATTAGTAAGGAAACATACTATTGGAAACAGTTTAAAGGAAGTGCTTCCCCTAAAAAATAATTTTCAAACGTTTCAAATTTTGGAATCTTAGAAATACATGTTTGTTTCATGTTACATAGTAGATATTGAGTGTCATCTGTATATATGCAATTTTGTTGTTGTTGAAGAATATAAATATATATAAAATGTGAAATTAAAATCTGTTACATTTGTTTTTCACGGTAACTTGTTTTTCTTTTTAAATTTTGATACCAATACAGTTCAAATTTCAACTTGTGTGGTGTATGAAAGTAAAATACAAAATAAAGAACAGAATATTGTAACAAAATACAAGTACAATACAATAAAATTACAAGGAAAGACAAAAGAACAACACAAATTTTTTTAAGAAGAAAATAATAAACATACTTTATAAACTGAAATAACAATAACAGCTAGCACAATGTGAGGTCACCCTCAGAGGGGTCCTCCTCTGAAAACACTGTTTCCGCGCTCTGTGTCATTTAAATATCATTTTTTACGTATATATATTTTTATTTTCCTTCATTTATGTATGGTTATATAGATCGTGTCAATGAAATAGAACCCCTTTCCATAAAGTAATATGTCTTGGATCGTACAATTTTACCTACATACAGGGACCTCTGTTTGGTTTCTTCTGAGGTCAGTTGGTATTGTACTTTGCGCTCCAGTAATGACAGAAACTATTTTCCACAACTGGCTAACTTCAATAGCTATGTCTTCGTACTTCAATATTTTCTTAACCTGTTTGGCCTTACATTGCTATCATTTGGTATTTAAACTTCAATTAGAAGATAGGTTTCATCCTATCGCGTCCTACGATATCTAGTTTATTGCCAGCAATCGCACGATCAGTGTGTGTCTATTGGACATACAGAATACAATAGTTACCGGTTTGCGCTTGTGGTTAAGCCATTCTCTACTCATACCTGCAACGTTAAAGACTTCTCGTATACGCCATTGAAGTTAGGGCCAGATATTGTTGCATCTCTTAAGATATTCTACATAAAAAAATTTTGCGTTAAATTACAAACATATTGACATTCTTGAGTATTATAACTCGCAGCTAACTTTTTATCTTATCTAGGAATGTTTGATTAAATTTTTGAATTTGCCTCTGCCTTAGGACCCGATCGGAATTGATGGGATGTTCCCTTGCTTGCTTCCGGAGAGTAAATTGTTTGTTGTCCTCCACGTGGTCATACGCAGTTTGTACTGTTTTTTGACAATAAATTTATTATTATTACAATATTATCAATAGTTTCAGGGTACACTCTGCATATGTTATTATTGTTGTTTTTTTATCCAATAATTTAGTAGATGTATTTTTCTCTGGGTTGTAGGTAGATAGTTCTTTATCACGGTGTATAATATCTTCCGCTATGCTCATGACAAATTATAAATTGCCCTTTGCAAAGCCTCGTATTTTAAAATCAAACATTCCTAATATCCAAATATTATTTATTTCCGCCTCGCAAAAGGAATAATCACAAATCGTTGAACCGAGGTTAAGTAATAACCGCTGACAACTTATTATTTCCAAAACCTTCTGCTAGACCTGGTGACAAATACAGTACCTGGTGACAAATGACATATGCAAAAATACGCAGTTGTCATTTGTGTGTCAGAATAGGCTCCGTCCACATTTGGAAAGGAAAGCTAGTTAGAAATATATTTACAATAATACTTATAATAATATTTATAACAATATTTATAAAATTTAGCCTCCCTCTTGATTACGGCCTAGATCCACCGCTGATTGAATTCAATTCAGTCAAAACTGACCTCAGTGAAAGTGGTTAATTTCTAGGATTATGCGATTACTATTAAAATGTGTGTTAAGAGAAAAGAGTAAAAAAAAAATATTTTTAATTTTTTCCCCTTTCGTATTCCGATATCTCATATTTCGTGTTATTCTGCCTGCTTACAAATGCAACTATGAGTTATTTACAATCGTAAGAATCCCATCCAAAGTGATTAGTAAATAAATAATTTGTCACCAAATCACACGAAGCAAGAGGTGTCGCGTTTTGTTTTAGGTAAACTTGTTAATACACAGTCAACTGTTATCGCACGCAGTTGTGTTATCAAATGATTCTATACAAAGATCATCGCAATGACTAGTTTTCGTAAATTGGTGCACGATAATTTACTGACGATCCTCATAATTTCCGGGGTGATGTTGGGATTGATCATGGGCATCATCATTCGCACGTCGGGGGTCGTCATCGATGACGCCCTAGCGGAGTACTTGGGATTCCCGGGAACGGTGCTCATCCGAATGCTGAAATTCATAGCTACTCCGTTGATTGTGTCTTGCATCATCTGCGCTCTGGGAGGCATGAATGTGATGGTGTCGAAGACTATCACGTGGCAAATCCTCGTGGTGCTGTTGGTGACGAAAATCTTGGCGGTGATCATCGGATTGTTACTTTGTATCGCTATTAGACCGGGATCTGGAGGAGGTGAAGGGGACGAGGAAGAGAGTGAAACGGAGATAGAGGCCACAACCATTCCTGACATATTTCTGGACATGATGAGAAACTTCTTCCCCGACAACATGATTTCGATGTACGTTCAACAGTACAAAACCTTCATTTTGGAGCCGGAACCTTACGATGAAAATATGTTACATTGGGAAATGGAGAGATCTACGACGAACAGTATTAATCTCCTGGGTGCGATCGCTGTAGCTTTTGTCTTCGGTTTGTGCCTCGCAATGATGCGAAGTAAATCAGAAGGGTTGCTTTCATTGATGCGAAGTGTGTACGACATCTCGATGATGATCACCACAGGGATTTTGTGGACAGCGGCTCCGTTCCTGTTCTTCCTCATCATGACGGAGATCATTCACATCAAAGACATGACCATGTATTTCAGCATATGGGGTTTGTTTGTAGTGACGGCGATAGTGAGTTCGTTGGTGGTGATGTTTGTTATGCATCCCTTGATTCTGTTTCTCTTCACTAAGACGAACCCTTTCCTGTTCTATGGAGAGATGGTGAGGGCGTATGCGACAGGCTTCGCTACAGCATCGAGCCTCGGCACGATGCCAGTGCTCATCGAATGCCTACTCAAACATGGCGTTGACGAGAGGTAAACTCTATTGGTTTCTATTATAGTAGAATTGAATCACTCAAACACTTTAAATCGGCATTAATAAATAGAGTAACATGTTCTTATTGTGATTTCAACTTGAAAAACATACCTCGCTGACTATTTAAATGAAATAATTGCAGTTATAATAGATGGTGTAATGCATTGTCATATAGAGGAAACTCTTAGTTTTAAAAAATCATCAAATTTTAAATCACGAAAGTGATGGAAGATTACTTTGGTTTGTAGGAAATTTTTCGTAGTATTTTTTGTATTACTTTTATCTATAGGTCACTTGAAGTTTGAGAAAGATTTTTCACTTTTTCCGAAATGTGATGCATCATGAAACCGTTGCGTTCGGCCTCTTGTGCAATTTAAACCAGTCAAGATAATTATCGTTTACACTATACTATTAACTGATAGAAATTAAATCATGTCTCTTCATCATTATAATTCATAATATTATGTTTTAAAACAATTACAATAAAAATATAGAAAACAGTTATACTTCTCAGTAATTTGACTAACTTGGAGCGCTATTCTCACTTAAGTATGAGTAATCACATGCCTCCATCACAGTTTAATTTTAGCCATTCGCTGCGGTTGATAGAATGGCAAACCCATATGTAAACACTATAGTACTTTAAACATTACTTCCAGTGACTTGATGAACTCTTAATGATCGTCATTTATTTTGTGAACGTCATGATCACAAAATCATCACAGTGCATTTTTAGGGACGATTATATTTTAAATATAAAAATTATAAATAAATGATCAGTTAATTTAAAGAATTAACAATAATAATTTTAGTTTCCAAATCTAAATGGTGTGCAATCATTGCCCAGTTAAAAATGGAAAGTGACACATAAATTATTTAAAAAAAGGTACGTACAGAAAAAATTGTTGCAAAAAATTTAAGAAACAAAAAAATTATGGTGTTTAAACACGCAATAAAATGTTTAAAAGATACTGTTAATGAGCATTAGGTGCATGAAGATAAGAAAAGTTATCTTTGAAATTGAAGGAATAATATTTCTTAACAATGAAATGAGCATTTTCACTGACATCCTCCTTTAAAGGATTTCATTCGACCTGTTCTCTTTCAGGTTAGTTCGTTTCGTCGTTCCGATCATTGTGACGATAAACAAGGACGGAGCTGCCACGTATTTGGCGGTGGCATCTGTGTTCAATGCACAAATGACTGGGTTTCATTTGGATGTCCCCAAATACATCGGGATCGTAGTTCTAGCAGCGATGGGAAGCATAGCCGCTGCTGGTGTACCATTCAGTGGTCCTGTGATTCTTCTCATGATATTACAAGGACTAGGCATTGACCAGGTGACACACTAAATCATAAAATTATTGTAAAAATAAAAGTTCCAAACTACGTATGACCACATGGAGGACAATCAAATAATTTACTCTCCGGAAGCAAGCGAGAGACCATCCCATCAATTTCGATCAAGGACCCTTAGACAGGGTTGTATTGATCAGTTCTGCGCTCTAAGACAAAATAATGGCATGCGCCCCCACCCCATAAAATGAGACTAATAATTGTTAGCTACATGTTATAATATCTGCAGAATATGAAGAAATTTATATTTTATAAAATACAAAAAAAAATCACAAATATGTACTTGTACCAAATCTTTAAATTATTCCAATAAATAATAATTATTAAAATAACTGAAAATTCGAAATGTATAATCTTTATTAACAAATTTATTTTGAATAATTAAATTAACTATATTTTATTGTAATAAGAACTTAATAGACAAGAATTGTATTTAAACCTCAGATGGGTCCGCCTTTTACAGTCTAGCTAGTGGGCGCGTGCCGCATCCAGTGTGATCATTTTAGAATTCAATGTTATTCCGATTAGTTTGTTCAAGAAAGGATTTATAATTATAAATTATAGCATGGTGTAAACTAACATATTATGTATGTAATAATCAGGAATCTTGTTTCAAGAATTTTGATTATGAGAAAAAAACCCGTGACATAGAATAAGAAAACGGACTGT
>NNCF01129306.1:98775-122931 GCA_002313205.1 Laupala kohalensis
GTTAATTTCGTGGTTTATTTGTGGAACGTTGAAGCGTGGAGGCAGGCTAGAGAGCACTATGTTTGTGTGCAGGGAGGCCATTTTTAGTTTCTGTAGATGTTCAGACGCGTTAAAATGTCCACCCAAGTTGATATCGTTCTGCCCACCTATGATGATTACTGTGTCCCGCTCAGTGAGTTTTTTAGTGTAAGTGTCCAGTTCTCGAATAACTTCAGCAGTTACGATTTATTATCAATACTTTGTGAATAATCTTTAGTTTGATAGTACGTACTGGTGAAATTACTATCTAGTACTTCATTAAATACAAATTTGTTGGTATTATGTTAATATTATGACATGTACCGAACACTTTTTCATTGTTAGGAGTGTGTTGAAATGTTAAATCCGCCTCTGCCTAAGGCCCGTGATAGGAATAGATGGTATTGTCCCTTGCTTGCTTACGGAGAGTAAATAAATTGATTGTCCTCCACGTGGTCATTTACTTCTAAAACTACAGACGTCCCAATCATACATTATATACAATTTTATTGGGACTCCCCGCACCCATGTGAAACACATATTGCAGGGAGTCCCTTTAAAAACATTCACACACTTACAAACATACATATCTATTTGCTACATATCAATTATACACCTCAATACAAAAATATAAAATACATACATAAAAACAAATATCTAACTAGTATATTATACTATCACCATTCAGCCTCCCCCATTTCTTGCGGCAAAGCAAAAATACAAAAGACAAATATATAAACATGCAAACAAAAAGAGATATTAATTCAATATTTACAGATCACAATTTATACAATTACTAAAACAAATAATAATAATAATAAATTTATTGTCAAAACACAGTACAAACTGCGTATGACCACGTGGAGGGAAAAAAACTAATTTACTCTCCGGAAGCAATATACAAAAACAGAAAGGAGCAGACATATCATATTTACAAATCTATTTACACAAGTAATCAGTTTCAGTTCCGTTGTCCGTATTCATATCCGTTCACAAGCTAAGTCATTACTTATCTCCGACAGAGAACCTGAGGTACGCCAGTCGTCCGTCATGGGCGTTGGGATAGACAAAGCCTACCCTCGGACGACCACCATTCCTAAAGGGTTCCCAGGCGCACGCTAAGAGCACGACTCCTAGAACTCTTTTGTAGTGCGCGGCACCGCTTTGCAAGTCGAATTGCACTCCCCTCCTCCGGAAAATTTTCTGGGTGTAGCGACGCTGCACGGCCGGATCGGATGAAACTCCAGCCGCCATCAGCTGCATTGCCAGTATCTCTTTGCGATACCGAAACATCAGCCTATCTCCTCCGGGAGCCAGAAGCTGCACAAGATATTGGAGTGCAGCCTCCAGCATGGGGGTCTCCTCCAGTCTTGCAAGAATGTGATTCACGCGAAGACCAGAGTAAACCCCCTCCGGGGAGATTTCCATTGGTGACGTTTCGGCTTCCTCCATGTCTCAGTCCCCGAGATCTTCCTCGATGATGCCCGAAGGAGGAGAGAAGCATAAGCCGCAGCACCAAGATGTTAATCCTCTGCTTACCATTTGGAGACGAGATGTTATGTCTCCAAAAAGAGCACTAGTCGTCCTACGTAAGAACGAGCAACGAGGTTGTCTCTTGTCACTCACAATTTCCGGCAAGTTTTCGGCCACATAACCTGTGTCCAAATCTAGGACTCAGGCATTGGCCGTCGACTTCCCCTCAACAAAATTGAGCGTCGAGTCGTCATCGAACTCTGAATCTGAGTCAGGCTCAGAGAACTCTTCCTCATTTTCACCAGAGGAAACTCCGCCCTGGTTGCACTCAGTTGGACAAGTGCATGGAAGGATTACCGTTACCTCTTTGGCGAAACGCACTAGCCGATGAGTCATTGGTTCTTCCTCGGATTCGGACTCAGTCCGGGCTACCCCAGGACTCCTCCTCCTCGGAACGAACTGTCCTACTCACTAGGTCGAGTACTAAGACTCTTCCCGTTTCGTAGTCGCAGTCCTTAGAACATAACTCACGTATGCCCTCCACCGCAGAATTCGGCACCAACCTACTGCCGGTCGTCACCAGCGAGACATCTCGACCGTGGTAAGTGAGGATGAATTCCTCACCCAACGCGACCAATCTCCATCGTGAGCTTTCGGGGGTAGCACACTTCATTTCGGCACTTCCCGATCTCTGAGATCCGACAGAAGGCTTACTTTTATACCACCAAGAACACACGTATCGCACGGAAGCCCGGTCGCCCGAAAGAACCCCTACGGCTCAGATTTAGATCAGTCTGCGGTCTCGAATGACTCTGCCGGCTAACTCTTCCAGCAGTGCCAAGGAATCTTTATTTCCCAGAGCCGCGGATATTACCCTAGTTTCTAAGACAACTCCGTATTTTTCCTCAAAGTCTACCCTAGCCCACGTATGCCTTTTGCAGGCGTAGAGTGCGTGTTCAGCTGTATCCGGCTCGCCACATCCACAGAACGGAGAGACTGCTAGACCCAGATCATATAATTTGCCCCGGAACGGTCCATGTCCACAATGCAAATAAACCAGTTCACGGGACGGGGAGAACTTCGTTTTCCCGGCAAAAGTAACGTCCGGGAAAATCTCCCTATATGAGTCTTCGCCGTCCTCCTCCTGCCAGCGAGCTTGCCAGATCCTGAGAACTTCCTTTGTTATGTAGGCTTTGTCAGACACCGTTGGCATGGCCCGGGCTGTACGAGACATCGTCCAACACATACGGCAGCCCCTTTCTAGCACAATACCTTGCCCCTGCCTTGATTACTTCAAGGTCAAGAGGCAGTAACCCTGTCAGGTCTTGGAGCCTGATAGTGGGAGCTGATCGATATGCTCCAGATATGGCTAACAAGGGGGCTCTTTGATCACTTCTAAGAGCTCTGCCGCACATAGTCAAACGAGCTCGGTGTGCCCACACCGATGCACAGTACAGGATTATTGGCAGGAATGCGCCCCGATAGATGGTCATCAGGGTCCTGCGGCTTATCAGCCGCTTCCTTGTCGATAGTCTCATGAGCTTGTGGAAAACGTTTTTGGCCTTAGCTGTCACAGTCTCTACATGCTCGAGAAAGTTAAGCTTACAGTCCAAAGTGACCCCTAGATATTTCTGCGATTTCACCACACCAATCGATCTATTATTTAGCCTGATCAGCGAAGGGTGATTTGCATGTGATACCCTCATGATCATGAGCGATGTTTTGCTCTCAGAAACAAGTTACTTGTTCCTGCGTCACCAATCAGAAACGACGGCTAGTGAAGATTCCCCTACTTCCTCCACTTCCCTCCGGCTATTGCCCTCAATAACCAATGCCAGATCATCGGCATAAGCGACGTGCTTGAACCCTCGAGATCACAACTCCCGAAGGAGCGGATCCATCACGAGGTTCCACATCACCGGACCTGAATTAGATCCCTGAGGACAGCCTTTTGTCAGTATCTTCGAAAACAGGACTCCTCCATGAGACACCCCCGCCTCACGATCACAAAAATAACTCTCAAACAAGCCGTATAAGATCAGTGGGCAACCCACTTCCCTCAGTCTGTCAAGCATGATGGGCCACCATGCGTTATCAAAAGCTCCTGATATATCAACAAAGATCACGGTTACATGTTTATGATGGTTCTCAGATGTTAGTTGAACCAACCTCTGTACGGCATCTTCCGTGGAACGCCTAGCCCTGAATCCATAGTCTAAATGTCAGACAGCCCACAGCCCTCCTCGACACACCTCTTCAACTTATCAACAATTAACCACTCCAGCAACTTACCCACAACCGGAAGAAGGCAGATCGGTCTGTAAGCCTTTGGATCATCCTCCGGCTTGCTGCAGGTCTTAGTCAGCAAAGTCACGATCGCTCTCTTCCAGAATTGTGGGAAACAGCCTTCATCGAGGCAACGATTGAAAACTTTAGTGAGTGGACCGACAAGCAAAACAGATGCATTTTTAATCATGGACGGTGAGATACGATCATTTCCCGGGACCTTTTTGAGATTTAGGTTGGCCACGGCATCACGAACCTCATCCATGGAGAAGCTGGTTACATTATCATTAACGTATCGCTCGAGCAAACCCTTTCTGACGACTAGATGGGATTCGTCCTCAGAGGTAAGGTCGTCGCTTGGGAGTAACGTATTGAGCAGTAGAGTCGCGGTCCGCTGATACCCTACAGTATGTGATGATTATTGCTCATCATCACATACCATCCGCAAAGATCTCATAGCGAATGGGATGCGCACCTTTTCAGCTGCGATCTTGTAGGGTGTTCCCCAGCAGTCGAGACTCGACATACTCTCCACGTACTCCTCCCACGACTTCCTCTTAGCCTTCTTCACGTCGGAGTTATACCTTCTTCGGGTCTCTCGAAAAATTTCTTCAAGGTCCTCCGTCAGCAAACCCCTACGCTTAGCAGCTTGCAAGGTTCGTCTCGCTCAACGTAGACGTACTCTGCCCTTCGTCAACCACTTCCTCCACCAACTCACCACTTTCCTCCTCGGCGGACCAAAAGGAATCGCTTCCCTGGCCGCCTCCAGAATTACATCGTTCAAGCTAAGAGCGACTGATTCACAGGCGGCCCGATCATCAACTCCCCGCAGCCCCCTGCTCAAAGAGATGTTGAACTTCTCCCAGTCAGCTCTTCCAAGCTTGAAACGATGCAGTGGCTCGTCCTCCAGAGTTGCCCCTGAAGTGTGGAGATCGTCCTGGCCCAACGAACAGCATTTCCATCTTAGGATCCGGTGAACTGATCCAGTAAAGTAGTCATCGATTCTTCAATCCACGATACTGTCGTGTCCGCTCAGCGAGGTTGCCAAAAAGACGTCTATGTTCGACTCGCCCATCGGGCTAACGGACGTGGTCAAACAAGACGCCACGTTGGCCACATGCAGGTAGTGTCTAGCGATACGTTCCTCCAATTCGCCTCCTCTGGAATCCTCAACCCCGCTATGCCAGAGATGTGATTTGGCATTGGCGTCCATACCTATATGGACTACTTGCCCGCGGAGTTGCCGAAGCACCAAATCCAGATGATCCAGCAGAGGACCCGTTGGAAACGGATGAGGGGGAAAATATGCTGACACGAAGTATGACGATCGCCCGTTCCACGCCACTTGACACACACAGCCACGTAACGTGTAGTGAACTGGACGAGCTTGAGCACGTCTAATCCAGGGTTGCACACAAGAATGGCAGCACACGGTTTGTCTGTACTAAGTTGTGTAACTCGATAGGACGTCGGTATGCAAGCAACCTTGTTTCCTACCGTGTAGGGTTCTTGTATCAGCACTACATCGATACTGCATTCGTACACAAACTTTTCAAGATTCCCCATGGCCGCCATCATCTTGCGCGCATTAAGCTGGGCCACGACCAGACTACTCATAGGCGGTTTGCTGCCTTAGCAACTCCACCGCCCGGGAATACTCCGGACACAACCGCTTATCACCAACTGGAAGATCCGCTCTTTCCAAACTGCCTGCAGGAGACGCAGCAGATCTCATGCTGCTTACACTGCTCTCGCCTATGGCCCTCGGCACCGCATTTACCGCAGACTTCCACATTTCTGCGGCAGTGGGCACCCAGGTGTCCATATTTCTGGCACCGAAAGCAGCGTATAGGCGTCTCGTACCGGTCGATTCTGTACGAGGACCACTCCACGGACAGGCGCACGTGTTCGAGTAACGCCCTCCACAGTGGAGGGGGCATCTGCATCACCCAGTTCCTTGATGCGTCACCTCGCCTCAGCTTGGTGCTACCTCAGTTTTCGAGGCTCTCGTGGCCTCGGCGATTTCCCTTTTAATCAGGTCCTCGGTTACTCCCTTCCGGACACCGATAACGATGACATTCGGGTTTTGCTTCCGGACGACCTTCGGCTCCAGTAAACTGGAGCCCTCAACAGCCTTCCTGATCGCCAGGATATCATCGGGGAAAGGGCACTCAATAACCACGCCGTTCGGGACGACGCGGCATCGAGAAACCCGAACCCTTTTGTCACCGAGGCCCTTCGTCACCTCGGCTCTCATTTCTGATATCGAAGATACCTTCTTTCCCTGCTTTGCCTTCAGCAGTAAGACAGGGTTCTGCTTGGGCAGCCTCACGACTGCCTTGGCTTTCCCTTGCCTCACCGCCACGTTGTCATGCAGAGTTTGTAACTGCTTTTTTGACAATAAAGTTTATTATTTGGAGGCCCCTTACACGATGAATCCCGGAATATCTGTCCTCGCCAATGTACGCCACTCGTTGTACTTCCCATTATTCCACAATTTCATAAATTTACCTTACATAAGGTAGTATAATCGCGTCAAACCGTGGTCAAGCACGTAATTACTTATGAATCATTCAACAATGATATACATTCAGTTTTTATTTAAAAAATTATTGATGAATTATAAATTAATAATAAATAATACCATTTTAATGTATTTACAATGTTGTATTTGTATATGGGAAATTTAGTGTGCTATTGAAGCTTATCTCTTGGAGCGAAACGAGTTAGGAGGTTGGTCATTGTTAGTAGCCGGGCCGGTTAACTGGGTTTACCAACAACTTGGTCCCCATGGAGGGATTAGAAGAAATTGTTAGTAATAATTAGAGTTATTGATACTAGGAGGCGGTGGTTAGAGGAAGAAAGGATTGCTTTTCAGTAGTCACTGTTATATGTACTGGGACATTAAGGTGAAAAGCTACAAATTTTCTGGCCCCATCGGGAATCGAACCAGGGATGACTCGGTGATGAGCAACAACACTACCACCTGAGCCGCGAGTGAATACTTATATTTGAAAACTTGTCTCTGATTTCACTAGAACTCTCAAATTCTGCGACATCACTTGTTGCATTAGTAACTTTCTTAGTTGTCTAAAAGCAATGCAAATTGTGTACTGTTTTTTATATTAATTTGGTTACATGTGTGGTTAATTTCAATAGAAATTACATGAAAATAGGTTTAAAATCGTGTCTGCACAGGCACTAATCCACAAAAGTCCGTACAACTTAATCTAGAAGCTATTCCTCTGGATGAAGATGGACGGATTTACCAATTAGCCTCGTAAGCTCCAAACTTTATTCGACAATTTGGTAATTATTAGTTTATTAAAAAGTAACAGGACATTCAAAAACAACCGCAATTCTATCTTAAAGATAATGAATTATTTTACGAGGATCACGGGAAAATAATAACAACGGTATCCCTTTAAGGGCAGTATTTTTGTTTCTGATAAGTACAGTTATAACGAGAAACAGTTGAAAACAAAATTATATTATTATTGTAAAGTGAAATAAACATGAAAAGTTTAAGATAACAATTACCATAGCTGGGTAGAAAAGCGTTATTTATTAATAAATGAAAAATCACAAATAGATTTATTAACTTCCATTGACTTAAGCATTGTTCCCACGGACGGTGGCGCGCTGTGCCCGGTGGGAGATTTGTTTTTTGTCGCATCGTCGGAGCGGACGATCTGTTATTGGTTAAATCCATCCAGGGTTTCAATCCTTTCCCGTGAAATGTCGGTAAGCGCTCGATATGCTTTTACCTCGATTAATTACTACATTCATTACGACTCAGTATATCAGTAAGGGCTCTAACAGCCTAGACGTTGGCGAACCCTAAAGCCCCAATTATAAAAGCGAAAAAAAATCAGTACGGTCTGACTATCCCACTCTAGGCATCGACAGAAAAGAGTGAAATTGGAAATCATCAGTCCTCAAGGGCACATAAAATAATATCGGATGCCAAACGATACGTCGTAGGATAAAGGTTTACTCAGAAAATGTGCACCATGGCCATGTAATTAAGTTCACATATTCATCAAGGACTCAGAGTTTCACTGTACAAAAAGTAAAATTGTTAAGTCATTTTGGAGCTTGTTTTATCCTTACTCCTACTCTCACCCTCCGATAGTAAACTGGCCATAAATTCAAAGTCTACAGAGTGAACGAACCCGAATAGACAATAGAACAACTATTATTTAGATGACGATCATGATGTATTTGCGTTCAGTGATTTTATTGTTATTACAATGGAACTAAACTCCATATTACGTAAAGGAGATAATATAAGTATCATTTGACGGCTTTCATTGACAAAGATATTTTGTGGGTTAAACGTTCATCCATCTTTGATGAAAATTTTAATATGTTTATGAGTGAGAAAAAATTCTCTCATTCTTATCGATAACAATAAACAAAATACAATAAATATTAAAACAAATGTTACAATGAAATATTTACGTATTTGACGTACCATAAAATAATTTATCATTTGGCTGATTTAACATTTAAAATATACTATTAACTATAACTTCCGTTAAATTTTCAACTACAAACTAACGCTCCAACGATTAACGAAGATAATTTTTGAGTAATGGAGTAACAATTTAAGAAATTAAATTTCCGATTAACATTATCACACAAGAAATGACTCCCTTTAGAAAACATTCTTCTACTCTTACGGTTGTCGTGTCTGCGCCTGAGTTTCAACACATCGTGTACTATGCACAAATCATTAAGAACAAACCCCTTAATACAGAAAGATAAAATGAACCACGGTGAATGTGACTCACCTCCACTTGGAAACCGCGTCCAATGAGACCCTGTTCGTGCGCAGAAGCTAATTGGTTGACGACTCGTCTCTCCACTTCGTATTTGATAGAACGAGCTCCATAATGCACATCGTAACCATCGGCCAATTCGGATTCCACAGCACGCTCCCATGACAATTCAATCTGATGCTTTTCTTTCGCTTTCTTTGCCCAAAACTCCAGTTCCTGAACAAAAACGAAAAGTAATTTTAGTATAATAACAACGATATGTAAAGAATATTTATATAACGGATAACTCTCAACACTCAGGAAGCAGGTCAGAAAATAAATCAAAGAATTTCTGCCAACGTATCGACATTTAATACAACTTCATCTTCAGGGCATCACTGTAAAAATACGTAAAATGAATACCACTTTGGAGAAACAACAACAAAATTACAACGAAACATTTTCTGCTCACTTCTCTTCCAATATCATCTTAAATATTCTCTTAAAACATCGTTGTAATTCTGTTGTTGTTGTTTCTCCAAAGTGGTATTCATTTTACGTATTTTCATAGTGATGCCCTGAAGATGAAGTTGTATTAAACGTCGAAACATTGGCAGAAATTTTTCATTTTAGTTTCTGACCTTCTTCCTGTGTGTTGGTGTATATACATTGCATTACTGTCTTACATTTTTTATGTTGCTACCATTTTGGTTTCGTTCAATAATTGCTTGAGAGGGTGGATTCTCTCTACATTGCCTGTCGTCTTATTTTTAATATTTTTTTTTCTCAGTTATTGAATTCTTATCATATTTATGTCTATGTATTTATTGTTTCAATATATTATTCTTGCGTTTATATTTTTATGTTTTATTTATTCATGTGGATGGTGGGAAATTTCCATTCAGCTGTGATCGCATCACAATCATCGTGAGAATGTCTTCACATTCTCAGTGGAGCTCAACCATCTCAACTGGAGTTCGAGGACAGTAACCCAGTCATTTACGGTTACATTCAATATTTGTTTTACCAATTTTAAGTTGAGTTATTTACACAGATCTACGAAGTTTGTGTAGCGCTAGCGGTGTCAGTTTTGCAGTAATTTATTTAAATTGCCAGATTTCACTATTATTATTGAAATATGCAATAAAGCGCATATTATTGAAATATTCAATAAAATATGAAATATAAAAAATGCAGTAATTAAGGACACTATCGTAAATATTAATTTCTTCTACCATTTCGATATTCAATAACTTTAGAAACATTTGAAATGCTTTCAAACTTACAAATACAGCGTTCTTTAACAGGTTTGAGAAACACCTAAAAAAGACACAAATCTAGCAAGAAAGGTAATATTTCTTAATGTGTTGACCTTTACGTGACCTTCAGGGCATAGAGACACTTACTTTTGCCACTAGTTTCAAGAGCTCAGATCGTGAAAACGGAAGGAAATACACCACTTCGTTGATTCGACCCAGGAATTCGTCTCTGCGAAAATGCTTCTTCAAAATCGGCTGCACGACGTTCTCTTTGAAGTGACGGGAAATTGTAATGGTTTCGTTTACCACGATACTCCCTTCCAGTTTCTGATCCGCCATCTTCTGAGCTTCTTTCCGCAATTGGAGACCGTGTTGCGCAATTTCATCACTCGCCAAGTTCGACGTCATCACGAAGATCGCGTTCTTGCACTCCATCGTTTTTCCTTTTCCGTCTGTGAGCCTCCCTTCGTCGAAGAGTTGTAGGAGGACTGTCAGAACATCGGGATGCGCTTTGTCGACTTCATCGAACAGAACAACTGCTGTCGGACATTTCTTTAATTGTTTCGTGAGTTGACCCCCGTCGTCGTGCCCGATGTAACCGGGAGGCGCGCCGATCAATTTGGCTACCTCATGTTTCTCTTGAAACTCGGACATATCGAGTCGGATGAACCCGTTTATGTTCTCTTTATGGATGTAATTTGCCAGTTGTTTTCCGAGTTCCGTTTTACCGATCCCTGACGAACCCAGGAACAGGAAGACCAAGGGGTGTTCTTCGTCCGCCCAACCGTTTTCTCGTCGACGAATCGCCGAAGCCACTACAGTAATCGCACCTTCCTGTCCCACAATATACGTCTTGAGTCTCTGTTCCAAAGGAAAGCGACGTCTCTCCTCCGCTTCTTTCTGCCGACGAATCTCGTCGAATTTTATCGTGTATTGTTTGAGAATCTCCTTCATCTCGTTATCCCTGGCGTATTCCAGAGCTTGATGACCGGCTTCGTTCTCCACAGTGGGATCCGCCCCACTCTCCAAAAGTACCTGCACCACCGAAGTGATATCCGACAACACAGCGTAATGCAGGGCGGTGAAGCCTTGGAACGTGGCGCGATTGTTCAAGCGGTCACTGAACTCATCTTCACGTTTCACCAACACGTCGATGGAATGGAGCCCTTTCTCGATGGAGGTTCGGTACACGTTGACGAAGTCGTCTCCAGTGTTGGCGTCGGCTCCACAGTCCAAAAGCGCTTTGACGGCGTCCGCCTTGCCGTTGATGGCCGCCACCTGAAGCGGCGTCCAACCCAAAGGGTGACGGGAGTTCACGTTCATTCCCTCAGCGTGTAAGCGCTTGATCTCTTGGACGTTTCCGTACTTGGCGGCGCGAAAGAGGCGTTTCTCGTCTACATCTTGGTGGTCTTGGTTGGTACACAATGTGACGAGAACTGAACTACCCAAAACAAGAGAAAATGGTTTCGTTGAATAATCCCAGTTTTGTTCTTCTTTCTCTGCGTTGGGGATAAGAGCAAGTTGATGTCTTTTCCTGCATCGAGTGAAGATGATGTTCAATTCCTTTACGATGAGACAACTGGTGCCGTTGAATGAGTTTCGTAACACATTGCACCGACATCTTCCCAATCGGACGATCCTGTTTCTCGAGGAAGTCGATAACATGGAGATGGTCATCACTCGTTTGATGACGATGGGAGCCACAAAGTCTTTCATTATTTTTAAATGCAGGAAACTCATTTTGACTAAGGAGGCACGAGAAGAGTATGTTCACAAAGAGGTTATCGATGATTTAAATCCATTTCGTACACGCTATTCTCCGCCTGGGTTTGAACCAAGTGAGGTGTGATTTTCACAAGACCGCTTCCTTTTCACGTATTCCTTCATTTTTATGAAATAATTGTACGAACTGATTCAGGATGGAATGTTGTCACTTCGGACATGTGTAGGCAGTTGTTCACGCCATTGTTATTGTTTGTATTTACATTTTTTAATACAACTAAATAAAGGTTGGTGACTTAAGGAACGAAGAGATGTGACGTCATATGTACAATAGGTCCAAGTTTTTACGAACTCTCGTTTATATTTTTTTTTGTATTTTCGATTCCACGTGATATACAAATCCGTATTGCCATAAACTAAAAATTAAAATTTTGATATTTTCTCTTGAATTAATTCCCCAATAACTTCTTCATACAAATTTCTCTTCATATTCACGACATACCTATGTATCTAGATTCAAAAGATACAGAAGCGAATCATGATACATTTGTGGAAATAGATGTTCTGGTTTCAAATATTTAAAAATATATATTTATCTCTATTTTTTTCCTGTCCAAGACACGTAAAATAAAATAAAATAATTCTTTTATATTTTTAATAATATGTGTACGCTTTGCAAAGTACTCCTCTCATTTCATTTTATTTCTTACTTGTAATATTATTTTTTTATACTACGAAAAAAACACTCGTTTAACCAATACCAAACCAAAGTGTAAACTCAATACCAAACAACGCAGAAAATTCCAATGTGAAAATTTTTATTTACACAAATAACCATTGAAGAAAGACTCAATATTTTTAATTTCCGTTCTAAATCTTAAAAGTTTCTTGTGTGTAAAAAATAGTAATAATTTCTTTCTTCATCTTTCTTACTAATGCACAGAACGGTTAAATACAAAGTTATCACATTTCAGTTTTTTTAAGGGAAATATCCGGGGTATAGATGATCGTTATGAAAAGTTTCCGAAGCATGTTACTTGTATTATGACTTCAACAGATGAATCATATGAATACATAAATTATCTTAACGATGCAAAAAAATGCCATTTTCTCCGAAAAATGGAAAAAGATTTTGTCGTAGATAACTTAATGGCGTATAAAAAGATAATAAAGCCTTTCTGTTAAAACGTGTGATACGTGATTGCTTCAGCATAAGTCATCACGTATACAATACAAGTAGCGACTTATCGTGATCAAGTATTCACGTGAAATGCATTACACAAATGCAATTGGAATCATTCTGTAAAGAATAGGTAATATTGATCACGAATGATAATCACATAATGCAATCATTTTTACGTTTCGTTTATCGATAATAAGCCGATCTATAAATAGATCGCTGGACAGATTCACGTTGCTTTGAGTATGCAACACGCAACACACAAAACGTATTTATTTTATAGTAAAATGATTATAAATAATGCGCTGTATTGTTATAAAACTTCATTTTACTTTGTGATGAAAACGAAACATCTTTCTAAAATATGTGGTCTTGTTCAAAACATTTTTGACAGTCAAAAACATTGTTGCATTTTGACAGAGGTCATCCCGGACTGTTTTGAAATTGACAGCGTCTTTGACCTTTCCTTTTCCTTACATAATGGTCCATTCCATCGAAGCCTATTTCTTTCAAGGAGGTGCGCCGTGTACATTGACGAACATACGTAAATATTTCATGCTCTCATTACATTTCTCTGTTACAATGCAAATCACAATTTTAGCAATATCATCTGGGAAATTCTACTGGGAAGCCATGGCTTGTAAGCCAATCTAATCATCTTCCCTTTTATGAATTATTGTTTCCTACTGATACGATAATTTCGTTGACCGAGAAATTCTGTTCGAAAATTCGAAACCACTGAAATGATGCATAAAGGTGAAGAATTCCGAGAAATAATATTTCGTCAGGACCGAAAGTACAATCTCGGCAATTTTTTGATGCAGTCGCATAGTAAACAGACTTTAATAAAATATTCTCCAACGTGTCCTCATAATGCAGGATCACCTTCGTTTGTTACAATAGAGTCAAAGCCTTCAGTTTTGTCAGTCTATTTTTAGTGTCACGGGTGCCAGATTTTTGCTTACCCCCTTATGTTGTGTAAGCCGGGTCCAATTTGTGTGAGAGGTATGTTCGCTATCAGTTTATTTCGTTTTATTTAGTCTTTCTCTAAATAGTCTGAAAAACATACGTCGAAAATGAATAAGCAAATCCGCACGCACACAACTTATCGAACGTAACGTGTTCATAAACACATGGTCTTTTTTTTTCTTTTTCTTCATTTTGAGCAACGAAAATGTACTAATGAAGGTCCTGGAACATCATTTTCAGTGGAGTAAACTAACGCATCATCTGTAACTTCATCATCCGTCGCCGCGAATAATAAAACAAAGTGACCTTACCAGTGCGAAAGGGATGCAAATAAAAGAGATCTTCTCGTTTATATTTTCAGGGAAAATGTTCACACAGAACATACACTACATCGGAACAAAGAACACATAACAACAGCCGTATGACGCTTTTCTACGTATGTCAGCTGCGAGCGGCAATGCTCCTCAAGTTCCCTGTACCCGAAGCGCAGAGTGCCCCTGCGATCTATATATAGATCAGCAGTTTTTGAAAAATGATATCTCCAGTACCATTTCGCTGAATTACTCCTATCCTGTATAACAACAAAGAGAAAGATGTTTAGTGATATGCAGAAGCACAAAGTTCTTAGAATGAAAAGTTTTACTAACTCAGCTCACGTAAACGTACAACTCAGCGCAAGGAACCTGACGACGACTTTATTATTTTATTTTTTAAAGTATCAATAATCATACTTAAAACATGTGTATTAATTCCTTCACATCTATCAAACTTTAAAATACTTAGAAAATAAGTCCAATTTTTTTAAAGTGTTAGTTGTAAGAAATATATAACCATTCTGGCTGACCTATAAATAGATCGTTGAGAGTTAATGGGACAAAAAAGGTGAAATTTTTATCAAGCATCTGCAATTCGTTCTTCCATTGGGAGTATGGTAATCAATATCCGTAACTCTATGTAACACCATTATTATTGTCACGAAAGCTGTTGTGGCTGGCAATAGTACACTTGTTCAATGAAACTGTTCATGTTGACTTCACAATTAGTTTGCAATACTGTTAGGGCGAATATCGCCAAATCTCAGAGTAAAAATTCGCTGCAGTGTTGATGGTATCTTTTCCTTCTTTGTCATCAACTCAGAAAGCAGTATTTTTAGAAATACTGTTCCATGGACATTTCTAATGTTCCGTACATATTTTTGTTTTTTATTAACACCAGAATCAGTGTATATTAACCAAACTGTGTGATTTACTTAAAAACGAGATATTTCTCTCATGCTAAAATGAGAATGTGGTATATGATTGAAGAGGAACTTCTAATTCTTTTTCGAAGATAAAGGACAACATCGTTAATAATGGCGTAAGTTGTATTCAAAAAATTAAAATGGTTTATACTACATTTTAATAATCAGTCAATAGTTTTAACTTTCTTGGATGTACCTTTATTTATTTTATAACCATGCAAAGAATATGAGATTTACGAAGCGTTTCAGAATTTAAGTTTAAAAACTTTAAAAGAAATAAACGTAGTTAAAAAATGAGTTAATCTCGTTTAAATATTACGCTTCCAACTATTTTAGCAATATCTCGACTATATACTGCAACCTGATTCTTCTCATGCAAATTTTTCCATTTCTCGGTTTAAAGAGATAATTTATGGTTTTATCGGTTTCTGTCATATTTAGTAATACTTTCATCATTCAGCGCTTAAAAAACGGTCAACTCGGAAAGTTTTGGAGAAGTGATGATTTTCCACTCAATGGTTTTGAAGGCGTTGATTACGAATTTCAACTTTGGTCCCTCTAGAAAATTCCGGAAATATGAAAAAAAACTCAAAAATTTCAAACAAACTGCTTCTTTATAATGTTTCTGATTATCGTATAAAAACTGTGCACGCTATAAAGAAATATCTTATTGTAAAAATAAAATATACAAAATTTTCTGCGACGTACATTACTTTCTTTTTTCTCGGGCGGATTACTAACCCACCAAATGACGTTGAATTTGTACTCGAAAATTATGAAAATTTTTGTCTGAAACTTGCGGAATAGTTCTAAAAACTGGTCCACTATGTATTTGAAGATAATAATTACGATTTTTTAATTTTTCACTCAAATATTTTTAGAATGTGTGAAAAAACATGGAAAGACTGAACCATTTTTACTGTTTTTGCTTATTATCGGAAAGACTCATGTTTCAAAACAAAATACTAATCACAGCTAAGTATTTTTAAAAAATTCTATAAGCTATTCTTCTGCGTGTTTTTTTTCAGACGAATAGTTTATCTATAATTTGAATTTGTGTTATTTTATATATTTTTTAAACTTTAAATGCAATAACAAACCATTTTTCGAAGAAAATGATTTATTAGAAAAATAAAGCAGCAAACATTTCCGACTAATTACTTGCTTGCGTTTTCTATTAGATAAATAACTTGCCCGTAACAGCTCATCGAATGCATACTCTAGAATTTATAATTTTATTATCAGTAATTCACTTGAGAAAAAACAGAGCAATGTACGTTTTAGGAATATTGTCTAGTTTATTTTTACAAAGATATATTTTCTTCGTAGAGTGCACAGTTTTCATGAAATGCAATAGACACATGAAAAGGCTGCATTTTTTTGATTTGTAGATAACTTTTCGTATGTCCCGAAGTTTCTCAAATGTAAAGAATCTAAAAATCACTACTTCTCCAAATTTTCTGTGTAGAAATATCTGATGACTGGACTAACATTAACAGACGCACACCGTAAATTGAAGATACAAAAAAAATTTCTTCTTCTTCTTCTTCAAGAGGAGGCCTTGACATGTTTATTCAAGCGTTGTCAATTAAAAATCTAAGCTATCTGTAATTTGGAAAAATTAATATACTGTTTTCTCATATAAGAACAACTTAAGCGATACTACTCTGAAATGCTGTTCATGTTAACTACCTCTATTATGTGACTTTAATTTAAAAAATATTGGGGAAAATAAAAAATACACAAACAATTTTACCAGCTTAATTTGAATTGGTTAAAAACAGTTCTATTTAATATCATAATTCGTGGCTTATATTTCTGTTTATATTGTTTTGTAGCGTGATGACTCCAAAACTCACGTATGCAGGCTGTTCAAATGAATTGCAGCGTTAAGACTTCAACTCCTCATAGCATAGAAGAAAGGTAGTAAATAAATATGGTTCTTGTGAAATAAATCGTGAATTAACAGTTACTAACGTCTTTATCCACTAAATTGCTATGATGACTGTGGTGATTATTGCGAAGGCCGTTATCTGTCTGTGCTTGTTATTACTTTCTTGCAAAATGTTCGTCCGATCGAGTAAAGTGATCTTGAAAACTTTGAAAGACTCGGCTGACGACAGCGCTTCCTTGCGGCGGTCTTTGGAAGCAGCTCTGCGCTTGTCTCTCATTAAGACATCCTCCGCCATGATGGAGGACTCGACACCTCTAGCGCTCGCGGTGGTGAGTTTTGGAAACGGTGAGAGACAAGTGGCATCAGTCGCTAAAGCAATGGATGGTCCTCGACTTGTTCTGGGATATCGAGATATGTTTGCTCTGTCAAGACCTCAACCGATGATTGGTGCCTTCGTCTTCCTCTTGGACAGTTTGCAACGTCCATCTCACCAGGTAGGCCACCTTTGAAATAATTTCGCCGATGAAAATATTAGAAGAAATATACATCTCTAGGAAATAAACATAATATTTCTGAATTGTCAAATTTTTCTGTTAAGTGAGTCATATGCGTTTTGCCAACCGTATCAGTCACGCGCAAAAGTCTTCCCATCTTCTGGTGGACTGTTGCACTAACAGTCATACACTCGTTCAGTTACATCTGGACCGGTCAACATTCGGTGCACGTGATCATATTTCCCAGTGATGAATCTCATTATTTGAGCCCTTTGTTATGAACGAACTGGAACTATAATTAATAAATGAAGTAACTTTTTATTATATTATGTTTTATTATTAATATTATTATTATTATTGTTTTTATTGATTTATAAAAAATGTTTCTTCTATAAAATGTTTTAGTAAACAAATAATTTTTTGAAAATTGTCCTTTAAGTTAACGTGAACTACATAGGAAGTAACTTATAAGTTCACTATTTAGTGAGAGCTTATATAAACAATGTGAAAAAAAAAGTATGAGTTACAGTTTCCGATAATGGTGGTTCCTGTTTCTACTAGTGCGCCCTATGACGGGTGTAATCGCTGAATTGAAGTGTCATTATAATATTTTAGTGAATAGAAAAGGTGCAGCACAAACGATTGAAACATTTAAACTTCACGAAACATCACGAAAAGATGTAGCGTTCTTACTTTTTCATATACGTAGTACATAGAAAGTTTTGTAATCGCGAAAATATTCGAATGCGAGACGGAATTAGACCGTTTTGGTTATCCCTGATTCAGAAAAAAAGTGATTTTTGGCATTCCGTCCGACCATCTGTCCGTCTGTGCGCAGCGATTCTGAGTAAACGGATGAATATATTTAATTCACATTTCGTATTTACAGTAGATATTACTTGTTGTCGATGCACGTGCTCTAATTTTTTTGTACTTTAAAACAAAGGGTTCTTCACATGAAGGTCAAAGAACTCTTTCGAATATTTCTCAAAATCGGCTCCAACGATTTTGCTTAAATCTTCTGCATGTAAAGTACAATTAGTATGCATTACATTCGCATTAGCGGAATTGCGCTTGAAAGTTTGGTATAGACCCAGTAAAATAATTTCTATATGCTACACTCACACTTTAGTTTACTGTTTAAAGAAGCTTGAACAGTATTTAGCAGTGTAAATGGACCAAGCAAACGTAGAATACACTTTTCATAAACTGAAATGTAAGATATTATAATGATAAAATAGATAGGAGGACAGCAAACACACTGCAGATACGAAAATACTGCAATTTCTGTCTTTAAGAAATTATATTTACATAACACTTTTACGATTTTTTGTCACTCTATGCTGCATATTTAGAAACGTATATGAGAAATTATGTGCAATGGTTTTGCACCACTAGTTCATTTTACATACATCAGTCCACAATATAAAATTGGGGAAACCTATGAAAGCGAGAGCCTAAACTATCAATTGATTTGAGACATATAGTTTAAATGTTTTCCATTGTATAAATGTTCACTTATTATTATAATAATATTATTATTAGGGATATGTTAAACACTTATTATAATTACGAAGAAAAACAGCCCCATTTGGTGCCAGAAATGTAATAATTATCCTTGAATAATGAGAGTTTTATTTCACTGATCGAACTGTCAATGGATCATGTAAATTTGTTTGTCTACTCAGGGGAACCATTAAAAGGGAAGTTCCTTTTTCACAAATGGCCGCTTAAGTACGAGTCTCAGGGTAAAAGTATAATTGCTCAACAGTTATCGTCGTAGAAGATCAGAAAGAATGACAAAGATCAATGAAAACTCTTCGACTAAGAAAGGTGTTCTTACGGATACGAATGAATAAGCTTGGGAATTGTGATCGTTCCGTGTTTTGCTCTTTAAAAAGTCGACTGTTACAGTCAGTTGGTAAATCGTTAGAAAATTACTGCAAATTGTTGGAGCTAAACTATGGACAGAATAATTTTCTTATATGATTAATAAATTATAGTTACCGAGTTGAAACTACATCAAATTAAATTTTTATAATGTTTCATGCCAAATAAATAACATAATTCAGAATATCTCAGATTTAAGCTATTAAATCTTACAATCTTGGAAAAAATGTTCATCAAGTAATTTTCGTCAGAATTGAATTATCTATTTTCCATTATTATCTCATTATTTTCATTTCATAAACCTCTAATAATAACATGAATCTACAATTAACATTCATCATTAGGTCTTCAGGATTATTGTTTGTTATAAATATATCCCTTTAAATAACATGTTTTTTGTTAACCATTAAGCCCTTATAAATACTTACAATATAAAGAGAAGAATTTTCTAGGTTATAATGATTGGACCCCTTTCTTCATTTCGTTTTATCAATTTTCTCCTTTCTCCCTTCATTTAGGAAATTACGTTTCTCGGAATTTTTTTTACATCTTATGTAGTGAAAAGTCGATTAATATTTCTCTGCATACTGTGATTTGTTTATCCTCATGAACAGTTCTCGTCAATTCGAAACACTAGTTCACATTGTCATGGTATCATATAGTCCACACATAGTCTTAGTCAATATTTGCCTTTCGACGTACGCTATATGATATTAAATGAAATGTTGTTCAGCACAGGTTAGTTTTGCGCAGGAGGCTATACATTCAAACGTCAACACTTCAGGCAACAATATCTTCTCATACGCTGCGATCCTGCAGATGTACGGAGTATTTGTATACGCTCCCGAAAATTTTTATATTAACGAACCAATTACCGACATTGGTAGTGATCACCCTCCTTAGCACTGATACCTTAGGTTCGATTTCCTTCTCGGTTGAACTGTGGTGGGTTTTCAGTTGAAATTTCCTCCACCTAATCCAGGTCAATGTCGATTACGTAACTTACATTTTGTACATCCCAACATCTCTCCTTCCCAATTCCCTCACCCAAAATTTGTGGTTTGAGGGAAGAGCAGTGGTGATGGCCTGAAACCTGTCACAGTTTCATGAACGGAAATGCACTGTGTTTCTTTCTTTCTTCTATCTTGGTGTAGGTACAGCGCTTTGGGTGTCTGATTGACTTGGCGTAGATATAGCGCTTGTGCACAGTGCAGCACTTTTACTTCGCTATTGCCTATAAGAGAAATGATATTTGTACCTCACGTTTTGTTGGCAGGACTTTTGAATTTGTGGAAACTTAAATCTATCGCCAAGATTGGCCATCAATTCAATCCACATGCTCTTGCGGCGCTATTCTGTTTCTTTTGCGTTGAACTGTGGAACAAATATTTCCTTGTGTCTTAGTTTGTTGGGTTATTTAAGTGTATGTCTTTACAGTAAATAGTCCCTTTTGTGACTACAATAAATATTTATTTGGATATAACTTGAAGTCGTAGAAGTTGGCAATTCGTGTTAGGCGGTCATATTGCATAACTTTCGGAAAAGTTACATGATTTGTGGAGTAAAGTAGGAAGTGAAATGAGTACCTCTCTTACAGATGGCAAGTATACTTCGAGAGTTGCGGGAAAGCAAGTCATGGCTACCGGAGGCTGGCATCGTAATTGTGCACGAGGACTCCAGCAGCAAGAATCTGCTGTTGGCGCACAAGTTGTATCACGCGCTGTTAGTGACGAAGGAGAACGGTGAATCCACATGGGCTGTGAAGAAGTTGGAACGCGACAAAGAACATTCACCGCTTGTAGTGGCGAGAACCACTTTCGTTCCCAACTCAGTGATCAGATGCTGTGAACCCCATTGTGAAGTAGGTCTCTACATAGTTTAGTGTCGTGAGCATTTAATTTCTTTGAATGAAATAAAAGACATAGCATATGCTACACCCTTATACTTCGAAGTGAAGTATACGAATCAAATGAGAATTGAAGTGTATTATCTGCTTTGAAACGTATGATTTAAAAAATAAAACTCTGAAGGTAATGATTCACAACATTGTGGTTCGGGTCTTATTTAGCAATTACACAGGAGATACGAAAAAGAAAATTAAAAAGATTTGGAGAGAAATTTATTATAGAAATTAAGTTATTTTCTTATAAGAAACTGTATTAGTTTCAATGACCTATAAGGTGTGATTTCAACCTAAAATTGATGAAAGCACATATTAGTGCATCCATTTAAAGAAATTTCCGACAATTCTCTATCTGCAAAACACGTTAATGTATTACTTTATGTCAATTAACCTACCTAGCCTTTTCCCACTTCATGTGGGGTCGGAGAATGGGCATGGATATATGATGCTTCGTTTTGGTTTTGGCTGGAGAATACTAAGGTGCCGGATGCCCTTGCTACCGCACCTCCCCAGAAGCGGTGATTATGAATGAAATTGCGGTGAATGATTATGAGTGAATTTTGTGGTGGAATGATAGGCAGGGGAAACGGGTGAAATGTATTACTTTATTTTCACCCACTATATTAGAAAGTTGCTCAGCAATACAACTAATACAGGGTCTAATCTTTGGTTTGACAAAGGTGTATGGTGCGGACGCCTTCATGACTTACGAAGTGCTGCAACGCGCTGGTTGGCAAGGAAAATGCGTTAACGATGGAGGACCAGGAGTAAGAGAGGCCAATGGGTCTTTCACAGAGGGTCTGCAGTTTGTGGCAGAGGGGAAAGCGGATATGCTGTCCATGGGTTTGCTACCCACTACACAATGGGTGGATCGAATTCGCTTCTTGTATCCACACGCACAGGTGGGATTAGTAAATTAGGAATATTATTGACTTTTATTCTTTTCATATTTCAAGTTGTATAAACTGTTTCACCTGCTGACCATATCGAATTTTAATTCGTAACTCAAATATAATATCTCTTTTACTTTCTCATATATGTAGTATATAGTTTTCTAATTGTAAAAAAAATCGAAAGTTGGATTTCGACGAAAATATCCGTTTTGTTCATCCTTGATTCCGAATAAGTGGTTTTTGGCATAGAGTCCGTCCATCTTTCCGTCTGTGCGCAGTGATTCTTAGTAAGCGGATGAACCATTTTAATTTGCATTTCGTATTTACGGTAGAATTTACTTGTTGTCGATACACCTGCTCCATTTTTTTTTTTTACTTTACAACAAAAGGTAATTCACATGGAGGGAAGTATTCTTTTGAATGTTTCTCAAAAGCGGCTCTAACGATTTTGTTTAAATTTACTATACAAAAAGTACAGTTAGTATGCATTACATCAGCATTAGCGTTATTTAGCTTGAAATCTGGTATAGACGCAGTAAAATAATTTGTCTGCTACGCTTACACTAGTTTACTGTTTCAATAAGCTTGAATAATATTTAGCAGTGTAAATGGACCAAGAAGACGTAGAATACACTTTTCGTAAACTGAAATGAAAGATATGGTTCTGATAAAATACATAGGAGGACAGCAAACGCGCTGCAGATACGAAAATACATCAATTTCTGTCTACAACGAAATTATATTTACATGACAGTTCTATAATATTTATAAGACTGATAAGTCGCTATACTTTTTGAAATAATATTCTGAATATTTATTTTACTTGCAAATTTCGAATAAAAGACAGTGAATAAAAGACAAATTTCAAAGTTCATCTTACGACTTTGAGTATGAATAGAATACTGGAAGACCACCAAAATATGGAGGACCACGCCAGAAATGACCCTTTCGCTATAGAATTTTCTCTCACTCTATGCTGCAGACGAAGAAACGTATATGAAAAAGTATGTGCAATGGTTTCGCACCACCAGCTTTATTCAATTGCAGCACCATGAAAAGTAATACAAACTTAAGTTATATATTTTTTTAAATATAAAATAAAAACTTTAAATAACAAAATAAGTTTTTCATTTTAAACTTCAAGTTACGTTCCTATACATCCGTAGAGGAACTCTACCTGTTCACCAGTTCCGGGAAGGTACTCATCGGTACTGTTAGATAAAATCCGATCAAGTAATAACAAACTTTAAGATTTTCGACATAATAGTTCTTTGAGTTTTAGAAGCACGCGGAGGTAATATGAACCACTCAGTACTCATATAAATTACTGTCTTCACAAATGTTTGAAGCTTGCTGTTGGAAATAAAATATTCTAGTTGACGCTTGCCCTGATTTCAGTCATGCCAATATGAGAATACCAACCAGTAATAGCACTGTATCGTGAAAGCAATAATTGCAATCGGAAGGGACCGTCAAGAAGAAAAGCAAGGGAGTATCCCATCAATTGGGATCAAAGGTTCTAAAACATAGACGGATTTAATATTTCAGTTCACTCCTAACGTAAGAACAAAAAATGTAGATAAGTGTCATAATATCAACAATTTTTTATTTAATAAAATGAAAATATGATTGTTCACAAGTAAGTATTATGATTATTATTATTATTATTATCAAACTATACATTATTTGGTTTATATTATTTCTAAATCGTACCTATTAAAATGATTCAATTCGAGATTAATAATTAAAATGGATCGCCGTCCCCATGTAAGAGCCTGGAGATCCTGCTTATAAAATACTCGTCTACCCGAAGGAAAACCGGACTTAAACCCGGGTCAAGATGGGGGATACACTAAGGAAACAATTAATGAATTTACTTCAATTCCAATTTAGTTCATTTTTTAAACAAAATCAAAGAAATAGTACCAATTTTAATTGTAAGTTAGCTATACCATCCCTGTTCAGATATATTTATTTGTAATGATACCTTATTTTGACAATGGCTTAAGAATGACGGGATCATTGCTTATATTTTGAACCTTTCTACTGAATGATTCTAGAAGTCTCCGCTTCCTTCCCTCTCTGTGCTAAACAACAGTAGAATTAGAGTGTAATTTTTTTAAAATTTAATTTAAATTTATTGTCAAAACACAGTACAAACTGCGTATGACC
>NNCF01129306.1:123047-177288 GCA_002313205.1 Laupala kohalensis
GAGTTATAATACTAATAGAATGTCAATATATTTGTAATTTTACGCAAAAAATTACATGTACAAGTTATTATCGAACTATAGATTATTCTGAGTTTAGTGTTTAAAAATCATAAGAGTTGAAAAAACACTAAATTTATTTATTGTTACAATAAACAAGCCCCTATACAAAGACTAGAGAACCTGTATAAGAAATCCGGCTCTACCCGAAGGAAAAACGGAGAAAAACCCGGGCCAGGATGGGGACATGACCGGTTCAGCGCCGCTTGTCGCCAAATGAAAACATAGTTCTGTTTATCACTTATTTGTGGTTACATTCTAAATTTTAAACGTTTAATTTCATTGATCATGTGATCACGGCGTTTTGCTGAAGGCGACAGTATACATTTTATTCATTAAAAATGTGCCAGGTCGTTTTTTGCAATATTTTTGGAAAACGTTAATAACTCATTATATTTGCCATGTAGAAGCTCGAAATTTGAAAATATTTAATATTTTCTGAATAAGAATTATTTTTTAAACTTTTAGTTTATTCCATAAAAATAATAAATTCAACGTGTCGGGAAAAACGGTAAAAAATACGCGTTTTTTGAAACAATTATCTTATTAGAACAGTATTATTCATTTTTTGAACATTTTTTACCTGTATATAAGCAGAAGAACAAGGCAAATTTGTTTCCTCGGTGATGCTACTCTTGGTTGTATCCCCCATCATGGCCCGGGTTTAAGTCCGGTTTTCCTTCGGGTAGACGCGAATTTTATATGCAGGGTCTCCAGGCACTTACATGGGGGCGACGGTCCATTTTAATTATTAATCTCGAATTGAATCATTTTAATAGGTACGATTTAGAAATAATATAATACACATAATGTATAGTTTGATAATAATAATAATAATAATACTTACATGTGGACAATCGTATTTGTGTAGCAATACATGTATCTTATTATAATTCGAAATTACCAGGGTTAAAATCATCAACGTTTCGATCTTTTCAAATGAAGATCCTTATCAGAACGAAATCTACAAAACTCTGATACATGTAACAATCGCGATAACATCCAATTAAATGTATAATAAAATTGAAACTAATAGAAAAACACCATACCTACTCATAAGAGGTCATATACATAACGACTCAAATCATTAAAACCAGTTTAAAACACATAGAGCAATACGAAACATACTGTTCTCGGGAACATATCTAATTACAAGTTCCCATGTCGTGTACTCCTAACAAAGTGATTATATATATATATATATATATATATATATATCTTCATTCGCCTTCCACTACTGTACACTATTTCCACCCAGACCTAAACCACGGATGAACTGAGACACATCCTGAGACAGGAGATAAGTGAACCAGGCGGCACACAATGCCGTGTGCATTTAATTACCGATTTCACACGTACCTACATGTCGAGGTTCGTTATGCATGTATTTCTTCCTTGTACCCCACACGCGGAGAAGGTATATAATATCTTTCGGTCACCCCTGCGATCAAAGGAGGAGTCGCGGCTTCGATTCCCGATTTTCATCAGACCGAAAGTTATCAAACTGACATGTAACTTCGAATTATAATAAATAACATTTATAACTATCTTACCAGTGTTTAATTCATATTATTGCTTTTAGAATATGATGAATGTTTGTGTATTTTGCTTTCGAGAAATCTTTTATGTGATGCTTGTTCGTGATCACAGGATGACTTCTGCGTAGCAGTGAGTCGAAGCCGATTCGAGTCGTTTGATGACTCTCTGGCGAGTGTCTTCAGTTTGGATGCGTGGCTGACGCTGAACGTAGGGCTCGTAGCGGCCGCATGCGTGGAAAGCATCCGATCGACTGTGGCGAAGCATCAGCAGCACGGCATTACGCTCCACAGGTCAACTTCCGTATTCCTTGTTATGTTTTGTCTCGGTTAAAATACAAACTACAATAATAAGCAATAAATAGAAATAAATAAATTTATTGCCAAAAAGTCTGGAGCGTGCGCCACTCAACTTTCCAATTACAATTCATACAATTAAATCATGACACTGAACACCCAACAAAAAATTAAGAATAAAACTTAAAAACAGAAATGATTATATTAAAAAAATTATTTAACAAGTTGACTTACTCAAAAAATACCGGTTTCAAATTATTAATGCTTTTTCATGAATAGGTTATCCTCCATATTAATATTTTTGCAATAACCTAATAGGCAGGTTTAAAATAAGCGCCTCCAAGATTTTCCTTTTTTTTTTGCGTAAAATTTTTTTCGCTGTATCTCAAAAACGGTGCATCTCAACACACAGACATGCGGTTTAGCAATCTATAAGGAGAATTACCAGACCAAACAAAATGTTTCTATGCATATTTTCAAAATTTTTGAATTTTCAGAAACCGGAAGTGGAGCGTGGTGTGTAAATGAAGTCGAAATGAATCGTCCAGAAATTGGCATCTATTCCCAATGCATTCAATGTCAGATCCCAAGTCTGGTTTCGATACATCAATTTGTTCATGAGTTATCGTGGAACCACATTCTTAACATACACAGATACGCATACACATACATACATACATACATACATACATACATTCACATTGGACATCACCAAAATTTGAAAATAAACTCTTCTGGAGTCAGTTCGTAAAGATCTAAAGAGATCTCATTTTTCTTTTCCACCGATTACAACACACTGTTTAATTGGAAGGTAAAAAGCAGATACCAACTGCATGTGAACACGTGGAGGACAATAAGTTAATTTACTCATTGCTACTATAATTAACGTCCATAATATAATATAATTAAATAAATAGTGACGACGTTTCATAAACAAATACTTCATATTTTGTGAAAAACAGCTTTCATTCATACATTGAAGGTCGTAATTCTATCATTATTTATTTAATTACTCATTACTAATTTGCTCATTAAATCAGGGAACACCAGAGCACATCCTATGGAATAATAACGAATATGCTCAAGAGAGACGAGAATGCATTAACAAATTTCGACACCTGGAAACTTAGATGGGAACAGTGAGTGAATACCGTCTTTCAGAGGAATACGTTAATAAGACTGGAACGTTGAAATGAGAAGTGTGGTATGATGAAATATGGAAACTGTAAAGGAAGGAATACAAGAAAATAGTAACACAGCGGCTGTGTTGCGCAGTGTGCCATCAACATAAAGTAACCAAGAAATAGAACCCTTATTGCGGAAGGGGGACCTCACGGTCAACAAAATGAGAAGAAAAAAAGAATACAAAATACAGTATGTTACTTGTGTTGTATTCTTGTTTGGGAGAACTACGGGTTACTTTCATTCAACATGAATTTCTTCATTAGACACCTGTGAAATATATTGGTAAGAACAGCGTTTAGATACCATCCAGATTACCGATCTTTGGCACAGTGCGTTTGAACGAATGTGCTGCACATCGATCATACCCTATTTTATGAAATCCCTTTTCTTTGTAATATAATTTTATATTTTATAATTAATTTAAGTTGAAATTAAAGCAGGTTTTTCAGAAGACCTTAAAACGTTTTTCTCGAATACCTCCACAAATCCGCTGACCAATGGTTGGCGTTCGCTCATATTGTGATATTTCTTTGCTCTCAGTATCGTGTTGAACACCTGTGTTTCGGAATTCTTGTTGCGTTTTTCTTCAGGGTACTCCAGTCAAAACCGTGCTGCTCCGTGTTCTTTCAGTGGGACATTTATGACAACACCAAAAACCCATTGGGGATCCAACGTGATGGAGGAAACAGTTTATATATTCCAGTTCTACACATAGGGACAACGAGTTTTATAGTAAAGATTAATACATACAATTAATAGTTTTATATGGAATGATTGAAACTAATTATCCGATATTATAGAGGCCTCTAAAAAGTCCTCTAAAACTCACTCTTCAACGCAGAAGAAAACCTTGATAGAAGAGAAAAAGATGCAGGAACTTGAAATTTTTACACGAAATGTAGCTTTTACAAAGTAGACACACTTTCGGAATTTTAAAGGGGTGAATAAGGGAGTAAAATCTTTTTGAGTTTTTGCTATTTTTAGTGTATTTTACGAACTGATACAGATATCATCTCAGTTTTTTATGTCAACAAGTAACGTTTGTCTACTCTAAATTATAATAGAAACGAAACACGAAAAAAAAAAAAAAAATCTCCCGTGTAAAGGTCGGCTAGTCATAGGATGAGAGATCACTCCTTGCAACGTAATATTTACGTCGATTCAGGCAAATCAGTGCACAGTAACCGTGGCATTCCATTTGCTTTATTCTGATGTGCCCTAAGCCCCGCCCTATGTATTGTATATATTCGTGATAATCTTCGTCTGAATCTTTTTATTTCGGGACATTCCGTGCGTCACGACAGAAAATCTCTAATATACTGACAATGTCTACTGGAACGAACATTACGCAAAGGTAACTGTCTGGATCTTATTCAGCTTTGTAATTACTTGATTGGTATCAATACGTCAATGCAGCAAGCGTGTTCTAATATGAATTCCCCACAAAATATAAAAAAGTAGGAGTGATAGTAAGTTAATATCACTAAGTAGCTAACGCTAAATAATAATTTACGTTTTGTAGCGTTCGAGCAAGACATTAGGATCGAATAAAAAAGAAAACCATGTCCTTAAAATAAATCAATATCTAAAAAATTTATTTCATCATTGCTTTTGTAATTTTATTTTTATGTCATGACATTTTATCACGCACACTTACAAATTGTTAACGTTATTTTTAAAAGAAATTTATCTAAAATTACGAAATCAGTCAGATTAATATATCAAACTGAAGAGGTCATTTTCGAATGTAAGAAGTTGAAATAAACTATAATGTAGAGTAAACTCGGAATATCAGAAAAACTTCACGCCGAGTACAGACCATTCATCAATTCACATAATAAAACAAAATATACCATTTTCCATATAGTTTCTCACTCCAATAAAATAGAACATATCTTAGATTCTATGGAAAGTGACCGTTAATATTCCGTTTTAATCTGTTCAATAGGTTTTGTTGTGGAAGGGATTAATTGAAGTCTACTAAACAAATTGCATTACCCACCAATACTAAGGTAAATAATAAGCTAAAAAGTAACATTAATTATTCACTTATAAACTAAATGTCAAAGGTCGTTTAGAAGAATATTTGTACTCAATCACTTAAACCACTTGAGTTCAGAAAGTAAGAGCGTAATGAAGAAATGTGTTTTTATAGACAATCAACATCTGTTCATTCAATTAAATCTTCACAAATAAAAATAAGTCAATTGAAGGATTTTAAAATTATACATTTATTTTAAATTCAGTCAGCATATTTATGTCTAATTTGAAATCTTTAACAGGGCTTTTTCATGGGAAGTAACAGCTGGTCAATCATAAAATTATTCAGCATCTTATAGATTCTTTTGAGTGAATTTAATCTCATACTTAAAATGTTTTCAGTTCATAACGTAGATCATAGTAATGTTTAAATATTGTGGAATTTTACAATACAACCTCTAATTTTTATAAATCCAATTTCAATTCGTCTCTTAAAAATATGAACATATAATCATTAAATTGTCTCATAATGGAAATCTAAACGAAGGTTCAACCCAATCTCCTTAGTTGACGTACACTCAATCACTATGAAGTTATGACGTTGTTAATACCGCGTCAGAAATGGTAAACTGCGAGCTCCTGTGCTTTAGTAGGAATCCATTAAATTGCATACCACTCGCATAATATTCTCTAGGCTAATAAGTCATGACTAGGATATCCTAGAAAAGCGATGAGGTCTCTATTGAAATGTACAATCAATTTATTGGTAGAATGCATATATTTCTTCCGTGTACCCTGCACCTGGAGAAGATATGTGATAACTTTCGGTCAGACGAAAATGGTGACGAGTCGGGATACGAACCCGGTATTCCTCATGTAGGAAGAAATGTGTCCTTCCCACAATGCACATTTTCTACATTCTACTCTTTTCCCCTGCTAAACGCTCTTGCCCCATCAACCTGCTCGCACGCAAAATAGTTGTTGATGATCCAGGAACACAGTTTCCTACAAATATAACGTACGCATCACAAAATGCTCGCCACTATTCAACATATTATATTAGAAGCTCCCGCCATTGTTAACTGTTTACACATCGACGGCATGGCCCATCTGTAATACAAGAAGTCCAAGGCACAACATTCCAAGGCCAACACATCCCGAGGCCCGGACACGGAATAGAAAACACGAACATTCCAAGGCCAACACATTCCAAGGCCCAGAATGTAACGACGTAAATAATTTCTATGCGTATTTCCTAATAAGTACATGAGTACCTAACCACCTTGTGACGACATCTTCTACATCGACCCGAGCTAATTACGTTTAGTATGAAGACCTTCATTTATCTTCATTTCTAAGGACTCATCCTTACCAACGAATAACAGTCACTTCTTCCAGCCGATCGCAGCCGTTCAGCTGACACGCTTATGAGACGCGCTCCGTACGAACTTGTATAAGTTTCAATCTCGATGAATTTCACTTGATTTCAATTCCGAGGTCCGAAACGCAACTAGCTTTTCTTACTACGTACGACAGCAACCTGGAATACGAATATTTAAATTCGGCGACAAGCCACATCCGTCAAGAATTCTCCTACGCGGAGAACTTCTGCGCCACTTGGATTGGAAAGGACACAAGACACCTCGACCGGATTCCTCACGAGAAAGGCACCTCTGCAGACGATCGCGAGCCCTGCGAATCGTCCTACAACGCCACAAATCTCTGAGGGACGAACGACCACGAATCGCCGCCACGGACGTTCTGCAACTGACGACGTCCAGGTTTCCGTGTTGTCACACGGTGTCATTTCTTTACTTTGAACGTTTCCAATTGTATTCAATAAATTGCTACAAAGCAAGAAGTTCGGAAAAAACCTGTCTATGTTATTTATCTTGTGAAAGCGGAGACTTGGTTGTGAACTCAACCACATCTCCAAACTACGCAATACTCAATTGATCGCAGGGGTGTTAACCGCTACACCACCCGCAAACCATTTCCATTCGGTTGAATTAATGGTTGAACGTTTCCTTTTGTTTCCTGCAGTTGCTCCACGTGGCAGACATCGTTGTCAGACGCCTTGATGGCAACGTTGCGCGCAGTCATTACTGGACAGTTCCTGCATCGGTCGCCGTTAGCGCTACTGCTGTCTCTAGGGGTGAACATTGTGTTGGGTAGCGCCTTCTCGGCTGCTCTTGCAAGCTGTCTCTCGGCTCCACAGCGTCTGCCGCAGATGGAGACAATCGCAGAGGTTTGTAACTTATTAAGTGCATTTAACCTCGATAACATCACACAAATATACCTCGAATAATTACGTCAAAAAAGAGTTAAATTGTGCTATTTCACAGGGTTAAATACGAAAATTTTGACAGAATATCATTCAGATCAAGCAGAACACCAGCTGCTTCAAACAGGTGAATTTTATTTCTCTCAAATTGACTTTCTGAGTCGTACAACTAAGAAGTGAGGTTATGTACGAATCCACCGACAACTAGATATTACTGCCCAGATCCTATACTTACAGAACCGATCGAAGTTTCAGCGATGGAAACAGAAAACAGTAGGGAAAATACTAGTAAATGGATATTAATATGACGGAACAGTGAGTCTGGAAAAATGTGTAAATCGAATGTAAATATTTTTTTTTTACTTCCAACTTCCAAGTACCTACTCGGGGAGGAACGTTTGCTCGTCTACGGCCAGACGAAAATTGTGACGGACCGGGACTCGAACAGGGAGTCGAGGCAGGTGTTGCAGTGGCAGCTCACCTGCAGTCAAAGTAGATGTTCCCGGGTTCGAGTAGCAGTACGTCGCAATTTTCCTGACCGTAGACGATGCAATTGTAATTAATGTTTGATCGAAAAACCATATTAAAAATTTGCTACTCATCATTTCCCTATACTACAGTAATCTTAGTTGGATATATTTTATTCATCCCTGAATGGTAACTGTAAGAGTGGTGATGAAGGTCTCGTTGTGTGCAGGTGAACGGAGCTGTGAATGAAGTGATGGTGTCTCCGCATTACATGCACATGTTCGACGATCTGCATAACGATGACGTCATGAGGGTCATGTCTCATAAGTTCGTGTCCACTCCGAGAGCTTGGCAATGGAACACAGCCATTGCACGCATCCTGGACGACGGACCCTTGGCCTTGTTGCAGACACGATCCAACAACGATTTCTTTAGTGCGAGACGCAACGCGACTCAACACGGGTGCGTTCAGAATAGATACATCTTATAAAAATTTATTTCATAAAAATAACATTATGTTTCTAGAAATCATACGAAAGTCAAAGTTAAACTATCCCACAACAGGTCCCATAGATGCCCAAGGGGTTCACGGCTTCTGTTTCGGAGATGTGGCCACCATCTCGCTCCGGCCGATTTGACTCCAGGATAGACACGGTACTCATATTACAGCAGGCTGAGTGGGTCTGGGTGTCAATCAGTGTTGATGTGTTATGAAAAATTCTCATCTCACCTGGGATCGAGCCTTGGTCATCCAGTCAGCAAATCCAATCGTTCACGCTGGTTCCAATCGTTCACAAATTCTTAACTAAACGGATTATGGAATTATTTTCGTATGACGCAGAACAAAAAATCATAGACTAGTTTTAAGTATGACAAATTATTTTATCAGATTTTAAAGAAAATACTGAGGCTATTGCAGAGATGTCTCGATGTGTCAAGCAAGAACGACTTCCTGTAGCCGTTATTTGTGTGCAAACGCCTAGATAATTCATAAGCACTTGAGAAATTCAATATATGAAAAGCATTGTCTCTAATGAGAAGCGAATTTACTTTTGCAAATCTTCCGTATCTTGGAATAGATGAATTTTTTAAATAGTAGTATAAAACTTTATTAATATTAAAACTATTGTATAGATGTTACGGGGTATTCTGAACCGATATTACAAATATATCTTCGTGGTTTTCGACCTCTCTGCTATTGCCAACTGTGTCATGAGATCACGAAAGGAATCAAGCTAACTTCCAATACAATTTATGTTCTTCACAATAAATAAAAGTTTTTGTACAAATTCCAATTTCGCGGCTAGATAACGTATTAATAAAACAAACATACAAAGAAATTTATGTAAACATAGAAAATAATGAATCTTTTAAATGATGTGACTAGCATCACCCGGCAGCACTACTTTCTTATTCATACAACTGATTATCAAATTTACTTCCCCATATAGCAAATAAATCGCAGGAATATCAAGCTCGTAATTTGGGATGTATCTAGCGTCCTCTCGGGGTTGTGACCGAATCACGTCACAGGACAGTTCGGTTGTAGGACCTGTACGGACATTTTCATCATATCATATGATTATGCCAAGTGAGTCATCTCTGAAATTCACACACTTTGGACATGTAAATTGACTCATCTGAATTGTTGGCTTTCCCTGGAAAATTTCCTCTGACACGATAGGTTTATTCAAATTTCACGCCATGGAGTTCAAAAGAATTTAGAAGAAATCATTGGATATAATATAATCAGATCTATTAATTACAAATTCCTTTGTTGAATATATTTGCAAAGTACGATGCTGTACTACTTAATCTAGACGAGCCCGGGAATTTCATTAATATCTCGCAATCCTCACCATATCGATACGCATTCGATAGATGGTCCAGTCGTGACGTAACGCGATCGATTGCACTAATCGAACAGGCAACCGCGCTCACAAAGGCGAGAGCTTTAAAAACAAAGGTGCTTGCATTCGAACTGTTTACTTCGCTCTCCAATCTTGTCAGAGGACACACCTCGCTTCACATCACTACAATAGTTGGCCGGCATGCCAGTCGACATTTCCTGGCTTCGACCCTGAATCACTGGGCTGCTGAAGGCACTTTCGTCCACATGAACATTTTGCTTCAATCCTTTGGATTTCGAATCTACACATCAATTCAACTCTAACTTCACCATCATCTTGGCTGGCTTTCCAGGATCATCTCATCACGATCTCCCTTGGAATGTCAGTATTATATCATTATTCTTCATTACTTTCATAGCACGTTTTTTAAACTGTTTTTTTTCTGTTCGCAGTCAATATTCATCTTGCACCTCATCCCATCTTCATTCTTCACTGTCACTACAATCATCCCAAATGCAGATAAACTAATAAATTTGTTTGCACAGGACCGTAGAAAGGATTGAGATGAGACCACAGGGTTGTCTTGCGCTAACTACGCATTATTATAGTTCAGATTACTACCATATTGCCATAGGCATCACCAAGCAAGTTCAAAACCGATATGGAGAAGTTGTATACGTTCCATGATTAGCAATATGATCAAGTAGATCGTACCCGGCATTATTGGTTCTAAGACACTATAAGAATGGGTATTCTCATGCCGCTATTTAAATCTAATTCGGCTCATCCACTTTCTTCTGAAAACAATATCTGAATAATGTTGTTGTCCATGCGTTTTATGGAACTTACAACATGCATCAGCCGAGTTTGGACTAAAATGGCTGCATGAGAATACCTATTCTTTGCTGTTTACGATTTCCCTAATACGCCATTTTGGTGTAACGGATCCAGGAAGTTTCGAACTACGGTATCGTGTAGTTATGTACGATTATGTTGTTTTCCAGGTATTCGCGCATGTATTCATCCAAAGCGTGTGCCCTGTCTCCTGCCTACGTCGCCTTCCCAGCGTCTCGTTTGTCTCCTGCTGTGCCTGCACTCTCGCGGTGGGTCCAGAAAGGAGTGGAAGCCGGACTTCCCAAACACTTTCTGGAGCGCAGCAGACCTTGGTTCTCACTCCGGTGAAAATAATTACGACAGCGCTGCAATGTCTATTTTCTCTTATCATTATTACTAATAAATAACCAAACGATTTTAAGTGAAACACCTTCAGTCGAGTTGGACAGAATTTTCTCAAACAAAAGTGAAATTTGACACTACAATAAACTATTCTCGTTATTTTGATAGAGCTCTATTAAAGATCAGCGTACACAGCCGCTAGTTTTTTCATTGTGATGCATTCAGTGTATTGTAAACATTGCGCTAAACTTGCTCATTGCTATTTTATTTTAAATAGTTAAAAATAATCACGTATAATTGCAGAGAAACGACTTGTATTTTCATCATATTGTGAATATTATATCCTTTTAGTAGTAAACTAATAGTGGGTATTATTCCTTATAGTAGTAAAACAATTCCAACTGTGGAAAAAGTATGTAAATATTATTCGTTTGACGTCGTCACTATCTCTGTGTACTGCAAGAATAAATGCATTTGTATTCTTCATTTTAACAGTAGTATAAAAAATGATCAAAGAATTAAAAACAAGTGTTTTATACATAGTCAATATTCATTTGCTTTTATTTAATTGCAGTTAAAGAACATAACCTTAGTTTATTTACATATGTCTCGAAGTAATTAAATCTCTTTGTACCTTACTTCTGCACCACAAAAACCGTGATATTAAAATGACGAACACTGTTTTCATTGAAACTCTCAAGATCTTAAATTTATTTGCTATAGGAATTTGCAATAATTAATAAATACTACGAAGCGCGACGCTAACGGTTGTACTTAGCACGTCAATCCGTCAGTGTGACACAAAAATGGCGTCATGCTCATGCTCCCGTCTATAGAACCTCAGTTTTAACGATATATTTTGCAAAAAAATTATTTCATCTCTAATACAGAAATAAAATTAACAGATTTCCGTCATTGGTTGATAATTCAGAGAAGAAATGTGTTCCTTGAACTACAAATGAGACATAAGAACAACCGAAGAAGACACAAGTTGATTCTTTTCAAAAAAGTTGAATAATGTTTGTAAAGTGGTCACCATTTCAATTAAGTTCAATTAGTTTTTATTCACCCATTTATCTTACTTTTTAATGAACCTTTTCTAAAAATATTATTTCAAAAATATTTATCTGAAGTTGCATTTCATAAATGAGAACAACAATTTCATTTCTAGAAAAATAAGGAAATTATATTAATTGGACTCATTCGTATAATGAAAGAAAGCTCACTGGTCGGCAAGGGTACCATAAATATGTCTAATGTAGGGGGAAAATCTCATCATAATTATGATAATCCTAGTTTCCATGAAGTAAATCTTATTTTCAATGTTTTAATATATTTTATGAGAAATAGGGAAGAGTGGCAGAAATATAATTCCTCTCGTAATGGAATAAGCGATCTGCACTTATAAATAAAGTGTGATGACGTTTATTCTGTCTGCAGTTGGAAAGTGACCAAGCTGTTAAGGGGTGATCCACCAACTCCTCCATACCCTTTGAACGTTTACCATGTGGACGCGGCTTTACGCTTATGGTTGGCTGGCATGGGGATCGGAGCTGGGGTGTTCCTTCTAGAAAAGATCTACGCAAGATGTTTCTAGGTGCAACAATATCTCCAAGGATTCTTAAGGTACAGTCATTCAGAATTAGTCTCTACCTCATTCAACTGAGCTATGACATAAGTACAGATTACCTAAACATCATAAACATCCTCTTTAGTAGCTGCATAGTTACTGGGGTTTTCTGATTTAGGATCAACACAAATCAGACAACCAAAAATATCACCATAAAAGTTTTGGTATGGTTAAAGGAAACATTCAATTGTAAACTGTCAACAAATTAGTTTAACGAATAAGTATTCAATTAATTAGGATTGTGAATGTTGTCATTTTACCTTCATGGCATTGTTTGAAAAGGATGTATACATTGAAATGGCTGTGGAAACCCCTAGGAACGTTTGGTGAAAATCCCACTGGTGAGTTTGCTGTAGTTTCACCCTTTTTTCTCAAATAGTTGTCTGGAGCGAATTCTTATGTAAAATAAAACGACAAATAAATTAACAATTAAATTTAATATGAAGACGTAATAAAATCTGACTGTTTGGTATATTATATTTTCCAAATGTAACAAATGTGTTTCATTCTTTTATTTTTATTGCATTCAAAGAATTATGTAGGAATAAAGAAAAAATTGAAAGAGAGAATCAATTTATTTTCTTGAATTTTTACTTTTTACACAAACTTAAAATATAGTTTCACAATATAATAGGCATTTTTAATTAAAAATAAAATTTTCTTCCTGTCAGGTCTAATCAAGAAATCAAAATTGATTACATTTTACTCAGAACATTTCAACTATCTCTATATAATAATAAGTTCATTATCTTCACTGCCTATACAAATCAATTCTTATATTTATACTAACATAATTTAAAATACAAGAAAATTTAGGGCCCCTAAGGAAATCCTGTGTAGAGGCTCCTACAGGGTAAATACAATTGCTATTTTCAGCGATCAGAGAGATATAAAATTAAAAAGAATAGGAACTCAATAATGTGCCTAGGTTCTACGATACGTTAAAAAGATAAGTAAAAAAAGAAAATACCTTGTACTGATTCTGAAAAAACTAATAAATAATTAAATAAAAGGTCCTATTCCTTTATTGAAAGTAATAAATTTATATTCTCTTTTTCCAATAACAATTTTTAACCTAGTTTGAAAAATATGCTTGTTGCAGGCAGGCTTGATAAAATCAGGCAATTTTTTGAACATTCTTGGAGCAGTGAAATCATAGGTTCAGGTAAAATAAGCAAGATTAGGTTTTGGAACAAAAAAAATCATCATTTCTGGGTTTTTTCTGTAAACATTGTCATGTTAAGGGAAATTTCCACTTTTAGAATAAAATAGATTCAAAATCTTAAAACATACATGTATTTAAGAGGTAGAATTTTTAAAGTTATCAAAAGAGGAGGTGAAGTTTCAAATTTACTTTTATTTAAAATTATCCTCACCACATGTTTCTGTAAAAGAAAATTTGGATTTATAACAGTGCTATAAGTATTTCCCCGAACTACTATACCATAGTCAATCCTACTCTGTATCAAGATATAATACAGTATACTCAAAGTATCCCTATCAGTTAGTTTCCTTAAAAAATAAACTGATATTTCTATTTAAAAAATAAACTGATATTAATATACTATTTAGTTTATTTTTCAATTTCATCAAATGAGTTTTCCATGAAACCTCACTATCTAAAATGACACACAAATACATTATCTCATTAGTCTTTCCTACTGAAGTCCATTTACTTGTTACACATACACCATTTTGTCCAAGACAATTGACACACGTGTACGTATCTTGGTTATAATTATTCTGAATATTTTTAAAACTGAAAACAATAAATTTGGTCTTTTCTGCGCTCAATAGCATATAATTTGTAGTAAAACACCACTGAAGATTTTTTAAGTCATTTCTCATGGCTGAAGACACTGATTCTCAATCATTTTCTATATAGCACAAGGCCGTATCATCAGCAAAGGATGTTAAATTTCCATATAGTTGAGCCTCACAGGGATCATTCATTTAAATTATGAATAAGATCGGTCCTAAAACTGACCCTTGGTGTACACCACTTTCCATTTCACCCATTTCACTGCTCTCTGTTCCTATCCAGAGACATTGTCTTCTTCCTAGAAGATAACTCTCAAACCATTTATGTGCATTCCCTCTAATACCACATTTATACATTTTATCGAGCAGAATATCATGGTCCACAGTGTCAATACCTTCCTAATGTCCAAAAACAAGCCACTTACACATTTTCCTTCATTTAATCCGTAATTTACATCAGTCATAAAATGCATTAATGCATTTAATGTTTAGGCCAGCCCTAAATCAAAATTGATTTTGACTAAGAAAATCTGTATTTTGTAAAAAAAATTATCAACCTGTTTCATTAATTTTTCAATAATTTTGGAGAAACAGGACAAAAGAGAAATTGGTCTGAAATTGTTGCATTGGTTTTTGGATCCACTTTTAAAAATAGGTATGACTAGAGCATCTTTTAGCTTTTAGGAAATACCCCAGTAGTAAAACTGAGATTAATTGTGTATAACAAAACATCAGATTTTTCGTTGCAATTTTCTTCACTAAGTAAGTACTAACTCCATCAATACCTGCAGCAGTGTTATTTTTCAGTGATGTTATTTCTTGAATAAGTACCTATAAGACAACTGGTTCTATAAAAATCGATTTTGACTCAGTTTTAACAGTAAAATTATTTTTAATTTGTAAGTTGAAAAAATTACTATTCACTTTACAGTATAGATACAACTTATTGACTATATCTAAAAATAATTTATTGAATGTATTTGCCATTTTATAAGGATTATCAATCATTTCATTGTTTATTTCAATATTTATCTGACTGGTTTCATCTTTCATTTGTCCTGTTAGTTTGTTCAATTAGTTCCAAGTAATTTTTGAATCTCCTTTGCACTTTTCAAATTCTCTCCTGTAATATCTCTCTTTAAGTTGCTTTATGTCATCACGAAATTTATTTCTAAAATGTTTGTAATACTTTCTGAGGTTTTCGTTCACATGATGCTTTTTAACTAGTTTATGTATGTGGTTTCTTCTCTTAATTTTCATGCAAAGTCTTTAATCCAAGGTTTCAATTTTTTACATCTTCCCCTATTTTTCATTAATTTTAACTTTACGTTGAGGAAAAGCCATTTCTACTATTTGAAAGAAAATATCAAAAGCAGACGTCGCATCAGTATTATTGTAAACAGCTCACCAGTCGGCGCTTTCCAACTGCTGTTCAAGCAGCATGTAGTCCATGCGATTGCATAGGGTGGGAGGGGGAGGAGGCGATCCTGTCACTCCCCTCACACCGTCACTGCCCGTAACACGGATCACTATTTGCACCAGAGAATGATCGGTTATGCCCAGATGCTGTACAGACGCATCCACTGATATAATAGTCTTGTCTGATATTCCAACAAATACATGATCTATGCAGGTTTCGGAATATTCAGTTATTCTCGTCGGTTCCTTCAACGCACTTTCCAAACCATTTATTGTCATCACTGTTTCGTATTCATCAGTTACCGAACTGTAATTATTTAAGTCTAAAATATTGACGTTGACGTCACCAACCCATGGAAAGTTTTTTGTATGTTTTAATTTTTTTTTTCCAAATAAATAATCAATTTCATTTAAAAATAGATCAGCTGAGAAAGACTGCAACCTGTACAAAGATAATATAGCAATTTTTTCCTAATAATTCTAAAGACAATATAATAAAGTCAGCCGTTTGGCATTGGAATTTTATGTAATCTATAATTTTAATTGAATCCTTAACAAAAACAGTTACACCTCCAGCTCCGTAAGTGTTATTACATTTTGAAAAGAGATTTTGTAAAAGTCGACCACGCTAGAATTTATCCAAATTTCAGTTAAAATTATTATATCTGGAAATAAATTATTAGTTGCTATTTCTGCCAAAAATGCATCGAAGTTTGCTCTTAAACTTCTAATATTCTGATTAAATGTTAGTATTTCATTTACCATTTAATAAGAAAATTAGAAGTATTATGCTTACACAATATGTGTCAAAGTCAGGAATGAATTTTAAGTATACAATAAATTTAAATCTATTAGTAATAAAAAAAAATATAACAATTTCAAAAAGAACAAAAAATGTTTTGACAAAATAAGAACACAACTGATATAAAAGTATTTACAAATTAGACAGATCAGCCTGACATGTCACCTGCACAACTGGAGCCTACTCTTCTTTCCTAAGGAAAATTCTTCCACCTCGCACCCACGGGAACTTGAAGTTCTTTTCCCCCTTGACCCGCCTTGCCTCGCCTTGCCGCCTCCGTGACAGGGCCTCATTGATATAGTCCGGCAGATCTGCCTTCAAATTCAAGTGTCTCGTTGAAAAATTTCTTTTGACACGGCGTTTCCTCAAAAACTCGTCTTTGTCCAGACGCCTGACAAACTTCACAGTGATTCCCGGTGGAGGGCTGTTGGGTCCAGTTCTGCTTCTTCGAAGCCGGTGACAGTCGTCGATCGTGAAGTCGGATATGTTCATGTCCAATGACCCCCGGACCTCTTTCACGACACCGACCACATCCTCGCGTTGCTCTTCCGGGATCCCGTGAATCCCAACGCAGTTCAGACAAGAATACGACTAGTGTCCTCCATCTTTAGTTCTAGTTCTGTCACTTTCTTCGTTAGTCTTTTGTGCTCCTCCAGTAATTCGTCAATAATCTTGATACACTTCTGCTTAGAGCTACTCTGGTCTTTCACAGCTTTAGTGTTGACTAAATATTTTGGTCACTTAGAACTTCATTAGATTTATTGAAGTTGTCTTCCTGTGATTTTTGATTTTCGACAATTTCATTAATTTTTTTCATTATATATTCCAGAGTAAGTTTCCCCTCTTGGACCTCCGAATCAAACCGCAGACTTCTTCTTCGATTTTCTGCGCAGGACTTACACCTCCACGGCAGTCCATCAGCGGTGATGCAGTCTAGGTCAACTTGCTCACTTTGTAGCAAGTGGCGCGGAATCTCGTGCACAGTCACTGCACAACATTTTACATTGCTGCGCCCCAATGGGCTTAACACAAACACCACAACTCACCATAGCACAAAAAATAATTGAGTAAAGTAAATGAGAGTAAAATAAGTGAAATAAAAGGTAAGTTGCACAATTAAATCAGTGAAAACTGAACGTATCTAGTTGAACTACCGGCACATGCACGCGTGCTTAATACTCGAGCAACCGGTACACTGCCTTATTTCTAAGAAAACGATCCGTCCTCTCGGAGCGCTGGCACAAAATTAGATACAATACCAGATAAAAGTGAGTAAGAGAAATATGGTATTCAAATCTGAGTTCCAAGTCCTGCTACTAAAATTCAAACTTTAGAATTTATGTTACCATCGTTTGTAATAATTCCTATATGTGGACAGCTATGATTTACTAGAAATTTCGAAAAACTAAAAACATTGAAAAACTGAGTTTGTTCATGGCTTGTGTATATTAAAATCTACAAATTTGGCACAAACACATTTTCAAGCGTCTCATAGTTTTCGAAACACATCGCGAATATGTTTACACGTTTGTAAAAATATTGGCTAAATATTTTGGTCTATTAGTTTAAACGAGAAGTATATTCATTGTTGACTTGTTCATAAGTAACTTATATCATTATCTAGTTCTTAAAAAATATAATTGGAAGGTTGATTAGGAAGCTTCTTCAATTCCCTGTTATTTGCATACACACACTGTTGCTCCGAAAGCAATATGCTACTTGTGTTTCGCATGCCAACAAAAGACTATCAAAGTAAAAGACTACTACAATTCTTATAGACGGTTCCAATCAATAAGACTGTCTGAATGATGAAAAAGCTTTTTTACTGAAAAGTTCTCATTTCTTTTTACACGAAACGCGGAAGATACACACAATGAAATATTGTTCCTGAGACGCTCTTACAAATATGTATTTGAAGACGTAGTGAGGGAGGTATTTTTTTACTTAGAGAAGAAACGTTCTTTGACGATGCCTAGTAAAGAATGTATTTGATACCTTATCCCGTCATTCCCCCAGTCTGATAATACGCGCATCAAGAATACGTTGTATTTCACAAAGTTAATCACCGTGACCTCTCATAACATGGACAGATTTTGATTAATTGTACCTTCCGCAAATGCATCGAAATAATATTTTACAAATCTCAATTATTTGATTATTCCGACCTTTTAACTTAATAAAAGAAATTATGTCAAACCTATAACGACGATGAGAAACACAAATGAGTGCAGGAGAATTGTTTGTACTAATAAACAAGGTAAAGATTCATTGACGTACACACCATAAACAAAAACTGATAGTGATAAAAATATAAAATAATGTTATTAATGATAATTATTTTGATTCGTTACGTTGCATTCACGGTAATAGTCCGGTAAATTTCATCATCGTTTGGTTCTCGACAACAAATTTTCAACAAGAATATTTTTATAATAAAATTTTTAAAAAATTCTTAATCGTGCAATAGTCTGATTTACACAATGTTGTAAAAGCATTGCAGAATTTTGCGCAACAGGAATCACGTTTCGTCCCACTGTGTGAACAGTCGAGGTTCCGTCTTTCGCAACCAGAGGCGGGAGGTGTCTCCAGTGTGGTCGTAAGGGCTTGAGGCTACGAGTGAGGAGTCTCCAAGCGATCTCACTCTGTAACTTGTGCTCTGAATTTATAATGATGTGGCGGCGATCCTCTCTGCACTTGTGGGTTGCCGTCCTCACCTGGGGACGTGGGGACTCGCTTCAACCGCGCGATGAGGGCAGGCTCAACGAGGTGGGTGGAAGGAAACTGCCGGAGTTGGAAATTTACGTGTAATCAAGCGAGATATAAATGCATCCTCCATTTATGGATTACATTATGAACAACACACCAACTCATCTTCAAAGGTGCGGGTAACATAATACAGCTTTTGCTATCTAATAGATGAACGGCTAGAAAAGTTAAACATGCAAAAGAAAAAAAAGTTACTAATCATTGCATACAAGTTTCAATACATAAAATGAATTTATATAAGAAGAAATTGGAATAGGAATTTTTTTATGTTCTAGCTGCTCGAAAAATTCACGAACACTGTTAAAGAATAAACAATATTAAGTGTGTTAAAATGCGGTGTTGAAATATCTTACCTGTAAACCTTTGAATATATAGGTATATATGACAACATAACGTGGTAATACGTAAATGAAGAATGGAACAATAATACAATGAGACCGTTACGCACAAAGATCCAAATATATGTTTAGAGCAAAACCTGTAGAAAATTGCAATTTTGACAGCAATCAAATACAAATGACATAAAACTACAAGGAAAAAATATAAGGAACTGTCCGAAGGAATTAAAAATATTTGCAGAACAAACAAGCCAATTTTCACCGTCATTCTATTAGCAGGAGTCATCCTCAAAACACTAAGGAAGAACTATATGTGCACAATGCAAATACAGAGACTAATCCGAGATTTTAAACCCACACTTTTATTATTATAACTCGCAGCTAACTTTTTATCTTATTTAGGAATTTTTGCTTAAATTTTTGAACCCGCCTTTGCCTTAGAGTCTTTGATCGGAATTGATGGGATGGTCCCTTGCTTGCTTCCGGAGTGTAAATGAGTTTATTGATCTCTACGTGATCATACTCAGTTTGTACTGATTTTTTGACAATAAAATTTATTTATTTCTTATTTTTTATGTCTTCTATGTTATCTGATGGTATTGTGATATTTTCTTTTCTCCATTACTGCGAACGAACGTGCCTCCACATCAGACAGAGAAATGTAGCTGGGCAGTGAATAATTATGTGCGTGAGATGAAGTAGCTGCTGTCCAAGGCTGAGTTGTTGAACCAATGGTTCGATGAATGCCGGAGACATCTTCATAATTAGATCAGATCCTCTTGCTTCTCACCGAAGCCTCTTCCAGTATCCTTGTCACATTTTATGGCGGTGGCAGTCGGAACTCGATAACTATGAATAGCGAGACAATAACAAGAGTAGAGTAATTTTATAGACCTCCCTTTTCGTGGTATAATTTATGTGTAGGTTTATAAATATATTATTGCATGTATTGTTATTTATGTTTTATTATCATGTGTTATTATGGTTTTTGAGGGTGGTAAGGCGGAAGAGCAGGTCTGGTGGCTTGAGCTTAACCACGAAATAAAATTTTATTATTAATATTCACTATGCTCTCGTCGTGGATAATGTAAATACAGGATACTCCTCTAGCCATAAGGGATGTTTCCTCTAAAATGATGAATGCGCCCTTTCAGTTATTCCTTAAATTTTCGCTATTATTTTGTTACAATAATAATTATTTTGCACTTTTTTTTCCAGGAAGTTTTTAATACTGAGTTAAATATTTATTACAGTCTTTATTTAGACTACGATTCAGTATGTATCATAAATTATGTTTTCGAATAAAGTAATATTAATTATTTAGAATGATTCTATTTTTATATACAAGGTTGAATTTGAAGTAATATTTGTATAGTGAATATAAAAGTGAATTTTAATGAAAATAATTCATTCAAAGAATATTTCTACTTGCTGGGTTTTTCTTTCATTCGTGTTTCAAATCTGAAACCATCAACATACTGTGTCGTAACTGTGACATGCAGTGCCTATGACAGAGACCCAAATAGTAAATTTCATTCTTTAGCCCCAGCGCCTTATCACGATTTTTTATTACAATAACATTTATGCTCCTATTTTACTGATTAATAAAAAATATGTAAACATAGAAGTCAAATAAGAATATCTTTCATACGCACGATAACATTTTGATTCATTAAAATACAAAACGTTTTTCATTACTTATCAATTTCAAAATTAAATTTAGAATGATTTAAATAAGAATTTAATTATTTTTTAGCAAATCTTATGTTTTAATTTCTATTTTTTATTTATATATTTCGTATTTTTTGAATGTTTTGTTTTGCCGATTCTGTGAACCTACTTTTATTTAGCTCTCGTGTTGCCTACTGTAGTAATATTCTGCCGTTAGCAAAACTTCCAATCCGTGTAGACATTTAATAATGTACAAGGTAAATGGCATTCACCATTGCGTAAATAGTACGTCTACTCTGCCTGTTACCAGCGAGCTTAGCAAGGAGCGAGCGGCTACTGCGGAGGCTGCTAGTAAACTATTGAAGAAGAAAGTCGGACGACCGAACGGTTCTGGGAATACTAAAGTTGCAAAGAGTAAAGGGCGCACGTCACGGAGAAGTGAACGCACGAAGACGCTTCGGCAAAGAAGCCAAGGAGAAGCAATTACCTCATGATTTCAGTATATAAGCTCCGCGGCACAGTCGCTCAACAACCACAATTTCTCATCAGGGGATCGCAACACGACTCACGTCCGGTCAACCAACGACGTAGTATCCACGAAAGTGGCCAGTGGACACATATACCAGTGTTTTAATGCGTAACTAATGTGGTTTTATTGAAATTTCAGTCAACTAACAACTGTAAGGAGAATCTGCATCTCCAAACGATCTATGAGAACACCATTTATGAAGAATCCAATATTCATCTCCTTATTGGGGTAAAAGTCCGAAGACAGCACTTTTGGAACCTACGTCAACTAAATTGGGATCATCAAGACTTCGTTAGTGAACACGTTTTATGATGAACGTTTGAAGAAAAATATCACAAGGACATTTCTAAGGCCAAGTCCATCTCAAAATATTTGGTTAAAACTTTGTACATTCCGGAGTAAGCAATTCTGTGTATGTAATGTTAAGTTTAGTTAAGAGTGGAGACACTTGATTCATTTAGATTTTTGTATTAGTGTTATTTGCAGTGCAGAGCACATATAATAGCATCTTATTCTTGAAATTTGACCACTTTTTCAGTAGTTCTGCTTTTGTAGTGATATAAGGTTACTAGTTGTAACCAAAAAAGTATTTATGTTTATTGGTAATAAAATTGTTTTGCAAAATGAACATATGTGTTGTATACCTCCCTTATTAACGGTATCTAACGATTGGGTCTTTACTTAATCTCCTTTGTGTTGTGAGTCTGACCACTCATAAAAGTACCACGTGTCCGAAAATCAAGACTTACACGATGCTCTTGCAGTCACATCTCCGCTGCTCTAGCATGTAAGCAACTTCCTGTTTTCTCCGCATTCAACATCTGCAAAGGCGGATGTCACGCGCTTCCGTATTCCAAAGGGACTTCCGATTTTTTTCCCCCATTCTTCCTCATTGCTCCGCAAACTTCGCTTCTTCCACAACAGCAGCGGAAGACCCGAACTTTTATTCTAAAGGGAATTTGAAACTATTTTCCACATCCTTTCCTAGCATTTTCTTCTTTTTTCAAGGTAATGTAAGTCAAAAAAAATTCTTGTTTTTTATTCAAATTACTTTTTGTTAATTTTATGAAGAAATGATCACTAGTTGCGATAACCAATTTTGTAACAGATAATATCTAATTTTTAATTTGTGCACAGACGCGCTACGCACTTGCCTAGAAGCGGAATCTTTTGAAATAATAAATCTCAAATTTAGTTTTATTTAATAGTTACGATTTAATCAATACATTCCGAATAATCTATAGTTTTATAATGATATATACTTCTGAAAGAATGTCTTCGTGTTTTATTAAATACAATTTTTTTGGAACTATTTTTATTGTTGTGTGTGCTGAATTGTTAAATCCTCCTCTACCTTAAGGTCCTTCATCAGAATTGATGGGATGGACTCTTGCTTGCTTCCGGAGAATAAATTAGTTAATTTTCTCCAGGAGGTCATACGCAGATTAAAACCGTATTTTTACAATTAATTTATAATAATACAAATTACATTTAAAAATAAAGTACAAGAAATACAAACTTTGATCTCTCTTGATCCCGTTTCGAAGCATCATTGTCTACTTGTGTCCTTTTTTATGAAATCATCTGATAAAGTCCAAAATTGTGACTGAAATGAACTGTTGGCAGAACCTCCTTAACACATATGACTAGACGTATCCGAAATGGCGGAAACACTAGACTTTCGTAAAAATTATTAATGTTGTAATTTTTGCATTTTTATCCGTGAAAATACACTAAAAAGTTAAAATTTACTATCAAAGTTTCATGTTCATAGAAAACAAATATCAGTCATAAAAGTATTCTTTGAGCCAACAATAAAGTACAACAAAATATGCTAAATATGGCTTCTTACACTTATATTATTGAATTTTTTATTTGTCATACCATTATTGTAATCTAAAATCAATTCTTGGTTAAGATGTTGCTTTAAACCTAGCGAAAATAAAATTCCAAAGTTCGTTAGAGAGAGAATGATTACATCTTCCTAATAATTACGAGCAACAGTAGCGCGACGCCGTGAAAAATGCGATGAGTTACCGAAGATCCAATGTAGTCGTTAAACAGAGTTATTGTCTTCCGATCATATAATTAAGTCAAGGTCATTAAGAGAAGCCCTACACGATACTTACTCCCCCTCTTTCAACGCGTCAGTCATTTATTTCCTGTCAACCGAAAGGTTTTGCCCTCGAAGGTTAAATATTTTGTTCGTTTCAAGACAAAATCTGACCCACACAAACGACAAGAAAATAATAATAAGAAGAAATTACAAAGAAGCCTACAAAGTTTGTAAACTTTGTAGTTATGTGATATAAATAACTAATAAATAACTAATAGCTTTAAATGATTCACCAATCATTACTACAAGCGTGTAAAACCTCAGTACAATACACGTCACAAATAGTGCAATGTATGAAGTTGATAATAATTCACATACATTTAATGATGCACTCTTCGTCTAAATTGAAATTGAAATTTATTTTCCAGTTTTTTATGAATTTTTACAAATATATTACATCCCTTTCTACAAATGTATTTACAAACATGTATATTACAATTAACATTAGACAAAAAATAAAATGAAATAACATTAAAATATTATAAGCATAATGAAATTACAAAAAATTAGCAATTAAATGGTGATTCAAATTTTTAAATATATACATTTTTTATCCTGAGAATGTAATAAATTAAACAAATTCTAATATTAACAAAATATACTCCAGAAACCTCTCTAAGTTCTCCTGAACTTGTCAGAGAGATATTTTTTTTTCCTTTTATTTTAATCTACTACTACTGTTTGAAATTTTATTTTCTAATATTTATGTTTTGATGGATTTCAACACTTACTTCAATCTTCTAATATTTACATTTTCACATTATTGTAATTTATTATTGTTTACCATCCACTTTTTTTATTCCTTTTTAAATTTATATTTATTTTCTATTTCAATCAGACTGTCTGGTAAATTATTTAATAGTTTAGGTGTCATATACTCTATTTTTCTTTCTCCATATTTATTAAATACTGAAGGTATATGAAAATTATACTTTTTCCTTGTTTTATATTTGTGTTCATATATTTCTAGTAAATTCTTCTTAAACCTATTTTATGATAACAATTCTAATTCATATAACTCTTTTATTTTTAAAATTTCTTCTTTTTTATACATTTCGCTAATATTGCTAGATTTGATTTTACTAAAACATTTGAGTGCCTTATTTTGTAATGTTTGTACAATTTTTGTGTGTGAATTTGATGTTGAACCCCATATGGTGATGCCGTATCTTAGAACTGATTCAAACAGTGCAAAATATACTACTTTAAGTATGTGTTTTGGTGTAATTTCTTTTATTCTGTACATTCTCCATATACAAGTTCTTAGTTTTTTTCTATATTTAAAGTATGGTCTCGCCATAAAAATTTCTTATCAATGATAATTCCTATGTAATTTATATTGTTTACTTGCTCAATATTCTCTGAACATTTACAATTTTGAAAATTTTGATGAATGCACTTTTTGTTATGAAAAACTATTTCTGTTTCTATTCTTTTAGTACGTGAGGTAGTTAGATGTATAAATTTTGTTTTTTTATGATTGATGGTAAATCCTTTATCATGGGTCCATTTTTGGAAATTCTCAAATTCTTTTTGTAACACTTGTATTGCTTTGTTGAAAGATATAATTAAGTTGTCATCGGCATATATAAAAAATTTACACTTTTCAAAACATTCTTTTACATCATTCACATATATAATGTAAAGCAATGGAGCCAGAAAACTACCTCGTGGAAGACCTTTATCTATATTTATTCTATTACTATAGTTATTCTCAATTTTAACTGTAAAAGATCTCTCACTTAGATAACTCTCTAACAATTTTAATGTAATTCCTCTGATTCCTATCCTTTCTAAACTTGTAACTAATTTCTCATGATTTATCACATTATATACCTTGGACATATCTATTTATAATACTAATATATGTTCACCTTTATTTAATCTTGTGTTAATTAAATCTGCAAAATTCTCTAAAAGATTTGTCGTACTTTTATTTTTTTGGTACGCAAACTGTCCTTCAATTATTAAATTATTTTTTTCTAAATAATTTGTTAATTTAAGCGAAACGTATTTTTCAAAAAATTTTCCTATTGAATTTAAAATTGAAATTGGTCTATAATTATTATATTCTAAGAAAGATCCCCCTTTGTGAATCGGTCTTATGATTGCGTCTTTTAAGTTTCTTGGAAATTCTCCTGTTTGAATGCATTTATTGATTAATAATATTATTAATAATAATAATAAATAATGTCTAAGTAATGTACAAAATCCTGTATTAACAAGTTATGTATTACCCAACGTAAAAGGTTTCAAATGTGGTTGAAGACTATCTCCAGCGCAATATTCCGGAATGCGAAAACTTGTTCCGTATCCAGGTCACGTTTTCGCAAGTTCTCTTCTCCAATCGAAACGCTTTTCTCATGATTCACGTGCGAAACGACTAACGTAGCTTCTACTATGTTGTAGAAAATGGTTTGGAAGCAATTTGATATGAAAAAAAATGCAAAAATTGTAATTGAAAAATGAAATGCAAAAACATTCCAAATTCTCCACTATATACACAAATATTACTTATTTGTCTACGTCGTACAAGAACAAGAGTAGAAAGAAAAGGAGATGAAGTCGTGGATGTTGAGTGGCAGGTTCTTTCAAGGTGGAGTTTCATAGGAAAATCGTTTCCGCAGCACATTAACTCTAATTGAATGAAACCAATCAATTTCTTTTTCCTCTGACGACTACGTTCCCTATCCTTCTCTTTAGTCATCTCACTCGGGACTTCCCCGCTTCTTCAGATTGCAGTGCTGGCAACGTTTTACTCTCTGGAAGAATAATTCCCTAAGAAATACGTACCACACAGTAACCAACTTTGAAAACATTACTGCTTGATTATCAATCACAATTTCAATCATGCTTTGTAAAAATATTTCCGCATTCCTCAGCAAATTTTGTGCCTTTCTAATTCATAGTTCTTCATTTCATATCGTACAAAAGAACTAGAAAAAACGTTTCATAACATATCGTAAATTTCCGTTGAAGCTATACATGAAACTCACGAAAGCGACAACCCGCAATTAGTAATGCTCAAGGAAAAAAATAAGTGTTTAATAACTTCGCTAAATACACACCTGTCCCTAACAAATTCTAGTGAGATTTTCAGATCAAATAATACATTTGTTATATATTAATTTTTACACACGTACAAATTCATAAATTGTTGAGAACACGCTTCTTATTTTCTTTCAGATACGTTTTAAATAATTTTATGGGCGATTCATTGGTAAATTAAATAAGTAAATGATATTATACCTTTAGCTCCCCACAGAAACACTGTCACCAAAATATCGCGTGCAACTCACATTGTAGCATCAGAGGAGAAGATTGTGTGTGGCCATCTACAAAGAAATAACCACCACAAAACTCAAAATACTTTCAGAAAAAAATTGCTCTTCGGTCATTGTAATTGCAAAGAGTAATTATCTAAAAGCTGATGACTTACTGAAAGAGACGTTCTCTTATATATAAAGAGGATAAAAATTATTTACTCCAATACTATCAGTGAACGGATATGTATTTACACTATGTCTCAACTTTCAGTGCATAGGGAATAGAAGCCTCATTCTGGACAGCTCATACCGACTTCATTTACACATCGTGCTCCATTTCCAGTTTCAAAAAATTAAAAATTTTGAAAAAAAATGTGTATAAATTTTTAGTGTACATGAAATTCTGCGTGTAAACAGCTTTTCCGTCCATCACGTCGCATTGTTTTTCGAGATACAGTGAAAATTTATTGCACAAAATTTTTTATTTCTTTGTGTTTTCAAATGACTTAAGAATTTGAAAGCATAACATGATATTTTTTTAAAATCGCGCTTTGAAAACCATTCATGGATAAAATCATTATAAAGCTTTTATCCCCCTTGTTTTAGTTTCTGTGATGAAGAGGATACCTGATTTTCATTAGACTTAAGTGGTGCTAGTTCATGATTTGTAGAGATTTGATGCAATCCTTTGATGCTGGAGGCTTCTGGACCATGACGGCGCTCTCGTTACACCCACCTGTCTACGCATTGCACAAGTGCCCTCCGGGATGTCGTTCTCTCAACATTCTACATTCGTTTTATCATGATTAAATCTATCATGTTTACCGCACTGAATAATTTATCTGGTTCGTCTGAATAATTTATTTCGGACGTTCAGGCGGGTAACGTTAGTCAAATAATTGAAAATTCTGATTATATTTTTTAATGATGTTTAGAGAAAGCCAGGGTTAAGTGAATATCCCGGGCGAAGCAAATACTCCCTACTACTACCAAATTATTCGTTCGCCATTCACCACGTGACCATAGCAACATTCGGCCATCTTGTGAGCGGCAAACACTTTGGCGAGGGGCCGCGTGGCGCGGTGTCCACGGAGCGACAGTTTGTGTTTACGTCAGACAATTTTTAATTTCACAATGTAAGTTTATTGATAATATTTTCAATTTTATAATTTTATCATCCTGGGTGTACTATAGTAATGTTGCATGTTAAAGTGGATTTTTATAATATATTTAACAGGGGGTCAAAATTAATAGTTTTTGTATGAAATGGGTTAACCTAAAAAACTACTGGGTCGGGCAAAGCGGATATGGTACCCCCTTTGCCCACCTTTTAAGATTATTTAGTTACAATTTTATAGTACTCATATTTTTTCCAGATGGTGAATAAATAAATAAATGATATTATACCTTTAGCACAATGATATTACACAGAAGCACAGCCACCGAAATATCGCGCGCAACTGAAATTGTAGCATCAGAGGAGTAGATTACGTTCTAATCAAGGCTATTCGGAAAAAGATGTCATGCAGAAGATATAAACCTGTGCAAAGCTGGAAAATCGATGAAAGGCACTGTCCGAAAGTATTTGTTGAACTACGCAACTTGAACAGTCACGCCAAAACTGCCAACGTTGCTCTAAAACTCAGTCGATTTCACTCTGTGTTCAATCAAGATCAGGAGATTGAGTTAATAACCTATCTCAAAGACATGGATTCTGTGTTCATTGGTCTAACTCGAGATGTTTAAGAATTTAGCGTTTACTTACGCTAAGAAAAATGATTTAAGCTACCCCAAAAATTGGTACAAGTACGAAAAAGCCGGAGACGATTGACTACAATCACTTTGGTCACGTCGCATTGACATTACCCTCAGCGCTTTACAAGACTTTTCGTCTTGCATTTTTGATCTGTCTTAGTGTCATTTTATCTGCTCTGGAGGACCTTTCCGGACATGTGTACTTTTGTTATTTTTGTTCCTCTTAATGTATTCTACCATCCCTCCAATTGTTTACCTGGAGTTCCATGACATTCTGTGTGTACTGCAACAAATAATTAATTTATTTCAATTATTTCTTAATTTAAATGTAATTTCAGTTGAACAATTATTTGTTAATAAAGTTACTTGGAAAAATACATCGTCGCGAAGAAGAGATGAGGGGCGCGTATCGGAATCAACAGAACAGAATGTTGGGTGTCTGTTTCACGTTATGTTCTGACAAAGGGAGGTACAGGCCCCTAACCTTTTTTGGGTACTAAGGAAATGGGAAAAATATCTTGCGACCCGGCGAAGTGTCTTTGACGCCGTCTGGTAATCGTGTCAGGTCACGCCTGTATTGGGAACAATGGAAAACACTGAAAGCACGTATTGGAGGATCTAGGCAGTACCTGTTGGAGGTTGATAGGCCCTAATTTAACGCTTTGACACCAATATAGGAGATTAAACAGACATAGTAGAGTTGGTTAGACAAGATGTCACATGACCAGAAGGTGGATGACAATTGGTCCAACCAATATGCAACTACGAGGTCACGAATCAATGGAAGGAAGTCATGTGAGACCCAGTGAGGGATCATAGTGAATATGTTATTTGACAGAAAATTGTGAAGTATGTCGAAGGGCGTAATCTTGTCGCCTCATTGTCATAGAGGGGTGGGGCAAGATGTTATTTTTAGAGATAACCTAGTTCCACAAAGATTTTTCTATGACAGATTATTAACGATTAATATTCGAGCAGTTGCTCTCGAACATTTATGATTTAGAGGTTCGAAATTGTCAGTTCTGAGAGACTATCATTGTGACAATGACCGTTTAAAATGTCATCATCAGTTTCATAAAGGATCTATGACTAATTGTATCGTTCGATCATTAGTTGAGGAAATTATTGTTGTAAATGTGCGGACTGTGATCGGGAACAATCGATTTATCGAACACCTGGACCGTGATTAAAATCAATACGCGAACGATAATTTCGATGATGGACGGAGGATGGTTATTGGACGAGTTCCGATCGACTCCACGACGCTGTGGTACATCATCTTGATTGGTGGAAGTCTTTGCAATTTCTAGAGGCCCAACCACATTTCACGGCGGTTCAAAAAATTAAGTTATGAACTTTGTAATACGCCAATGACGGTTTTCAACAGCTAGTTNTGTTTATTTTTCTTGTATCAATTTGATGTTAATGTCCAATGAGAAAGAGATTTGGCTCAGACACACGCACTTGACGAGTCTTCAGCTAATTAAAGTGTTTATTAAGCATGTGAATGTCATTCATAACTGTAGGAGATGATTGATCTTGTAAACCATCAATAGTCTTGATAATGATAATCATGTATTTTTGTATAAATTGCAGGCTATATTTTACTGTTTGGGAATGTGTTATCGGGCAGTAAATTGTATTGTAAATGTTCATTTATCTTGTTAAAATGATGACACGATATAAAATGGCAGACTCACACGACCTTGACAGTAAAATATCATCATATTAATTGTTAATTAGAAACTTGTAAAGAGCATCAATTTTCGCACCACTGAGTACGCAAGGTAAGTGACAAATCATATACCATTATGCGTCTGTTTTACCTACATAAAGTTGGTATCGCTGGTGTGGAGGTATTTAATAAGTTTGTAATTGGTACCCCTGAGTTAGCTGCGCAAGTTCAATATTCCCATAATTAATGTAATTACGTTACAATTGGTACTGTGACGGGAGGCCTTTCTTTTTTTTATATTCCTTTAATACTCAATTTTGTTACAATACAAACATATAAATATATTCGGAAGGAAAACCCGAGCCAGGATGGATATATGGAGATCTAAGCATACGTGCCAAGGTTGATTACATATATTTACTGTTTTTGTAGTATTGTTAATGGCATTTTAGTGGCAAACTCGGTTAGTTTTTAAGAATACGATTGCGTTGTTGTGCCATATTTATAGCTGTTGTGGGTCACATGTGCCCCGTGGGAAGCTGGTTGGACTCTCCTCGTGTAGATCGTGTCCAATTCCACAATGTGACGTAGAAGAGGTAAAGCTGGGGAAACAATGTATTTTAATTATCACCAAGCGATTGCGCAACAAAAAGATGTTGAGTGTGAAGCCTGACGAAGGAAAAAAAAACTAAGTTGTTTTCCGGAAGCAATCCAGGTACCATCCCATGAATTCCAATCAAGGACAGAGACCGATTTAATATTTCAACACCCTCCTAACAATAAAGATACACTAGTACGTGATATTATATCAACAGATCACCAACATATTTGTATTTAATAAAACGCAGAAAAGTTATTTCACAAGTATGTATTATAATCAAACTATGGATTATTAGGAACGATTAGTTATAAATCGAAACTACTAAATAATACTAAATTCGAGATTTATTATTTCAATAGATGTCGCTCCTAGGCAAGAGCCTAGCGATTTTTTCCTTACAAAATCCGCCTCTGTCTGAAGGAAAACCGGAGAAAACCCCCCAATCTGGATTAAAAGGGATAAAAAACAGATTCAGAGTACAGGAGAAGATAAAAACGTGAATAGTGCATTTTTAAGGGGAATGATAACGTGATATAGGTGTTACTTCAAAGTTCAACAAAAATAAATTACAACAGATGATCCAAATTCTGCCCATTAACGGCATCGCACGTCTCACATTAGTGGTCGCTAATCCTCGATAGTATGGCTAGCGAAAGGTATCGATAGTTTTTCTATCTGCTATCAATTGTTATCGATAGTACTATGACACCCTGCCTGGTCTCCAACTGCCTATGCGAGAGGGAGATCGAGCTTTCCCCGTCACTTAACAAGGAAGGGCGCTAAATCTAGGAGTTACCCCTACTTCTGATAGGTCTAGCGAAGGATGAGATGAATCAAAGTAATACGGATAGTCCAATTATGGCAACTGCAATTTATTGTAACTTCCACGTGCACTTACGTAGTGACTCCACAGCGACGTCCACAAGCTCGTACTCGAGTTGTGCCCCGTACTAGCGACTCGTACGGTCTCTCCATCCGGACTGAGTACCTACGCGCAGTAATGAGTACCGTCACAACAAACGGATGAGTCGGAAGTCCAAGGTTAGGAGACAGTTAATCAGGACTGCGGGGTCTAGCCTAACCGAGGTGTAGAGATAAGTCCGGGACCCGTGTGTCATAACCCAACACGGGAGGAAGGAGTGTACTGAGGACCGTGAGGTCAACCGCCAAGTACCATTGGAAGGAATTGTACTCAGGAGAGTGAGGTCAAACGCCAATTGTACTCAGGAGAGGGAGGAAGAACGGACACATGTGTCTATCGCGCGAGTGACAGTCGTTCCACCCCGAACGCTACGAGCGGAGGCTTATATAGCCCTATATCGTCGAGTCACCAGTGTGGATGTGGCGCGTCACACTCCCTTGGCAACGCGGGTGCCGCTGCCTACATCTACGCGACAATTTCCTGTTCTTTGTAGAGGACATGGCTTATCCGCAGTGGGTTTTTGCAACCGATAGAATGAGTGAGTGGAGAATTATTAGTCGGGTTGCCGCCGCAAGCAACCTGTTACCACTACTCGCGACATTCTTCTTTTCGTGAAGCTGTTTACTCTACGCCGAGGTTTTATTAATATAAATCACCACAAACGCCTGAAGAAATATATGTAACGATATTTCTTGTATTTTAGATTTGTTATTTTCACTCGTTTAACACATATGCGTGTGGGTAAAGCACATGAGATAATAACTGATATTCAAGATTGTATCATTTGTGGGTGCCTTCTATCTGTATACACAATAAAAGCCTTTTTGTAATACAGGGATATCTGTTCATCCCAAATGTGTTCAACTGAAATCGATCTACTGTTGAGAAGAAACTATGCAGATGGAAACGTGAAATTGTGATAGGATATTGCTTTCCACATTCTAGAGGAACAATAAAAGAAACTTTCGATTTTCTCATTTTAAAGGGATTGAGCAGTGAAAATGTACGTACAAACTCTACAAAAACAATAATAACCAGTTACATATTCTTTAATATCAATAAAAAGGCAACTCTAATTTGCTTACATATACATGAGTACAAAATAAAGAATTTAGATAAATGTGGTAAAATATTCAAAACTAAATGAATTTTAGGTAACTTGATAACTATGTTTTCTTCATTTTCCATGCTAAAATAATTATTTTTTTATTTTGTAATAACATAATATTTCGTCATCGCGAGGAAGTATTATATATGGCACATTACATTAAAGTTAAATACCAAGGTTATAACAGAAAAACGCCTTGGCAACTTTGAGGGGCCGTAATTCGAAAAGAACAAAAAGTACACTTATCTGCTTATCGGAAGCCACAGATTTACAGTTAAGAAAAATAATATTACATTGAATTTTCCTTACATGTCAATTCTTTCTTTACCATTAGTTTAAGTGGAACGTTCCAGTACGTACTCTTGCATGTAAATTTGGTAAAAGTTTTAAAACTACTACATGAATTGCAAAATCTATTGTCACCACACAAAGAATTTTATTCAGTGATGAAATTGTAGATATTATGTATCCCATCGGCTAATAATTACCGATGTTTCATGTATTAAAATATTACTGCATATTGTATTTCGGGACCAGTGTAAATATGATTATCTCTAATCTCTTTGACGAGTGAACTGCAGTGAATGAGTTGGTGAAAGTGTCACGTTCACTGTGATGTGGTGTCACGAGACCCTTAGTACGTTGCATTCAGAGCGATGACAAGACGATCGAGTGTCACTGAATAAGCACTTGATTCTTCTGCTTTCAAAACAGCTTTTTTATATTATTTCCCTTTGTTTTTAACTGATTCGCAACCGCAACAGTTTCTGGAAAAAATTCCTCCTTTGATTTATATCTTATTTCCACTTTCTATATTTCGGGTTTCCTTAATTAAAAACATTTCCTTACAAAACGTTTTGTCAGATTTTCACAAATAAACTGCTTTCGCAGTATGAACGGGACCTACAATATCTTCCGGGTTGTATTTCCTCACATTCATATCATTCCACCACTCATCATCATTCATCACCCGCCACGGGAAGATGCGTCAGATCGGGCATCCGGACCCTTGTCTTCCCTCGTCGCATCTAAAGGGACACCATGTCATAATATCCGTCCTCTACAGACAAGAGAATAGGAGTTAAGGTTTATCATTGTATTTCCTCACGTTTTGCCTCCCACTGAGCTAGATAATAAAACTGTCATATTAGAATCCTTCTTGGATTTTCTCTGTGAGAAAAGCATGACGCAAGTGGCATAATGAATAATGAGAATAAATGATGACATGGTTGCTGATTAGGAATTTCCATGGTTAGAATTAAATGCACTGGGGAGGGAATTTCTCGACTTCTGACTTTTCCCCACACTTCTACATTTTATGTTCATTTCCAACCGGGGAAAACTAACTCCACCTCTAGTGATTGTCAAAAGTAATTGTTAAAATTAAGTGTTATATGTACGTCATTATAATAAGTTATTTAAGAATCTATATTCTAGTATATATCACTACTAAATAACGAAAAATACTTCCTCTATGAATATAATGACATTTTCTTGACAATTTTGCAAAATACTGTTTTGAAATGTGGAAAGACAAACTTCGAATGTTCCCCCTCACTTCTACATTTTCTGTAATTCGAACACTGGTTATTTCCTCAACACAGGTTATGAGTTCATGAAATGAGGGGAACTATTAACATACAAATGATACGTTTTTCTTCATTCGTCATAGGTGATGAGAAGTGTGGTTAAGTTTGTTTCGTCTTCAATGCTTCTATTTTTTTGTAATAAGTAGGTAACATACATAAAATCAAGATGCGCCGCGAGTCTGAACCATGGTCTTCTTTCTGTCTTACTAATGCATCCATATTGCAATATCAATACATTCATTATACAACTTAAAACATATGGAATTATGTACATTTCAAGTATTATTTGATAATTATTTTTCAAAGAATACATTCAAAACCAATGTCAAAGGGTTTGTTTTGATCCTAATTAATCATATAAAGTTCATATGCAAAGGTCTTTTCGTGTCTTTAAAATTATTACCTCAAAACAGCAATTTTTGGTAATAAACCCATGTCTGGAAATGCACCGTTTGGAAGATAAACGACTTTGAACGATGGAAGGCAATACACATTGACAGAAGACTGTGTCTCGTGTCACGTGATGTCTTGTGTGACGTCATGTCACGTGTCATCAGAGAACAATCCAATGAATTGTTGCGCATGTTCATCAGTTGCCACAGAGCGACCGAGATAGACGGTGGTATTACAAAATGGCGGAGTACACGTTTTCCGAGTACACCGACATGTTGATCATCTACGGTGAAAGTGGACGAAGTGGTCGATTAGCACAACGCCTGTATCACGAACGATTTCCGGGTTGTGCCCGTCCATCGCATGCGAATTTCGCAAGATTGGAACAGCGGCTTCGGGAAACCGGCATCTTCAAGGCTAATAGAGCCGATTGTGGTCGTGACGGGACGGACCGCACTGTTCACGTGGGAGAAGTCCTCCACCTGGTCTACGAGTACCCGCAACATCGCAAGTGCCGTGGATGTATCCCAGAGCGGCGTCAGGCACGTTATCCATGAACAGCAACTTAGTTCATTCCACCTCCAGAGGGCGCAGGCATTGGGTCCAGCTGATTTTGCGCCACGTGCCGATTACTGCGCGTGTTTCTTACACCGTTGTGTCGACGTTCCCGACTTTCCTCTGATCATTCTTTTCTCAGATAAAGGGCATTTCACAAACGATGCTCTGCTCAACCGTTGTAACAGTCACATTTGGGATGAGGAAAACCCTCATTCCGCACACACCCATCGATTTCAACATCGTTTCGGTATTAATGTGTGGACTGGAATTATCCATCGTCATCTGATTGGCCCGTGTATTCTAACTCCCCGTCTAACGGGTCACGGTTACTTGACTTTCGTGCAAGTCGTATTGATACAGCATTTGGAAGAAGTGCCATTGGATATCCGTCGATGTGCTTCCAGAATAATGGCGCACCAGCCCACTTTTCACGCGACGTCCGTATAACGGAGAAGATTAGAAGCTACTAAATTAGTTTTGCGCATAGGTTTGGTTTCCTTTCAGCTGTAGATAAGTGTAGTAAGAAGTTAATAGTCTTATCGTGAAGATCGCCGTATCGCGTAGAGTTGACAATGTAGAGGCTAGCGAAGTTAAATGAAGAGGGTGAGCAGGGATTGGTCGTCCGCTTCACGACCCCAAACCCTCTTTAAGCTTTAGTATCAATATATTAACATCTCCCTTTCCAATGTCTCCTAACAAATTTCAAGTATTTTAAGGGTGATAAGCTTCGTATAAATTTGCTTTGTGCAACAATGATTTTAGTTGTTCATAGTTGATCGTAGTTGATAACATTTAGAGATAATTTATGTAAAGGAATTATCACATTATGCATATCGCATTTCGTCTCAATTTTTAAACCCCTCCCCCGCCTGGACTCAGTAGTGTATCTAGGCGGGGGTGGGGGAGAACGGCCCACCCCTGACCACCTGAGAGGGGCCTCCAAACGCTTCACCAAAATAACCTCATAAATTACCTCATACATTTGAACGTAAATAAACTCTAAAACTTTTAATAACTAAATTAATAATAGCTAGACTTATTAATACACTTCTAACGTATTAAATAATGTACAATATTGAGCATACTAAATACTCAAATTTCAATTTTCAATTTCTTTTACCAGATGTAAAATGTTCCTATATTTGAATGTGGGGGCCCTCCGAAAAGAACCCCCGCCCAGTGGGTCTCATTAGGTGTAATTACACTTCTACCTGGACCGCTTGATGTAATATGTGAATGACCCCTAATTGATAAAAGCGCATAAAGTATGTAGTATAAATCACCACAATATCTTATTTCTAATTGATAACTTCTATGGAAAAGGGGGATTCAATGGCTGGGTAATGTGCCAGGATGGAAGAGATATAATTTTCAATAGATACGCTAAGTAAGGGAATGACACCCAGGAAGAAGAAGAAGAAATAGACCTGGGGGCTCCAAGAGTGAGGAGGGCGTTGAGGAAGACCAGGAACAGAAGGGACAGGAAGATTATTGAAGAGGAGACGGGGATCCTACATGGTAGTGTTGATGGAAGAAGAACTTACGCAAGTATCAAAGAAACGGAGATTCTAGAAGGGAAAGAAAGACGATATCACCCCCGTAAAAAATTAATACAGGAATGAGGATGACTATGACGTTATAAAAATGTATTTTCTGATACTAATTCAAGAATTTGTTGTGGTATAAATACCAATAATTCATTAATTTCTTCTTCATGATATTGTATATGTAAAGGATCAGTTCACACATTTCTGGTAAGAGTCAGGTGGGGTAACTGTAAACGAGGGGGGAAATGTAAACACTTGGTCAGAGCGCCGCTGCGAGAGTCAAATAAACTAAAAGATGATCAAAACTAGAAGTCGATGACTCTTAGGATGAATTATAACAATTCGCGCTATTGAACACAGGAGATTATAAAATACAACCTAATGAAAATTGTCTTATCCAGAAATTTGAATTTACTGCGCTGCGTTTATTGTACTGCATTGAGCAAATTATTGAAATGCATGTTATTTTTGTTGTTTATTATTGTCATTCGCTCTTTTTGGGACAGCCCGCATTTTAAGAAAGTGCATCTAATCCTTTAGAGACCGGATAGCTATCTGGGATTAGAAATTTGAACCAGCTAGACCACCTTTAGAGCTGTAAAGTGAACATTACATCAAAATAATGATAGTAATAATGAAAATAATAATAATAAAACACAAATCAAAGAATGTATTGCAAAGAAGCAGTTAAAACTGGCAAATTAAGATCGCGTGGAGGGAAATGGAATTTAATTCCCTGAAGCAACCAACTCTTTCAACAATTCCAATCCCGAGTGTCCAAAAGAAGAACCAGGAGAGAATGCGCGGCAGTTGTTGGCATGACATGCATCCGAAATAATTTCTACATTACGTGAAATGTTCAGAACTGACAGACCAAGATCTCTTGTCATGAATCAGTCCATAGTCCTCCTCGAAACGAAAAGCACTCACAAGACTGGGATATTGCATGACGAAGACCGCATCTTTAACATGGTTCCCACTGCATGACCTTTGGAGCAGAAGAGTATGCTAGACAATCTCAAGCTCAAATGAGAGCGAGCGAGACTCCTTTCTTCTCCAATCAACTACACTAGACTCATAATTGCTTATTTTTCCAGATATAAAGAAACAAACTAAAAAGAGAGTGCTTTTTGAAAAGAAGGGCCGTGGGACCTGGTACACCCAACTACAAATCACCGCGATTGTTCATCCATTTTAGTACGAACGAATTAATTGTTCATTGTTTTTACGACTTATTGGGAAGTAGAGATATTTTCCATGATATCACCGAGTCACAACTCAATTGTTGTAATAAGGCTCTATTAATAAAATAATAATAATAATAAAGCGAAATAATTATAATAAAAAAGTGCTGGAGAGTGATAAAGCGAAATTGTTCTATGACCGCACTATTCTAACATTCAACACAATAGACTAGACATTCCAATCATAGATAAAATTAAAAACACAGCCGTCGTCGTCAAAATGCACAGAAAACCTACGCTGAGAAACAAAGAAAACATGCCGACCTGGCACATAGTATTAAGAACCAGTGGAAGGTAAACAAATTTCCAGCACAGGGCTCATAACGAAGAACCTACGTAAAAATCTCGTAAGGGATCAAGAAGGGAACAGCATACCTTATGTAGAAGTCAGTCGTGCGTGACACCCGTCACGTAAGGAACTTCATCAGTACTGATCTTTAAATATGTTTACTCACTGGCCCTGCAATTGATGAAGAACCGAAATGGACCGTGAGTCCAAAAATTAGTTTTGATCGAGCCATCCTCACTGACAAATCAATCCGCCACAATCGTCCAGATATAACGTTTATTCACCGAAGTAATAGACTTTGCAGTGCCGAAAACAAATAATTTACAGGTGACAATAGCTGAGAAAATATCAAAATATACTCGTCTCTGTCAGGAAGTTCAAAGAAATTCGGAAGATGAAACAAGTCCCAATGGTAATTTCTACATCAGGAGTAATTTAAAAAACTCTACATTTTAGTTTAGAAACGTTAAATTGATATCGATTCCCAATTGGTATTCCAGCAAAGAACTTTCTCGAACTTATTATTGAAGATCTAGCTATTCTAGACAAGACCTGTTTATTTGTTACACACATAAAGTATCAAATGTGACTGGTCGAATAAATAATTTTCAACAATAGTTTCTTATGACTTGTCCCCCACTAAATCGCTATTATCAATAGTCTATTGTGGTTCTTTTCCCCAGAGAAGAGTTTTCCAAGCAGCATAGTAAGCATAGTAGACATATGAACTCAACCCGCAGAAGTTAACTAAGGTCATGTAGAAATGTGTGTAATAAAATCACGAAATATTTTTAAAAATCAATAACCAAAAATACACCATATACACAACATTCAAAATATCCGTATTATTTAGTTTATGTCATCTAGTTTTTTTTTAAATTTTATACTTATGTTACGGCTTCTTTAAATCACACGAAACCTCATTGAATTATTGAAATGTAAAAACATTGAAAGTTTTCAAGACATCTTCCGGTCGCTTAATATTTAATATTTACGTCAAAAATGCAATTTAACTTTTATATAGAAAAATTTTAACAAAATTTATTCCCTTCAGGAATACAGTCAACTCTAAATAGTTAACATTTCTTGCAACTTCCCCGAAAACTGGGCATGTGTCGATGTTCGTGCTCTGTTTAACCGATCTGAGCAAGTGAAGCAGACTTCGCCAAGGTCTCCCACAAAACGTGTCTCTCTGCTGCTAAACAGCGAAGCAATTTCCCCGAGCGATAACTTGCCAGGAGAGCGCGGGGCGTCGGCCAACCGTTGACCACACACTGCACTAGCGCCGCTTCTTCGTGCCGCACTAGACCGTCACGTGTTATAGGGTTACCGTACAGCCATAGCGGGGTCCTGAAGGGGAGTAATTAGAGTGAGGAGAGCGAACTCGAAATGAATGCATGCTGCTCTAGAACGCTCTAACGGTCATTCAAGGAATATTACACAAGAGACGTCATCCCTAGTCTCGCTTCTGTGCTCATAACGTCAGAGCAAAAAGTACATGTACGAGCATTTCAACTCATCACATCTTTCCTTGAGTATCTATACTAAAAAATTCTGTGTAATGGAAGTAAGAAAACGTAATCGAAGACATTATTTAAAAAATGACCCTCCTTAAGGGTTATTTATGTATGGTTAATATCGATAAATTTCAAGAGCAGAAAACAATTAAAATTGGCTGCTAAGCAGTAGATGTGAATCTTCACTCGTAACTGTTGACTATGAAGCTTACTGATATGTCCGCCAGAGTTCATTAGCGTTACGCGAGGCGGACAATCAAAGGAACGTATAACCAAGGTGACCGAATCATCGTAGAAGCAAAATTATATAAAGGCTGTGAAAAATATGTGCATAACCTAGGAGTGAAATGGATACCAAAGAATTTAGAAGTCCTAACTATGTGCTTTGTTTCTTAAGATTTCCGTATAAAGTGTTCTTTACTTCTGTCTGCAATTTAAAATAACTCATAATTCCGTATTTAATTTCTTCAATTAACGAAAGTGTAAGTTGAATATTACGAAAGTAGAGAAATATGGAAAGTAACATGAGTTTAGAATATTACTGAAGAATCCCCCGGCAACGTCGAGCAAAAGGAGCTAGAAAATCCAGACCTGACAATAAGTATTTTAATTACTTCTGTACGGTAAAATATATCAATTTACAATAACAATTTTTCTTTCAATGATAATGTAGGTTTTTGAATGTTTTTCTCAAAAATTGATATAAATATTTTTAATTTTTTTTTTTTGTGAATTTAAAAGAATTCGAGTAATTATTATTGAAAGTTCCTTAAAAATCCCGGGCAACGCTGGGTAGTACGGCTAGTTTTCTATAAAGAAAGGATTACTCTCATGAAAAGTTCGGAATTGTGTGATATTTCATGGAAATACACGTATCGAGGTTTCGTAATATCCAAAATAGTATGTTGTTTAAAGAAAATCATTTCTTTGTCAAGCCATTCACTGCGATTGGGTCAAATTTGAATTCACTTCTTTTGCCTTTCAGAGTACGTTATGTATAACTCTAAGGTTTTTGCCTGACATTCACTGGGTGTATTTGTGATATTTCGATTATTATCATTTTCTATGTAGGAAGGGTCACAAGAGTTACGTGAACGAATCGGGCAAGGGATACGAGTTGAGAGAATTCGTAGAATTGGAGGCCACGTACCTACCTTGATGTGAGATGGTTCTTGGAAGTTTGGAAGATAAACAAAAGTCAGACGAATTTGAGATAGTTAAAATATAAAAACCGTACGCAACATTTCGTTTTCGATGAACCATGGTGCAAGAATTTGTTGAAAGCAGTGGAGATTTGTAATGTTTGAGTTGTCTCGGTGCTGTGTCTGTGTATAGGCCAACTAAGGATCACGATAACGAGTGTTAGTAAGGCTCAGTTCTGTGTGAGTTTATTTACTAGACACCGTGAATTTGGGGGGGAACAGCGTCTAGTTAGAATCAAGATAGCTGTATCCGAGTATTACAACTGCGGTTAGCCGCAGAGGGGGAACTTTTCAAACGCCACAGCTATATATGCGGAGACATAGAAACGAAACACCGGGAATTGAACCCGGGATGATTTAGTGGCGAACGAGCACGCTGACACCGTAAACACGGAGGGGTTTAGGTAGAGCGAGAGAAATAGTTTTCAATATGGTATCAGTGCAATCTCTCTTTCCAGAATATATCATGTTCGTACAAGAAAAGACAACAATCAATGTCAGTTTCCAAAACACTAAAGATAAGGTTGAAATGAAGGAGGAAGTACTCGATGCGTCTTCGTAAGATCCCATTTCACAGAGTTTGCTCTTCACAAAGACACACGAAAATGAATGCGCGAGAGCATGAAATGGGATCACCGAGGTTGTGAATCAACGACGTTTCCTTACGGAACTAAAGTAGATGGTACACGTTATCTCAGTCCGTCTTAGTTGAAAAAATCACTATAGTGTTTTACTGATGATATTGATGTTACCGGTGATAGTACGTTCACTTTCTTTTAACCATTTTGAACAATATAATAAATTTGGAGGTAGCTTAGTTGACCCTATAAATGAAAAAAATGGTAATAGGTAAATTGTATATTATAGTAAATGATATATAAAATAGTAAATTATTTTTATTGTCCAGAATTGTTTCCGAAGACTCTTGCTTCATCGTCGGCGTAAGAACTTATTGTAACAATGTAATAATATAAAAAATGACACACAATGCATATTACAATTTAACATACAAACAAGAAGAATACATACTGTTATTTTTAAAGGGGAGTATTTTTTATGTGATGAAACAATCAGAATTCCCTAAAATAAAAGCAAATAAATCAATAATTTTTTCAAAGATTTGTAGCTGTAATTTTCACCTCGAAAAGTGGGAATAGCCACGAAAATCCTGAATAATGGGTTTTCTCCCTGACGTCTATTAGGGTTATTTAGAGACCTACTGACGGTGGACTTGGTATTTCAATTACTAACTTTACATATGGTTTGTTTGAAGTGAAGTTCAGCATCCAAATATGTTTGCTATATATTATGAGTGTTCTTGTTGTTTAATAGGTAACCATCTTTAATTCAAAATTTAAATGTTTTTAGTGTGATAGCAAAATTGTCTGTGGCTGTAGAACGAAACTTTTCATAATTTTTCACAGATATCTTGCGAAATATTAAGCGAAAAATATTTCAAACAAAAATAATCCAAATTAAAAGAATAAAGAAAATAAATTATATGGAATAAAAATGTTCAGATATAATAAAATAAACTCGCATAAACACAACAACAACAACAATAATAATAATAATAATAATAATAGGTTTGGAACTTATCCCGCAATTGATGAAAAACCCGTATGAACAGTGATATAAACACAGAGAACTAATAAGTATAATGGTAATAACTAACAGATTAAATTTGAATGAGAGCCTCAATTCACTCAACGAAGATTCACAATTTTTCTACCAACTGTATCTCTCTAGTAGGACTCACTTGATCGTATGAAGAGATTATCGTACGTACTAGACTTTTCCAGATTGATTTTGAACTCGCGCCAAGCTTGGGGAATATATGGGGCGCTATGGTGAGAATTTGAACTATTTCAGAGTATTGAATCTCAAATAACCCGCAAGATAGCACTAGTGTATTCCTATCCTTTGTATGGCCTAAGAATCAAACTCTCCCGCGAAGTGGTTCAATTACCGACCATCCTCCCCGAGAACGCGTTGCATATATTCCCATATAATGGGCGCGCTTTCTCTTTATTATTTTATTATTATTTTGTGTTGCGGGACAGTCTTATATGAACGATAAACAGTGGTATGATCAAGTAGGTCGTGCTCTAGGGTGCAACAATCAAAGAGAAAGGAAAATCATTCCATACCACAGCGCTGAGTGTGACTTCCTAAAGAACTATGAATACGAACTGACTGGATAAGCTATTGAGCTACTTGAGCTATTCTAACTCTACAAATAACAAAGAATACAACGCATATACCTCAAAACATATTTTTTTTATTTGTTTCATTTACGACGGCAGATTACGTATTATAAATGTAAAAGAAATAATTTATTTTTAAATGATTTTATATATTACTTTTGTTGTATGTCTTAAACCACAAGCGGATAATTTATTTTAGTTTTCTATGATTCAATTTTATTCATACATATTTCTGGATAATTCCGTTATTTCATACTAATGATTACCCCGCATTGCCCGTAATTTTACTTAGACTAGTCTTCTTTTACCCAGGAAAAAATAAAATCTATTTATATTGTAAGATAAAAGTACTTTTACTTACCGAACTTCAAAAACATGTCCAGAATTCTTAATTTTCAAATTCATAAACACGCAAATTTAATATAAAACTTGACTGTATACACTACATCAACTCGCGGCATCCGTGCCGGTCAAATTTTCCTCTTCCGACAACATTTCATTTAAATTCTTGTAAAATATAAATATTGTCTATATTTTACAACTTAAAGATGTGTTTTATTTTTGTTAAATGCACGAAACAAATAATCCATTAAATTTGATGATTTGATATTTTCCTTCTTAAATTACTCTCTAAAATTGGAGTGTTTTAACATTGTTATTTTTAATAACGTTTTCTCTGTAATTCATGTTATTTTTTGTAGATAGAAATATGCTATCGCAGACTCTATTGTAGGACTCTTCGAGGCAAACAATATTGTCATTCATATCTCTAACCATTTAGAGAGTGTAAGCAAATATAACTAATTTTTTCTCTATTTCATCGACATATATTATCAAATACTATTTTTATCTTTATTATCCCTCATTTAAAAAATAAAAGTTACCCATGTTTATCCTTGACATATAAATTATTTTGTTTTAAATTTCATCACGATCAGTTCTGTGGATTAGTCGTGATCGAGTAACGAACAGACAGACACACTTTCGGGATTCGCATTTATATTTTAGTATGGATAAATCATTCATCAGAATTTCTTTTCTCCTGTCATGACCAGGGAGAGATTACGACAACTTACACTCTGAACCCGCACTCAGTGCGCACCTACCACACTAACGTTTCACTTATGTAGAGAAGTGTTGAGGTGGGGGTGGCTGTCTGTCGCCAAGATCACGTTGAGAGCGAGGTTAGCTATAACTGGTCAGACTCCACGACAGATTAAAACTGATATAGTAATAATAATGAACTTTATTGTCAAAAAGGCAGTCACAAACTGCGTATGACCACGTGGAAGACAACAAAACTAATTTACTTTCCAGAAACAAGCAGGGGACCAACCCGATAATTTCGATCAAGGCAGAGGCGGATTTAACATTCAGCACACTACTAAGATAAGAATAAAAATAGTACATGTTACAAATAGTACTTTAAAAAATATTGTTTTACGTTACGCTTCGTTACATGGACATTACGTAACATGTCATGTGCAATTATAAATTTTATTGAACCATATGAAATTGCATCGCCATTCAATTTCTTTATTTCTTTTTGTTTCTGCCGCGTTCCGTTTTGGTACGCAGCCAGCACTAAAGAGGGGGTGGATGTAGTCTAATATCTAGCAACTTCTAGTCTATACTACGTTGCGCCTTTAAATAAATAATGGACGTTAATTGTAGTAGAATGTCCCCTTTAAGTTCATTTCGCACAACGTTCATTTGTCCTGTTTCTTCGCATATTCTTTACCTTGTTTGATCTGATATTGCAGTCGGACCACTAGTTATGTTTCATTCCTTCGGTGTTTAGTCAGTTGATCACGTCTCGTCGCTCTGTTCGATACAGAAATACTGGTCGCTCTCGTGTAGAATGTGTTTTCTGTTCTCCTCATTTTTTTCCAAACATGCACTCAGGGTCTGTCTTTTGAATAGGAACTAATATAGTAAATAACAGAAAGAGTCTACTTTTCCGAACAATAAATGGAGAATCTTAAACATGATCTAAATTTTCTTAAAATACCTTTTATTAAAAAATAATAAGAATGAGGCGAAATTAATAAGAAAAAGTTTATTAAAGAACCCATTACAATCTCATACATTATGATACAAAACCCATTTGAAATTTCTTTAAAACATCTCATTGACTAATACAAAAGGTACGTTTCAAAACAATTAAAAGAATACAGTTGTTTTAAATAGCACCAGATAATCTGCTCACGACAAGGCACTCGGGTAAAGCTTTAAAATGCAATAGCTATTCATCTGCTTAGCCATCAGTATTTAAAATTAACATGAACATTTTGTACACCTACTCTATCACTCTTATTTCCATAAATTCACAACCAACAATCAGACTCATGAAAACAAACTTTTGTAAAAATTTGATATTTATACTGACTACGTTCGCAATATTTGGCATAAAATAAAATAAAGTTCGTGGAAATACCCTTTTTTTAAAAGACTTTGGACGGAAATCTGCAGGTAACAATAACACTGTTTCATCTCATGCTTTGATTCAAAATTCACGCGAAGGGAGTGTGATTTTTTTGTATAGAATCCAGAATTTTTTACATTACCAAGGTTTTGTTACGCATTGAGCAAAGTTTGTTCAGATTTCAAAATCAACAATTTAGAAATAACTTAGTGTACGTGTTTTACATAATCTAATTCTTTGGGTGATGCTGAAGGTAAAAGAACACAATCATCCTGGTAGTGTACGAGGTAAATGTTAGATAAGTAATGGGCCATCCATAAACTACATAACGCTCTCTGAGGGAGGGGAAGATGATGTAATTTCGCTGCGGATGTGTCAGTGGGCTAGGTGTTTTCTAGGGTACTTTTAAATTTAAGCCTCAATCCGTACTGAGCGGTGACATAAAGTAAAAGGTACGGTTGGGTCTTATGGCACCCGCAACGAGAATAATTCGCGAGAAGACTATAAATAGAAGCCAAATTTAGGTACTCTGTAACTACGACCACATCAACACCTTTGGAATAACAAGATAAGGTAGAGAAGATGGGAAAAAATCAGGACGTGGGTTGGATCCGACCCCATTCCGCACTGATTGAGGTTTAAAGCTTTTTACTGAGTCCAAAGTACCCAAGATTGTCCCTACATTTTTCAGAAAGCAATAAAAAACTACACGAGGGAGTTGGAAGTAGGGTTAGTGTTAGGTTTACATCAAAGGTGAGTTATGGAAATGGTTTGTAGTGTTGGCGCGAAAAATGTAAGCATGACGTCAAGTAGGTTTACCGAAGTTCAAGTTGGTATACAATCTACTAAGTTCGAGATACCCATTATTAGTTTGAAGTGAAGTTAAATATTTAAAATATTTCGGGATATTTAAAAATTGTACATTTTTGCGTTACTTAGTTTGTGGACAGCCCCTAAGGGTACGACTATGTTGGAGCGAGAATCAGCGGAAGAGGAAAGAGTAGAGTAACGTGGTGCTGACCTTCACGTGACGATAAATGAGGGCGTCTATGTCGGTACTGCGACCTGCGCTGCGACCAACGATAAAATGAAAACCCTTCGGTACGTTATCTTCGCATTGTTCTGCGCATGCGCCGGCGTGTCGATGACGAGTCCTATCGTCGCTCCTACATAACGGAGTCCCGTCGCTCGCTTCTTCACTTCACTCTTCTCTTTCCTCGTATCACCGATCAACCCTCCAACATAATCGTACCCTAAGGATATGATTGCGCCCCATCCCTCGACCTACTCCTTCTCCTGATCTAACCACCCCGCTGCTTTGGCTCTGTAATACGCCTCGTCCTTGGTGTCGCGGACTTCGAGGTCAGTGAGGTAATCCAGCAAGACGCACCGACGCGGGCAGCACGAGCACTTATCCTGCTCCGGCCACGGAATACTCTTGAATTTCTCCCCAATCTTCCCCAAGAGCTTGTTCGTCTCCGGAGTGTTGGGTGTCTGCATCTGGAACGACGGCGTCGGAAACTGCATCGGAGCAAAGGTGGAAGGAGCGATGTCTTCGTCTTCTCCTCCTCCTTCTTCCTCCAAATTCAAGGGCAGCAATATCTCGACATACTGAGGTGCCGTGCGTTTACTACCGCGTCGGGATTTCTTCACGGGAGCAGCCGTCCTAATCTTGGGGATCGCCCCCAAACTGTGGGAAGGGGGTTGCTGCGGCGGAGGCGGTTGGGGTGGGTCTTGAGGCAATGCAGCAATCTACGCGAGAAAGAGATGTTATTACTTACTGTGACAGATTTAATAAGGGAATGTAACTAATGGTGAAAACTTTCGGCGTAATGAAAGTGGCGATGAGCCGGGAATCGAACCTGGTACTTGTGCTTTGGTCGCTAGGGTGTTTACTGCCACTCTACCCGTTCGCCTTCCACAACTGTACATCATTTCCACACCGACCCACGTAGGCCATTTCCCGGCGCGTCATCATTTTCACCAGGTCAAAAGTTATCACATATCTTCTCCAGGTGTGGGTACACAGAAAAAAAATATATGCAAAATAAATGGTGTTTTTTATATTTAATCCGCCGGGTGCGCAGGAGAACTGAACAAAAAACGTCAATGCTTCACGCACGTTCCCCACTCCACCAGAGTAGAGTTCTATATAAGTAGAGAGGTGTCAACTCGCACAAAATTCCAAGGAGTATACATAAGATTCTGAAACTTCGGTGGATTTTCTGAACGCGCATCATCATCTAATACGTACACACAGTGACCAAAATGGCCGCACTTACATTTTGTTTACATTGGTTCTCAAGCAAAAATAATTTTGACATAACAATTTTTCTAAACTGATTTCAATACTTTCACCGAATTAATTTTATTTTACAACTAAAATTCAAATTAGACACTAATTTTACGTAAATCTAACATATTAGTATGGATTAACTTGTGAAGTATGTCGAAGCTATTCCAGTACGCAGATCGACAGTGAAATGGAATCCCCAAACACAAAAATTAGTGCACGAATGTTTATTTCTTGGGCATATTTACTTTAATTTTCAGCCATTGTATAATAAGAAAGAGGGCACGAACCTTTAACAGGTCCGTAATCGTTCACGGATTTCACGTCTCACTGCAGTGTGACCAAAATGGCGGTCACCTAACTGTTCCCGCTATGCTATTGGGAGTGATTCATCGGACCCAATCAAGCGTCATTTCGGGTACACGTGAAAAGTTATATTTGCAATGAAAACGTAGTATCAGTGATGGGTGCGTATTCCCGGGTTACGTCAATCGCAACGACGTCCAGTGCAGTCCCTCCGCCGATAAAAGAAAGTGAGCATGTCGGGTTGCTTTCAGTACGCCGAAGTTGCGCGTTGGTGCACAAATAGAACAAACATATTCCAGCAATGGGGTGAATTTTCCTTCAAATGGATCATTATACTTGCTCTCAGGATACACCAGTACATATTCAGAGTAGTGAATGGAAAACTCCATAAGAAATAGTCAAGAAGCTCATGATATTTCATGAGTTGAGGGTATGAAGGTTTTAACTAATATTTTAGCAAAAATTGAGGTAGCTGCATGAATGAAGGGTGTACAGTATAATTTCTCAGGGGTGAAAGAGGTACGTTCTACGCATGTAAGAGAAAAAGAAAAGTAGGCATCAGACAGGAAGCGAGAAAACTTGTTCATGTGCACCATGTGACTAGTATAAGATGACTTACCAGTTCTGTCCCATTATTAAAAATGATTAAAATATTTAACTTTTATATTTTGCTACGGCATTGGATTTTTTATTGAAAACAATATAATTGGAACTTAAAATAACATCAAAAGACTGTGCAAAACTATTTCCTACTGGTAGATTTTAAAATAGTAAATAACTGTGCATTAAATTATTTTTGCTATTTTAAATTTCATGAACAATATATAGTGAAAAACCTGTAAGAGTATTTATCTAAAAATCAATCTTCATCCACTCAGCAATTGTGTAATAAATAACTCAATCTTATCATTTCTATAAAATTAGTTCTATTTTAAGTAAAATTTCTATGGAAGTATCTATCACAGAAATTAATGTAAGGATATGCAGATAATAATTGAACACTTTTGTTGAACCGTACTAAAAACAATAATGAACGAAACAGCTTTGCACGAGTATTCAAATAAAGTAAATACCAATTTTTAAAACTATTGAAGACCACGACACGTGTTTATTTGTTGTGTACGTAAAGATTGTCACGATAATCATCATAAAAGTAATCAAGAAGTTATAATATGTAATAAAAGAGGTTGTTAATATTTATTGTGATTGTATATACGGAAATGAGTTTTAGAAGCTCATGTTATAACGTCACAATAATTCGTACACAAACGCAAAAAAATAAAAAACTTTCAAAGTATTTCATAATTGACGGAGTTAACAATTGCAAATTGTTTATAATTGAAGTTAAGAAGTTATATTAAAGCAAAACAATGATTTAGCTGTATTGATGAAGGATGTTAGTATTTTTTACGACACCGTCTTTCATTTAAAATTAGAATGATTTGATATTAGAAAATCTAGTAGAAGTTTCAAATGCTGTTTCCCATCAGAATTTTTATTTCTTTATTAAATTGGAGAAAACAAATACACAGTAAAGTTAAAGAGTCTCAAAACTTGCATTGTGTTAGTTAACGACTTCATCAACTCAACCTTTCAATAAAAAAATTATACTCAAAGAATGGAAGAGATAGAGTTAAATACTCCTCACTTACCTCCATAGCAGTGGTAGCAGTTGGCAATGGAATGAGTGAGACCTTCTTCCTCCTCCCTCTTGGGGATGGAGGTGGAGGGGTTAGCAACACGGGAGTTGGAGGTGGGGGCGGAGGTGGTGGAGGAGGCATAGAAGACGGAGGTGGAGTGACAGGTCGCACGCGTGTCGGCACCCGCGCAGGACACTCGCAATGCAAGCGATCTCGAGGACAGAGTTCCACGAAGATGAGCAATCCGCCATCACGCAGCTCCCTGATGCTGCTCTGAGTGAGGACGGGATTCCGAGGGTACTTTGGCAACTCGGATCCCACTCCTACTTGCTCCTTCACCACCCATTGAGGATCTATGAGGACGGGACCCACGGGTTGCACGAAGGGATGGGGTCCTTCTCCCGCTCCGCAATTCTCCTCGCATTCTGGATCGTAAGGACATATAACTTGCAGAGCCTTCACGGCGTTGGATATCGCTTCTATCACTCGGATCCCGCAATCATCTTCGGAATGCGTCCATTCAATCCGCATCCACCTCGGATCAGGACTCGGACATACTTGATGGTACGAGGACTCACATTTCTCACCTGCCGGGAACAGCTCGGTCCACTCCAGCTTCGTGAAATCTAAAGGAATTGGTACCGGTTTACGACAGTATTGGACGCTGGGAGTTGTATCGAAATCCCTCAGATCATCCTTAATCAGCTTGAGGAGACCAAAAGTATCTTCTTCATCACTAGACGAAAGCTCTGGATCGATCTCCATACTTGTAGTTACTCACCAACGCAAGAAAACGAACTGTTGATTCACACAGGACCGTCTCTACTTATATACCATCGGTCAGTTTGATTCCCACGAACGAATCACTGGTTCTTGTCACGTGACGAAAATGCATACTCATCAACTTCGCGAGAAACACTCCTTCCCCAAGTTCACAGTGAAAGAATTCAAACGGAAGGTGAAACCAGATACTGGTAATGGACATAAAGTATTAGTAATTGCGGAATTCTATGGCATTAAGTTTCTTTTAGAGCGACGTCTGCGTTCGGTGATTCATGATGATAAATGTTTCTGGTCAATGTTATGTTCTCCGATGTCGTTCTAAATACTTGTGCAAATGCATTTCTCGAAAAGAAAACTTCCGTGTAACTATCGCACCGCGTCATCAGAATAATAATTTTTATTTATGAAAACGATGAGTCAATATTATTTTTTCAAATATTCACGCAACTAAATTAAACGATCGTAGTTGATACGTAGAAGTTATATATATTTCATATATAAGCTTATATATCAGTTTTCAACTTTTATTAATAAATATGCAAAATTCAACTAATAATACGCAGAAATATTAATACGCAAGAATTTGCAAATATTAATACGTAAATATCCTCTATATTTTTGTTCCTTTTCTGCGGAATAGTATGGGGTAAATGACACAAATGAAGTATCGTACGTTAGATCACTAAAGGGTTTGATGACTATTCCCTATTATTTCAACCTTTACCTTCTCGAAACAACATAATTTAAAAATTACATCAAGAAAAGACGATATGTCACATTTATTTTAAAACCGTATAGCTTGACTCCTGACAAATGAAATCTCTGACATGTCAGATAAGTAATAAACAAAGTTAGTAGGGAATCGCACGTGAGTTATGTAATGCTTCATCGTGTAATAGAATGTTCTGATGTCCTGTTTCCATTGCTAATCCTCGAAATGAAACCGACTGAAACTTTCATACTACTGGAATATATAGGGGACAATAGTATCTTCCATATTATCAGGGAAATAAAATAAACTTGCTAAACAAAAGTGAAATTTATATTTTCGTATAAAATATAACTTAGATTCGATTTTCTCTGTTATTTAATTCGAGGAAACTGCATTAGAATTCGTTTAATGGAAGTATATTTTATTAGTTATCAAAAGCAAAAACGTGTTTTGATGTGTCGCTTCCGTTTATTTCCATCGCACTTGATGACACCATAAACGGAAACGAAACTTCAAAACAATGATTTCATTTGAGTTCATTCACCGTTGATATCTCACCACGAATTACTAATAAAATTAAATTATTTTTATTTAACACTCCTCATTATTTATGCAACTTACTAATCTGACTTATATTTTATTAATAAATATTTATTTTTGTTTCCATTATATTTGTAAATACATAGTTTTATTCTGCTAACAGCATTTACACCTTAAAACTCTGTTTCCTGTTATTAGGATTCTTTGGCGTTGTATGTTGATTCTCTTGTACAAAGAGTGATATCGTCTTGTAAATCAGTTAACAACATGGCGCATCGTCGTAGTTTTCGGCTTATGGGGAAGATTCATCGATACGTATTAGGTATGTATAATGAATATGTAGGAATGTACTCCTACATTTGTAATTTTATTTTTGTAAGATAGTTCCGGATTATTGTTGTTGGTGATGGCGATGTCGATGAGAAGTACTTCTTTCTCTCATTTTTTCTTGGCTACTATATCCGGTCTACCTCAATAAATTTCTATCCCAAAATGGTTCTATCCCAATAAATTTCATAAATTTCACTTTCAAGAATGGTGGATGCTTTATACTCGTAGTAGTTTACCTTACTTTGTATACTTTGTATTTCAATCCTAATTCCTAATGAATGATTTTCCATTTGATTATTATTATTTTATTAATTGATTATATTATTATTTTTTATTAATTGATTATATTATTATTTTTTATTAATTGATTATATTATTATTTTTTATTAATTGATTATATTATTATTAATTAGGAGATGCTGTGCTGATTGTCGCACAAAATCAGAGAGGCACTAGAAACTCGCCAAATTGTTATCTACAAATAGACTTTTACGGAGTGCATTATCTGTCTGGAAAGCAGAAGAAGTTATTTGTTGAAGCAGCACATGTAGTATCATGGCCTCCCCGATGAGGCTACTCTTTGCTTAAGTTCCAGCGTGAGGCGGTCGCATTTGATGCTCCAACAGGCTAACGGTGTGCGAGCATTAAAATTCGATAACCCCTTCGCTCGACTAATCCCAGGGCTTACCCTAATCCTTTGCGGCAAGAGAAGGACGAACAGACTGAATGAAATATGATGTAGACACTTATGAAACGTTGATAGTTCGTGCAGAATGGCGAACCAGGATAATAAAGAGCTTTGGATTTTAATGGGACACATCTTGATTCCAGAGATCGTACGAACGGGGAGAGTTCATCAAGTTAGCACACACACTTCTTAAACTGTTTTGCTTATACATATATACATATAGAAACTACAAGCAAATCACCCCGGCGTCACCCGTTAGATTTTGTTATGTTACACTAACACTTCTTTATACATAAGAATAGTAAAAAATGGCAAGTCTAAAATATTTCCTTTACGTGGAACACCTTTATCGCCGGAGTGGAATTCTTGTAGGCCAGTAGAATTCTTGCCGGAGCCACATGAAACTAAAATGCTTGTAAAATCTAAACTAATCGTCTAAATTTAATGATTTAAATACAGTATTCATCTTTCTTCAATGTGAAAAGAAAGAACGCATTTAATTTAATGGATCAATTTTTACCTACTTGTATTACTTTCTTAAGGTATTTTAACACGTCTATTTTTGAAACCATCTTTTCGATAATTTAGGAAAACCTTTGTAGATAAGCATGTGATGTCGCGGATTTTTTAGTAGAACACAGAGATGAATAATATTGTCTATTATTGTTATTTACTTTTACTTGTTACACCTAAGGTAACAAAATATACACTAAAATTTGCCAGAGAACATATCAACTAGAAATAGAGAAGCGCGCAAATCAGATGAATGATTTAGAAACGCATAAAT